>JAMPIV010002468.1:0-145087 GCA_024509875.1 Oreohelix idahoensis
GTTGGTTATGGGGGGGTTAGGTTGGGGTGTTATGTTTAGTGTTTGTGGAGTTGTGAGGGGATGGGTTGATTGGGGTGGGTATTATGGGTGAGGGGAAAGTTTGATTGGACTATGCGGGGCGATATATTTGAAGGTAAGTATATGGGGGGTTGGGGGGTTGTATGGGGGGGGGGGGGGGTAGATGAGATTTTGATTATTGCGAAAGGGGGGTGATAGGGGGGATTTAATATGTGGTTGGGAGGGGGGGTGGGTGTTGGATGGTAAGGGGAGTGGTATAATATGGGGGGGGTGATTGGTTTAATTGTTGGGGTGGGATGGGGTGTGTGGGGGTAGTTATGGGGTTTTGGGAGGGGGGGAGGGTGGGGGGGTAGGGGGATGGGGTAGGTTGAGGGTGGGTGTGAAGATGTTGTTATGGGGGGGGAGGTTGTGGGAGGAGTTTTAAAGGCATAAGTGGGGGAAAATCGTTCTAATGAATATTTTATTAAGTTTATAATTATTTCCCTTTGACATTTAATTTTGCCAAAGTGGTCTCCATGTATTAAAATGTGCGACAATAGCAAACATGCGCCTTACCGTGATAAAAACTAAACCTTGAAAAGGACTGTCAGTTTATATCAGCTAGCATGAAGTCCTAGTGAGGATTTGTCCTAAGAAAGACTCGCTAGCCGAGTCAAAACTGCTCGTGTATTGTTTGGTATGTTATACACCGATACCTCGACTTTCGTCGGTTTTCAATTCTAACCATGTTTCCAAATTTCGTAGCTCGCTTCGCTCTTTCGTCGCATTTGGTCACAACTGCGCGTCATCTTGATTCTTTCGTCGTTCAGTCTTTGAACAGAAATCGTTCGGTGTGCAGTTTTTTTTATTTTTTAAGTTGTCCGCATTGAATCTCTTCTATTTGTCATTAAACATATTAATACTACTTATTTTTGTGATTAAAATAACAAAACTATTCATACTATATTATTTTTATGATTATACTGTAAACAGTTCATAGTTATTTTAATGATAACAGTCTAATGACAGTGTTCATATCGTGATTATAAGACAAGTGTACAGTTTTCATACTGTACTTTTTTGTGTGATTAGGCCTTATACAGTACTACTTATTTTTGTGCTTTAATGTATTCATAATGGGTCCTAAGTGTAGTGACAAAGTTAAAAGAACCCATAAGGTTCTCAATTTGCAATAAAAGCTTAACTAATCAAGCTTAATGAACAAGGCATCTTAAATGCTGAAATAGGCCGCAGGCTAGGTGTACCAAGCACTACGGTTAGCACAATTGTAAAGAACAGAGCTAAAGTGTTAGAGGAAATTAAAAACGCTACGCCAGTGCATACCAAACTTATTAGAAAGAGGCACAATTTAATTGGTGAGATGGAAAAGTGTTAAATGTGTGGATTGAAGACCAAGTCAGCCACAACATTCCTCTAAGCCAAGATCTTATCCAGGCTAAAGCACAAACTTTATTTAATGCAATGAAGGCTGAACAAGGAGAGACATCAGCTGAAGAGACATTTGGAGCTAGCAGGGGCTGGTTTGAAATTTAAGAAAAGGTCAAATTTGCATAATATAGCAGTGAAGGGAGAATCAGCTAGCGCAGATGCCGCAGCTGCAGGAGCTTTTCAAGTGAAGCTTGAAAAAATTATAGAAGAAGTTGGCTACACAAAGCAGCAGATCTTCAACGTAGAATAAATTTCGACAGAAGTTCAAAAGTAAATAGCGGGCTAGAACACCAAATAACCTGTTTCAGAGAACTTCTTAGGGAAAGGAAGCAGACATCAATGAGGCAAACGTCTTTGCTCTCCTTTTTCAAGACGCAACCGCCACAACCAACTTCAGTCACCCCTCCCTCTAACCCTTCAGATTCCGAGCCATCAACATCAGCCCCAGCCCCAGTTAGATCTCCTTCAAAGTGCCCTTCTCCTAAAAGAATTAGATTGAAATCCTCCAGTTCTGAAGATGAACCTCCTCAATTTTCTCCATCTGGTTTTCTAAGTCTAGAATCCCCCTAAATTACCAACATTCAAAACTGTACATACTGTATATATTCATCGTCTACTTGCTCAAGAATGATTTTAAGGTAAGATGATATTTACGTATTTTTTATTTTTTACTGTATTTTCTTTACTCTTATGTTTATTTCTGTTTATCTAGGTGTTGCACGCATTCGCAAGTGTTATATTTAGTTATTTACGTTTTTGGCGGCCCTAATGCATTTGTAAGCTAAATAAAGGCTATGCTTCGACTTTCGTCGATTTTCGACTTTCGTCATAGCTCTGGTCCCTAACCTGTCGAAAGAGTGAGGTATTGGTGTACTCAGTTGTAGACCAACTTCATATTTCAGGAAGGTTAGGGTACCACGGGGCTATCCATAAGCATGTAGATCTATGTCAGTCATACCATAGATTTTAAATATAACATTAATTTTAATATAGTTGTAATATATTCTACAGTAAAATACGCTAAATGATCCTTAACATTTATAAACATACCCCTCCAAAAGTAACTTTACTTCGAGGATTGCGTAACTTGTAATTTATCACAAGTGCAAGTTATATCGTCGTATTTTCAGCTGTAAGTGCTTCATGTGAATCTGGGACATATTTGAACTGTGTCTAAAGCGGGCTTATATACATTATTTTTCAGTCAGTCTAACTTGACAGCTTGCGTTTTGATTAGTTGCTGACCATTCCGTCTTTGCATAATGTATTTGTCGGTTCTCTGGAACGTCCGCAACTTCGACCAATGATATTATTCCTGACATAATTTCTACCAATGGCGTTAAAGCAAGTTTCGTAGTCCGGAGGTAAAGTATCCCGTTACACGCCCATTAAGGTATACTGGGAATTTGGTGTTAGGCCCTTATTTTCTTGATCATCGGCACACTAGGGATGATGTGGTCAGCATCACGCCGGCCTCCTTAATCGTCCCAGAAGTTTCTCTGGTACACAATTCACGAGGCTGGGTGGGTCAACCCCTGAGCCGTTTGCGGTCTAAAAAACTCCACCTCAACTCATAGTGATTCACATTTTATGGTGAAAATCCGGTGAGATGTTATTTTCCAAGGTGTAAAATCCAGAAAAAAATTTATTTTCCAGTGAGAATTTTTATTTGCGGTCCAAATCACAGAGAGTTTAGGACGGTTTCGCTACAATGATCAATCTCACCATCTCTTACGACACACATCATGGTACCTCTTGTGACACGTCTTCGTTGTTTCTCGCAACGCACGGATAAATAGTTCTCAAAAACTCTTTGGGTACTCCGGTTTTAATCAGCAATCACTACCAACAACACACAAGTCTTCCGTTTGACTTCCCCCTAATGATCTTCCCACCGAGTGCATCACGATGTCCTATTTTTCCTTCTTATTCCTGTCACCATCATTTGTTCAACAGCACAATAATCACTACCAGTAACAATAAATCTTCCGTGTGATGTCTCTATAATGATCTTCCAGCCGAACACGGTAGCAGAACTCTGCCGCCATCATCAACGCCAAATTACATTCTCTCACATGTTTATCATTGCGTGGTTATTCTAGACCGGAGCCGGATCTGTCGGATTGCCAGGAGACAGTTATCGTAATGATTGCGTCTCCAGGGAGCGTCACGTATTCAGGGAAGTTCACTTGCTGAGAGATATCCCAAAATAGTAGCATGGGGATGATCGCGTTTGTTTAGTGAAGCATAGAATAAATCAAGGGCGCTGGAGACACATGCGAAGGCGTGTATATACGTACGTGTGTAATTATGTGTGGATGTGATTGTGTGATGTATTGATGCGTGTAAAGCTGTATTTGTTTGTATGCGCAAATGTCATGGAAATGTATATTCTTCTTTTTCAAGTACCATGCCTGGTAGTGTAGTTGCTGATGTCTCTCCACAACTTCTTGTCTCCAGTATCAATCCTGTTGTTGACTTCTTTCCGTGCCATCATGTCACTCTATCCCGTATCTTCTCTTTGAGTCGTCCACTTCAGGAAGGCTCAATCTTGGAAATCCCGTCCCCTCCGCATGCAATTTTATTATAGCATATTTTAAATGATACTGAGCCTATTTTGTGAAATGTGAATAAATATCCTTCATTCTAAATGCTTCTACTGAGAAGAAGACGCTGAAGATGCATAGGACACACACTGAGGAAACCTGTTGATATTGTTACCTGCCAGTCCTTATTCAGGGATCTGCAGTGTAAGAGAAATAGAAAGACACCAAAGAACACACGGAGAACAGAACTGGAGACCAACTCGAAGGGGATGAAGAAAGCATGGAAAGACCATGAGTGAGAATGTGTTAGTTAAGAAGGCGTGGCATGCGTTTTGTGAAGGCCTTTGCTCCTTTGAGGCGTTCGAAGGTGAGTGATACCTAACTTGTCCATATTCTTATGTCTGTATTCTTATGTCCGTATTCTTATGTCCGTATTCTTATGAACGGACTAATAGAGGAAACGGATAATGTCGATTGTCCGGCAGATTCGAGATATGTAAATATGTAGACGCCAACACAGTAATACATTATGAGGAGATCATTATATTATTACCCGCGTTGCAGTGTCAACATTGATGCGCGCGCATACATGTCCGCCACCTTAGCGCGCGCTTCGCTAATTAACAGTCAAGACTGCTAATTTTACATATTCTCAGTGCGGACCACATTGTATGCACCATCAGATTTAGCAGTCATTTCTGATATCCAAAAAAAGCAGGTTCGTTCGTAAGAGGTTTTCCCGTATAAACAGGTTGTCATAAACATATATGACGTATGCAACTTACTACCACTAGTACTTACGGCTGTCATCCCAGAAATACTGTACACTCATGTTTCATTACTTATTACAATACATGACTGTAGAGTACATTAAGTTTATGATATAATTTCTACATTGTATTATTTCACTACAAAGAAATAGCAATATTTGTTTAAATATACTACTGGACAAAAGTTAAGGGCCGCCATTCAGTTTAGACAAGGTTTATACTCGTATAATTGATTGGCAAACTGTAAAGACAAGTGAAAATGTCATTAAAACTGAGCTCAGAGAAATGTGTATACATTTCTGTGTGCACTAGGTTAATTTTTTTTAAATGTCCAAAAACTGGGTCACTTTAACCCACACGTGAAAATTGCCATTGTTGCTGCAAAAACTCGTGGTTTTTGCAACACACCCTACTAGTTCAAATGGTGAAAAAGTGAGTTGAATTTGAATGCACGTAGAAAATGATTATCGGTAAAGAGTGTTCACCGTTGGTATGCAATAAATCAGTATGAAGAAAGTGAATACAGGAGAAATGGAAAGGAAGTAAGTGAATACAGGAGAAGTGGAAAGGAAGAAAGTGAATACAGGAGAAATGGAAAGGAAGAAACTGAATACAGGAGAAATGGAAAGGAAGAAAGTGAATACAGGAGAAATAGAAAGGAATAAAGTGAATACAGGAGAAATGGAGATAGAATCTGCAAAACATAATTGGTTGGTGTCATGACGGGTTACTAGCCAGCAGTTGAACGTATGAAAAGTATTTTATGCACCAATTCTTTGTCAATGGAAGTAAGAAGGAGAGAGTTCGTCAGTGTATTGAACCGATCCTAACATATGGAAGGGAGTCATGAACAATCAATAAACAAGCAGAACAGGCCCTAGATGCCACAGAGATGTGGTTTTTCAGATGAATGTATAAAAACAAAAACAAAAAACATGTACAGCTTTAAAAAAAAAATAAGTAATGGGGATGTCCTGAAAGAGGTCAAGTAATGAGGATGTCCTGAAGGAGGTCAAGTAATGAGGATGTCCTGAAAGAGGTCAATGCCCGAAGGAAGCCTATTCCTCATGCTAGGAAGAAGCATTCCACTTTCTTTTGGCACGTTATGAGAAGATAACAGGATTATATTGTGATAACAGGATTATATTGTGATAACAGGATTATATTGTGATAACAAGATTATATTGTGATAACAGGATTATATTGTGATAACAGGATTATATTGTGATAACATAATTATATTGTGATAACAGGATTATATTGTGATAACAGGATTATATTGTGATAACAGGATTAAATTGTGATAACAAGATTATATTGTGATAACAAGATTAAATTGTGATAACAGGAGAGGTTGAAGGAAAAGAGATAGAAGAAGACAAAGAGAATGGATACTGGACAGTTTGGCATTACGGCATGGAAAGACAGCAGCAGCATAACTGATAAATAGAACTGGAGATAGGAAGTTGTGGAGAGCCACGATCGCCTACGCCAACAGGCATGATACTTGAAGAAGTTGTTTATACAGAGAGACGAGAAATAAAGACGGATTCGACCAGCGGCCTCTGCTTGCAAAGCAGTCCAGGGAGTTGATTGATTGGGTGACATTTGGCAGAAAATATTTCTTGTAAGTTTGTTCTCACATGCTGCGTTAAGGCACAATCATTCAACCTGTCTTTGTTTATCTAATTTGTCACGAATACGCTGATATTAATCACTTTTGATCCGATCATATTACAGTAGTCGATGATGGCATAGTGCGATGTTTGTTTATTTAGGATCTGTTGGAGTTCATGTTATCGACGATATCGAATATGGTGCTGCAGAATCGCGGTTCGTAAAGTAAATACGCCGAGTCGATTTCCCGCTGAGTCTGTTATTTCTATCTATCTATCTATGAATCTTTATTTTTTTCTGCCTGTGGGAGAATGGTGTAACTTTTCTTCCTTCACCTTTCTGATCTCTCTCTCTTTCTTCTCTTCTCTTCTTTCGCTCATTTTCTTTCTCTCTCACACACACTCTCTCTCACCCTCTCTTACACTGGGCACTCTAGGGAACTACAGGAGGATTGCATGAAATAAAGATTACTCTGATCTCTCTTCCCTTCTCTTCTCCTCTCTTTTCTTCTCTCTCTCTCTCTCTCTCTCTCTCTCTCTCTCTCTCTCTCTCTCTCTCTCTCTCTCTCTGGGTACGGCACTTGAAGACGGGAAGGAATTTTTTTCCTTGATTTTTTTTTTTTTTTGGGTGACGAGGCACGTTCGTTTTAACGTATACTTAAATCCATTGGTTATACCATGGCACGTGTTGTCATTCAAAAATTGGTGAACTCTGTTAACTGAAACACAACATTAATAGATACTAAGACCTGAAAAGGACAAATAGCATCTGTCTGCTTGCGTGATGAAGCCCTGAAAAGGACTTGTCCTGAAAAGGACTGCCATCTACGCCAATGCAGCGTGAACTATTGCAAAATATGTAAGCTTATAACTTGCATGATAATTAAACATCTTTATTTAATTTAGATATGAGCGTTGTTTGGATGTTTCAAATCTTTTAGCAACGGGTTTCAGCTGACCTAGGAGGCTGACATTGTTTACACGACCCTCTATCGTGGTACATTTTAAACTACCAAAACTTGAACGAACATCAAGTGACCTGTCCCAGGCCAGCCATACAAAAATTAAAACCGAATTTTTTTTTACAAGATTAAAACTATTAAAGGGTCACAGAACTTGGTGACGCTGTGCACACAATTGTGAACAGGAATATAGATCTTGGTGACGTGGTACACACAATTGTAAACTGGAGTACAGAACTTGGTGACGTTCTACACACAATTGTGAACAGGAGTACAGAACTTGGTGACTTTGTACACACTATTATAAACTGGTCCACAGAACTTGGTGTCGTTGTCCACAATAATTGTTGAACACCTTTATAGCTTTGTTGCCATTCGTAGCGTCGGGAGCAACAAATCCAAGACTTTTGAGTGGATTTGTTAACAGTAATACAAGTACAGTGATAAAACATGTGTTTTTCTTACTTGTTTTAGCTTTGATTGTACTTCTTTTAATCTTCGCTTAAAGGAGTTTTTTTTTTTTTTTTTTTTCTATTGCGAATTTTTTATTTTGTTTGCAGGATTGATTTAACCTGTTCACTGAGGTTATTGTTTATTTATTTATTTTTTTTTAAACTCTGACTTGTAGCCAGTTAGCTTCAGAATAAGCAATGATACTACTTCAGAAAGGGAGAAAATTATTTGTGCGACAAATCTATGTCAGTGGAAGTATGAAATAGAATTCTTTGTTGTTACACACAACAAATCTTGACATGCTGAAGTGAGTCTTGGACAAGTAGTAGACGAGCAGGACAATTCTTGGAGTCCAAAGACATGTCGTTATTAAGGAGAAACTTTAAGACAATTAACAGCTAAGTAGAGTAATAATGAGGATGTCCTGAAACAAGCAAGTGTTCAAAGTACGCTTATTATTACTTATATTACTTTCTTATACTCTTCAGGGAGCTATAGAGTAATACATGAAAGTAGGAAGGTAAGTCTTAGTGTATAAGTACAGATACAGTAGAACTCCATTTATCCGAACTCCATGGGACCGAGCATCGTTCGGATAATCAAAAGTTCGGATAATTGGATTACATAATGTATCGAGTACATGTACACATATTTCTAAAAATAATTAACCATCACAAGGAAAATACACTATAAAACATGTTTACTTGTACTGTAATAATAATACCCACACTGTATTAGATCACTGTATCACCAAAATCTTTCATTACACTGCAGTGCATGTACTACTTGTACAGTATTATTTTATTTTTTTAAAAAGAGAAATATTTTCCAAATAACATTACAAACGATTCAAAACTAGGCACAACTTACGTATACATGTACTTGCACAGATGTAGCCCACTATTTAAAATAATGAGGAATCCTCTTTTGCACCAAACTGGATAGTCTCCTTTTGGCTGCTAAGTCCCACATTCTCTTCAACAGCAGAAGCTGTGTAGGACAGCTTTCATCTTCTTGCTCGTACCAAGCCATCGTTGTTTCTAGTGCTATAAAGGCTTCTTCAGGACTTGGTCGACGTTTTGGGTTATCTTCATAATTTACAAGTACATCGTGTACTTCTGAGGAGTCTTCATCATCGGTCACTACATGTATTTGGTTTTCTTCTTGCACAAAAGACAACATTTCTTCGTCATTCAAAAACTGAAAACCAGAATCATTATCATCTTCTAGCCACAAGTGTGCATCATCTTTGTCACAGTCCGAAAATCCGGGCATTGCTTGAAACAGTTCCACAACTTCATTTATACAATCATCATTTGTGTCCACTGTGTCATGAAATATTCTAATCCACATATATAAATTATTAGGTAAATATGAAGCCTAACAAATAAAATTAATAAAGAGAAGAGCAATGGTAAAATGACAGTGCTGTCCCAAAGAATGTACTCGAAATCCCCCTTGTTTTCTGCTTCGTCTGCAAATTGTAACGCTTTCACGTTGATAGTAAAGCTTACTGTATTATTACCCGCCTTCTTCAATGAAACGTGTGCTGTATTTCTTGGAAAAGCATTGAGACGTACTGCGTAATGACCTAAATTAACCCTAACATTAATTATACTGCGTTACCAAAACGAACGAACAGATGGACTAAAGGGATAAAAAGAGAAGGGAGAGGCAGAAAGCCGAACACTAAACACGCTTCGCGCGATACACAATTACTACCATCACGCGTGTAAGTCTACATGCACTAATTTTTTTTCAGACGGACAGTGATAAAATACACTACCCTTTCCCAGAGTTAGGTTTATAAATCATAACAGACTCTTATTAGAAAAGACAACATTATATGGGTTTACGTTTGAACACATAACAGTACCCAGACAGCACATCTTCTAAACAGGAGATAGAAGAAATTGCATATTTTGAACGCAGCCACGTAGCTCCTTTAAATTAGTATTTTTGGGTTCCTTAGGGTTTGCTGACAAATAATATGTAAAACGTTACGCAAATAGTCCAGGAATTAATAAATTATACCCAAAATAAAATATTGGGGGTGCCTGACAGCATAAAATCATTTCTGCTCATAAAATTTTTTTTATAACGTGTTTGAAAAAAAACCTTACGTTACATAAATAGCCTACCATGTAAACTCCAAATTGATTGGAGCGCAACAAATGAAAGCCTAACCACGATTAATAATAATAATAATAAATTCTTTAAGCGCCAAACACGGCGCATAAGGCAGAAACCAGTGCTCTCCAGGTTGTTCGTTGTGACGCCACTCCTCTTAGCTCTTGCACATTATTTAGGCCCAACGTTCTTCCTTCTCTTATTATTGTTCTTCTGAGTGTTTCTTTTGGTCTTCCTTTTTTCCGCTTACCCTCAGGAACCCAAGTGAGCGCCTGTAGTGGTATTCTGTTGTTTTGCATTCGTAGGACATGACCGATATATGACCATCGTCTTTTCCTTATATAGTCGGAGACATATTTCTGCCTAGAGTCTTCTCTTATTTGTCGATTAGTCTTGAATTCTTTCCAACTGATGTTCATGAGTTTTCTAAGACATTTGTTCTCGAATGTATTCAGCTTGTTCTCCAATGATTTTGTTATTTTCCAACTCTCACAGCCGTATGTTAACACTGAGATAACATTTGAATTAAACAGACGAAGCTTGGTATGTATATTCAATGATCGTAATTTCCAAATGTTAGATAATCTATTGAAGGCGCTAGCTGCCAAAGCAATTCTAGTATGGATTTCTCTTGTTGTGTCACCATCCTGAGTCATTTTACTGCCTAAATAATTGAAACTTTCAACTTTCTGTAGTTTTTCCCCGTTCAAGATGATATCAAAGGTCTCGTTAGAAAAGTTCATAGCTTTAGTTTTAGAGGCATTTATTTGGAGACCAATTTTAACCGAGAGATGACACAAATTATTTATTGCTTCTTGGGATTGTCTTGGTGTTGAACTTAAGAATGCTACATCATCTGCGAAATCCAGGTCCCCCAGGAATTTTCCATTTGTCCATTTTATACCCAATTGTTCATTGTGGGTATAGTTTCTCATAACCCAATCAATAGCTATTCCAAAAAGTAGTGGTGACATAATACAGCCTTGTTTCACCCCTGTTTCTACTGTAAACCATTCTGTATTCTGTGGTCGGGCTATAAATACTATCTTGGTTGTTGGGGGAGACGGGAAAAGATAACATTTTTTTCAAACACTTGTCGAAACGTGGCTCATTGGCCAGTCTCGCTGATATACACACTTGGGAGCGTTAGTTCGAGACCACTAATTCAAATAAGCTTGATAAAGCGACAGTACGTTGAAGCCAGCTCACATTTTTGCTAAAATAAAAGCCTGGAACATAGGCAGAACGGAATTTGTGCCAGTTTGTGCCAGAATTCATTGCTAATCAACGTATCTGTGTTTATTTCCATGAAATTGTGGGACAGTGGTCTTGATGGTAGTGAGCAGCACCTGGTCATAGCTGTGCTGAATCCAGAGTCGGACAGCATACTCCTTGGTCTTTTTAGCTATCAGTGAGGTGTCTCCTGAGCCCAGAGGAGAATTCGAGCAGAGGAGTCCTTTCCTGCCGCCATCACTAAAGATAAGCAGAGTTGGCCAGCTGAGCTCAACATTATGTCCCCTCATCTAGAAATAACTTTATAAAAATACCATTCAGAGGGGAATTTACTTGTCTTAAAATCAGGAACTGTGAACATCTCCAATACTGATCCCTAAAGACAAACTATTGAAGTCATGATGACAAATACCAACAGAGCTTGAACAAAACAAAACCAGTATTACCTCATTTTACTACTACACAACTGACACACATAGAACATTTGTAATAATATATGTCACTACAATATTCATATTAAATACATTCTGTACATAACTTGTAATTTAAATTGATTGTGATTCCTGATTCCCTTGTAGTTGAATCAGGACACATATTCATTCATGCCAGTAATGAATACATATTGTTATTTGAAAGTTATCAGTGCCTCCTTTAAGATATTCTCATAGAGTGTTATATGTATGTGAGTGTCACAGTGTTGTCAAGAGTAGTGGATTACATTAAATTGTTTATCTGTCTGTTGTTGTGACTTACACTTCTTCATACACATACCCTAGACACATAACGTAGCATCACACTATTCCAGAATAATTCTGACTGAGATAAAGAGATATGTGGTAGCAAGTAAGGTTATCTATAATACACTACTTTTAATAGATATAGATACCTTCACAGCTGATCTCAGTCAGTACACTAAGTCCCCTATAAATATTTATAACATCCCACTTCACCACATATATTGGGGTCTCGCTCTTGGGATTTTGAATCTTTAACTATTAAAAAATATTGGGGATAATTCACTTCAGGGAATATAAGAATTAAAAGGTATCCTTGGGTGGAATTAAATAAGGTTGAGCTCACGGTGCCTGTGTTGTCCATTAGAGATTGAATTGTTGGTTAGACATTGTATTAAGTTACCTGATAGACAATGGCGGACCTGGCCAAATTTCGATCTGCTGCGGTTCAGACTGCAAAAGAGTTAGGATTAGATGGGCAAGTTATGGTTGCCTATGTCACAACGGAATGTGACAAATTTATTGAACGCGAAGAAAGAAGATTAGAAAAAGAAGCCGAAAGAAGGTTAGAGGCTGAAAGGGAAATTAAGAAGTTACAATTTGAAGCTGAGGCTGAGACTAAGAGGTTGCAAGCTGAGGCTGAGACTAAGAGGTTGCAGATTGAGGCTGAGGCTAAGAAATTGGAGGCAGAAAGAGAAGACAAGAGATTAGCTGCAGAAAGAGAAGCCGAGGAAAGAAGACAGGCTGCAGAAAGGGAAGAGAAGAAATTAGCTGCAGAAAGAGAAGAGAAGAAATTAGCTGCAGAAAGAGAAGAAAGAAAATTAGCTGCAGAAAGGGAAGCAGAAGATAAAAGATTACAAAGGGAACATGAGTTACGACTAAGGGAGTTTGAGTTTCAAGGCCATGCTCCTGAAAATGGTGCCAGTCCCTTTGCCTCTGATGCTACGGTTACTCAGGGAGCCTCAATCTCAGCTATGAACTTTCATTTAGATCATTTTGTTGAGAAAGACGATGATATTGAGAGCTATATAAATAGGTACGAACTATTAGCTACCACGTATGGGTTAGAGAGAGAAAGGTGGAGCTTAAAGTTATCTCAGGGACTTCGTGGGGCAGCTTATGAAGTTTTTGCAAAAATGAGCAGAGGTGATCAGGAAAATTATGACATGCTAAAGCAGGCTCTTTTGTTAAGGTATGAAAAGAATGCAGAGTTTTACAGGAAAAAATTTAGGAATGCTAAACTATTGTCAGGTGAAACCTATCACCAGTTCTCTGCACGAATAGAGACATACTTGGAGAAATGGACTTCTCTGGGGAAAACCCAAGATCTTAAGGAAATGGTCCTTATAGAGCAATTAAGAGAGTCCATGGCTCCAGACCTGAGAAAGTTTCTCATGGAACAAGGTGCAGAGAGGCTGGATGAGTTGCTAAATGTTGCTGAAAGGTATCAAGCAGCTCAAGCAGAGGTAACAGGTAATAAAAAGAAACAGGTGGACAACTTCAGGGCACCACAGAACTTTAATAAATTTGATCCTAAGGATCAAAATAAAGGTAAGCACCAATTTGATAGGCCACGGTATGAAAATAAAAATAAATTCCCACAATTCGATGAAAGGAAATATGATGAAAGAAAATCTTTCAACCAAGGAAAAAGGTGGTGTAAAAATTGTCAGATGGACAA
This sequence comes from Oreohelix idahoensis, assembly GCA_024509875.1. Classification (NCBI taxonomy): domain Eukaryota; kingdom Metazoa; phylum Mollusca; class Gastropoda; order Stylommatophora; family Oreohelicidae; genus Oreohelix; species Oreohelix idahoensis. Next base: position 13,572 of record JAMPIV010002468.1, read on the forward strand.
TCATGACACTGACCGTTGCAGAAGGAAACCTGTGTATATGGCAACCCTTCAGGTCAGGTCGACCTCAAGACAGGAGGAGGATATTATGTTGGATACCACTCCAGAAGAGATGAGGAAGGCACAGGCTGGAGATAAAACACTCAAGCCTTGTTTCAGAAAATTGTCAACTTGTCATACAACTCCAGGCAAGGGAGATTTTTACATGAAAAACAAGTTGATGTATAGGAAGGCCGGAACTAGATCCCATGGTCACGGACAGCTGGTTCTTCCAAAAAGATATAGGGCAGACTTAATAAGGAGCCTACATGTGAAACCAGATGGGGACCATGAGAAGATAGGTACCATCATTCAAAAGGTGGCTCACAATTATTATTGGCCCAAAGCAAGATGGGACATTGAGAATTTTGTAGAAAGGTGTAGCATAGCACATGAGGGAACACCCACAAGTGGGAACATGGATCAGGACCTGGACACGCCATGGGGCAAAATCAGGCCTGACAATAAAAGGAAAAAATAAATTTGATAAAGTGGACCAAATGGAATGGGAAGCCCCTTTTCACGGACAAGCTTCACTTAACTGTTTTACAATGGCCACTATGCGGAGAGTGCAAAAAGATGTCTTACCCCAGGATAAGCCGACAATCCCTCAATCGGACTTAAACAAACTGGAGGAAGAGGATGTAGGGAGGAAATCTCTCATCAAGAATTTTAAGTGGGGAGGAAACCCCAGGAAAAGAAAAATTGGTAGCGGTCGTTTTGTGAATGATAATTCTGGGAGGAAAAATCATCACTATAAAGCTTCAAGTGGAAGAGACCATACCGGTGCATGGACAAATAGGTCCACACAATTAAAGGTCCATATGTAGCTATGTTAAGAACGTGGACTGATGAAAAGGCAGAGGAAAACATTACATCTTCATACCAGTATGTGAATGAGCTGACCACTCGGTTAAAAACTGGCTGGAAACTTGCCAATGAAAATTTGAAACAAGCCAGGAAGAAACATGCTGCCTATTATAACAGGAAGGCGAAAGACAGAAATTTGGCTGTGGGAGAGAAGGTACTGCTTCTTTTGCCCGGGAGTCAGAATAAGTTACAAATTGGATGGCAGGGTCCATATACAGTTCTAGAGAAGGTGTCTAGAACAAATTATAAGATAGATAAGAAGGGGAAAGAAAAAATCTATCATGTGAATCTCCTGAAGAAATATTTGGAAAGAGAACATCAGGAAGAGACACACTTGTTGACCTTGTCCATCGCCATGGAGATGAAAAAGGAACCACTTTCATCATTTGAATATCCATTACACCCCTGTGAGACAGCAGCACAGGTGAAAATCAGTACACATTTAACAAAAACTCAGAAAGAGAGAGTGCAACAGGTTCTAAATAATCATGCAGAGGTGTTAACAGACCGACCAGGGCATACAAACCTATTGGAATATGATATGAAACTCATAGACTCCACACCTGTCTGTATGAAACCATATTCGATTCCGTTTGCTAAGGAAAAAGCTTTGAAGGAAGAGATAGACTATCTATTGAAAGAAGGAATTATTTCGCACAGTGAGTCTTCGTATAGTTCCGGTGTTGTACTCTTAAGGAAGCCCTCTGGAGAACATAGACTCTGTATAGATTACAGGAGACTGAACGCTATTACAGAAGGACAGGTGGATCCATTGCCGGATACAAATCAGCTGTTTGCCAGACTAAATAAAGCTAAATATTTCTCAAAAGTGGATCTGAGTAAAGGATACTATCAGATTCCAGTAAAGCCTGAGGTTAGACCATACCTAGCTTTTAGTACCTCAGAAGGACACTATGAGTTTAATAGATTGCCATTTGGATTGAAGAATGCGCCTAGTGTCTTCTCTAGAATGATGAGAAAATTATTGGATCCTCTGAATAATCCCTGTATAACAAATTTTATGGATGATATCCTTATAGCAACAGAAACATTTGAGGAACACATTGACTCTCTGAACATGCTGTTTGATCGACTTAGGGAGGCAAATTTAACAGCCCGTCCAACCAAATGTTGCGTTGGATGTAAAGAATTGGAATTTTTGGGACACACAGTTTATCAGGGAAACATGACCCCTGACCCAAAGAATTTAGAGAAACTACAAAAAGCCCCGAGACCACAAACCAAGAAGGACGTGAGATCCTTTGTCTCATTATGTGGTTTCTACCAGAAGTATATCAAAAACTTTAATTCCATATGTGCACCTTTAACGGAATTGACACGTAAAGGACTTCCAGATCGCATTACATGGACACCACAATGTGAAATGACTTACCAAGAATTGAAGGAAAAGCTCACAAGTAAACCCATTTTGAAATTACCTGACTTAAGTCAAGAATTCATAGTAAGGACGGATGCAAGTAATATTGGGTTAGGTGCAACTTTACTACAGAAATCAGATGCATTGGATGGGGAATTAAGCCCAGTGGCATATGCTAGCAGAAAGTTGAATAAAGCTGAAATCAACTACTCAACTAGCGAAAAAGAATGTCTTGCAGTAATATGGGCAATAAAGAAATTCAATATTTATCTATATGGGAAGGCATTTAAGTTGCAAACTGACCACAAACCTTTATCATTTTTAGCACAGGCTAAGCATGAGAACTCTAGGTTACTCCGATGGTCTTTGCTTCTGGCTCCATATAATTTTAGCATTGAATATATATCTGGAAAAACAAATCTGGGAGCGGATTTTTTAAGCCGCCATCCGTGTGATGAGAATCACCGTAAACCCCAGAAATAATAATAAATTTCTCTATGTGTATATAGAATAAAGGACTGACATATAATGTCTGTTTTAAGAGGGGAAGTGTCATGAAATATTCTAATCCACATATATAAATTATTAGGTAAATATGAAGCCTAACAAATAAAATTAATAAAGAGAAGAGCAATGGTAAAATGACAGTGCTGTCCCAAAGAATGTACTCGAAATCCCCCTTGTTTTCTGCTTCGTCTGCAAATTGTAACGCTTTCACGTTGATAGTAAAGCTTACTGTATTATTACCCGCCTTCTTCAATGAAACGTGTGCTGTATTTCTTGGAAAAGCATTGAGACGTACTGCGTAATGACCTAAATTAACCCTAACATTAATTATACTGCGTTACCAAAACGAACGAACAGATGGACTAAAGGGATAAAAAGAGAAGGGAGAGGCAGAAAGCCGAACACTAAACCCGCTTCGCGCGATACACAATTACTACCATCACGCGTGTAAGTCTACATGCACTAATTTTTTTTCAGACGGACAGTGATAAAATACACTACCCTTTCCCAGAGTTAGGTTTATAAATCATAACAGACTCTTATTAGAAAAGACAACATTATATGGGTTTACGTTTGAACACATAACAGTACCCAGACAGCACATCTTCTAAACAGGAGATAGAAGAAATTGCATATTTTGAACGCAGCCACGTAGCTCCTTTAAATTAGTATTTTTGGGTTCCTTAGGGTTTGCTGACAAATAATATGTAAAACGTTACGCAAATAGTCCAGGAATTAATAAATTATACCCAAAAATAAAATATTGGGGGTGCCTGACAGCATAAAATCATTTCTGCTCATAAAATTTTTTTTTATAACGTGTTTGAAAAAACCTTACGTTACATAAATAGCCTACCATGTAAACTCCAAATTGATTGGAGCGCAACAAATGAAAGCCTAACCACGATTGGTCGGGCTATAAATACTATCTTGGTTGTTGGGGGAGACGGGAAAAGATAACATTTTTTTCAAACACTTGTCGAAACGTGGCTCATTGGCCAGTCTCGCTGATATACACACTTGGGAGCGTTAGTTCGAGACCACTAATTCAAATAAGCTTGATAAAGCGACAGTACGTTGAAGCCAGCTCACATTTTTGCTAAAATAAAAGCCTGGAACATAGGCAGAACGGAATTTGTGCCAGTTTGTGCCAGAATTCATTGCTAATCAACGTATCTGTGTTTATTTCCATGAAATTGTGGGACAGTGGTCTTGATGGTAGTGAGCAGCACCTGGTCATAGCTGTGCTGAATCCAGAGTCGGACAGCATACTCCTTGGTCTTTTTAGCTATCAGTGAGGTGTCTCCTGAGCCCAGAGGAGAATTCGAGCAGAGGAGTCCTTTCCTGCCGCCATCACTAAAGATAAGCAGAGTTGGCCAGCTGAGCTCAACATTATGTCCCCTCATCTAGAAATAACTTTATAAAAATACCATTCAGAGGGGAATTTACTTGTCTTAAAATCAGGAACTGTGAACATCTCCAATACTGATCCCTAAAGACAAACTATTGAAGTCATGATGACAAATACCAACAGAGCTTGAACAAAACAAAACCAGTATTACCTCATTTTACTACTACACAACTGACACACATAGAACATTTGTAATAATATATGTCACTACAATATTCATATTAAATACATTCTGTACATAACTTGTAATTTAAATTGATTGTGATTCCTGATTCCCTTGTAGTTGAATCAGGACACATATTCATTCATGCCAGTAATGAATACATATTGTTATTTGAAAGTTATCAGTGCCTCCTTTAAGATATTCTCATAGAGTGTTATATGTATGTGAGTGTCACAGTGTTGTCAAGAGTAGTGGATTACATTAAATTGTTTATCTGTCTGTTGTTGTGACTTACACTTCTTCATACACATACCCTAGACACATAACGTAGCATCACACTATTCCAGAATAATTCTGACTGAGATAAAGAGATATGTGGTAGCAAGTAAGGTTATCTATAATACACTACTTTTAATAGATATAGATACCTTCACAGCTGATCTCAGTCAGTACACTAAGTCCCCTATAAATATTTATAACATCCCACTTCACCACACACTGCAGTAGTTTCATTGCCTCCTTTTTTCCCAAGCAATCTATTCCAAGCCTTGTTGAGATTATCTTGTGACAGGGTGGTCCAAGCATCAGCTAACATATAGCAGCAGTCTTTGAGATTAAGCTTTTTGGAAAACGCCACCACACTTTCTTCATCTTCATCCAACAATGAACGACGCAGGACTTCCTTCTTGTACATCTGTTTAAGCTTTGCTATAACACCCTGATCCATTGGTTAAATCAGTGCTGTTACATTGGGAGGCAGAAAAATTACTTTAAAATTTGCATCAACTGCATTCAATGTATCCGTCTCTGGATGAGATGGTGCATTGTCCAGTAAAAGAATTACTTTTCCAGTTTTCTGTTCTTGTTCTCTCGACCTCTTCACCAATCAAGAAATATTTCACTATTCATCCAAGCACTCTTCTGTGCTTTGTAGCACAATGGGAGACATGTCACATTCTTTAAACAACGTGGTTTTATTGGCTTTGCCGATCATTAGCACCGGTAAACGATGACTTCCACTGCAATTCGCGGCTATCAAAATTGTTACTCTCTCTTTGCACTTTTTAAACCAAGGAGCAGCTGCTTCGCGCTGAGATGCAAGTGATTTTTGAGGCAATGATTTCCAGTATAAGCCAGTCTCATCGGCGTTATACACATCATCGAGTGAATAACCTTCTTCTTCCAAAAAAAAGCCAAGAATGTTTTTTTAAAATTTTCAGCGGCAGTTGCATCGCTAGATAAAGATTCCCCTTGAATCTTCAATTCTCGTATGCCATGACGAGATTTAAAGTTTCTTAACCATCCCTGGCTAGCCTTAAAGTCAGGAGGACCGTCAAGTTGTTTGTTGAACTGTAGTGCCTTTTCACACAATAGAAAGCCAGAGATAGGTTCCCCTTTGCTTCTTCTTTGCACAAACCATATTAAACGACCGACCATTATCCCATCCCATCTTCTACAAATTGTTTGCACACATTTGAAGCTTGCCGCATCAAAATATTCAGAAATATAGTCTAACGTGACTGGTGGCGCCTGATTTTTTTTTCTGGAAAAAGTGTTCGGATAATTGGGTGTTCGGATAATTGGGGTTCGGATAAATGGAGTTCTACTGTACTTATATTTTCGTTTAAATAAGTACATAAAGTATTTAACAGGGCTTTGAGCGTCAGATTGGCGGAGTAGTTAACGCGCTGGCCTGTCGTAGCAAAGGTATCGGGTTCGATCCACGTTTACGTCACGCTTTAATCTACCCAGGCTGTAAATTGGTACCTGAATGTTTTCTTGAGTCAGGGACGACAGATGCAGCTGGGAAAGGGATGGCACCCTACCTATCGAATCTAGACCAAGGATGGTAAAGTCTCTAACTCTTCACTCTCCTACGACAGTATATGATCTGAGAATATCTTCACGTTTTAATATGGCTCTACGTCTCTGAGACAGCTTAGTTAATAACAAACTGATGTTTTGCATCAGAGCGTTAAAGGCAGGGTTACTGGCGTACACTGTGACAGCTTCCGTCGGTGTTGGGAGCGGAAGTAATGTCAGACCACTGAAAATTGGCTCATTCCAAAGTATGACTCAAGCTTAGTTTCCCTTCATGAAAATAAACACATCACTAGACAAATATTCCTTCCTACGTCACAGAGCCGAACTGGAAACACGTGAGTAATTTGCTAGCCTGTTTCCATCAACTACGCCACATGCCAAGGAGTCGTAAAAGATCATTCCCCTCAGAACGTGAACTGTGAACCCACACGTTGCAATGGCACACGTGTATACATTGTGAAGAATAAGTAGCGACCCCACTCAGTGTGGGAATGCCCGGGGAGAGGGAGAAGGGGTCCTTGAAGCCACAGGAGTAGGTTGAGCACTAGAAACTAAATACAACTCCTCAATAAATAAAGCTGTGTGAATGCCTATAAAGAATATCTCTTTTACTATTAAAGCACAACTGTAAAAAAGAAAGAAGTAAAAACGGAAAGAAGTGAAGGAAGATGAAGAAAGAAAGGAACTTCCAGCCCAGAACTTCCAACAAACAGCATCATGCCCCAAGAAGAATTCTAAGCTACAAATGTAGGTCAAAAAGGAATAGTATCTGACTCTCCCAATTGTAAACATCAGTCTCTAGATCAGGGTTACTTCACTTTTTTTGTCCAATGAACCCCTTAGGTTGTTCGATGAAAGATATGGACGGGTTTGATTGTTCGATGAAAGCTATGTACCCCTTTGATTGTTCGATGAAAGCTATGTACCCCTTTGATTGTTCGATGAAAGCTATGCACCCCTTTGATTGTTCGATGAAAGCTATGTACCCCTTTGATTGTTCGATGAAAGCTATGAACCCCTAACAATTGTTCGATGAAAGCTATGTAACCCTTTGATTGTCCGATGAAAGCTATGTACCCCTTTGATTGTTCGATGAAAGCTATGTACCCCTTTGATTGTTCGATGAAAGCTATGGACCCTTTTTATTGTTCGATGAAAGCTATGTACCCCTTTGATTGTTCGATGAAAGCTATGTACCCCTTTGATTGTTCGATGAAAGCTATGTACCCCTTTGATTGTTCGATGAAAGCTATGTACCCCTTTGATTGTTCGATGAAAGCTATGTACCCCTTTGATTGTTCGATGAAAGCTATGGACCCCTATGATTGTTCGATTAAGGCTGTGGACCCCTTCGTGGAAAGAAATGTAAATAAACGCATAATAAATAACTTTACATTTTAAATGTCAGGTTTAAGTGTCACGGACCGCATAGAATCCATTCATGGTCCCCCCCAAAGGGTCCGTGGACAACAGGTAAATAAACCCTGCCCTACAGGGAGTGCTGAAAATGGCAATTGAGAAAGAAAGGCAAAGAAAGCAAGAAAGAAAGAAAGTCATACAGACAGAAAGACACACAGGCAGAAAGACAGACATACAGACAAGTAGACTGACAGACAGACTGTCAGAAAGAAAGAAAGAAATAAACTCATTCAGACAGAAATAATGACAGAAATTTAACAAAGTCAGAGGGACAAACAGACAGACAGACAAGTAGACCGACAGACAGACCATCAGAAAGACAGATAAAAAGTCATACAGACAGAAATAATGACATAAAGATAACCAGAAAGACGGACAGACAGACTGAAGGCACATATACAGACAGAAAGAAACAAACAAAGAAAGAAAGAAGGAAAGAAAGTCATACAGACAGGCAAGCAGAAAGACAGACAGACTGACAAGTAGACAGACAGACAGACCGTCAAAAAAGAAATAAAGAAACTCATACAGACAGAAATAATGACAGAAAGAAAAAAGAAAAAAGAAAGAAAATCCCTACTACTTATTTTAATTGTTGTCATTCCACTGTTGCCGTGAAGCGTAGCAAGGAGCTGAAGTTTACGTTCTCGAGCCACGTGTGGCGCACAGGCTGTTGTCTGCACATGTTGTTGTAGGATTTGTGTGAGGTTGTCTACCCATCGACTGTAGAAACTCTACGTATACACACGGCCCTGTGTGGTAGGCCTAAGGAGTCGTACACACATGACTTTCGTCACGCAAATCTTTGCCTTTTCTTACGCCCATTCCGTCACCCCCATTGTTTAAGTCACATTTCGTCACAAAATCCCAGAATTCCCCTCTTATGTGACGTCAGACTTCTCTTATCCGAAAGTAAATTAGTTAATTAGCTGAATACCCACAGGACCTCTGGGTCCGAGTATACACGGATGGGTCAGCACAGAATACAGTAAAGAATGGAGGAGCAGGAGTGTACGTAGAATACCCAAACAACACTAGGGATACGGTCAAAGTACCAACGGGGAAATTCTGTAACAACTATGATGCAGAAGTCCAGGCAATCAAGGTGGCAACTGAGAAACTGTTGAACACCAATCTCGGTCCACAGCCTGTGGTATTCCTGACAGATGCAAGATCAGCACTTCAAGCACTTCAGTCTAGAAAATTACCTGGTATACAAGCCTTACTGTCTGAACTGTGCAACCAGCGCAAGGTCGCCATGCAGTGGATACCGTCTCACTGTGAAATACCAGGAAACGAGAGAGCAGACCGACTGGCTAAAGAAGGTGCTGCAGACGAGCAAAAGGATGTACCAGTTACGTACCATCAGAAGAAAAAGATGATCAAATCAATCAGAAAGTCAACAACACCAACGCAGGAAGACTACCAAGCTATGAACAGCTCAGAACAAATTGTCATTCTACGCCTCAGAACAGGACATTACCGACTCCGCAGCCACATGTATACAAAATTTAAGATTGGCAATTCAGCCATGTGTACATGTGGACGGGCACCCCAGACTGCAGAACACATACTTGAATGCTGGTACATTAGTTGCGGACAAAAGGTCACCAAATATTACCAGTTTCTTGCTGCATCTTTAAGTACGGCCAATTAGTTCATTTGATCAAGATAACAATTACTGTCTTTTCTGGTTATTCAATTCTTCCTGATGTTAAAGTGTCATAAGATAATGTTACATTTGAGAGCAAATTCGAGTCATTATCAGATATGCACTTCGTCATCACAATCCCATTGCAAAGCAAAAAGATCCTCCATTTAAAGACCTAGTAATCCATTTGCTTTCTGGTCAACATCGTTTATTGGAAAGGTGTGTATTATAATTCACCCACGAGGCAGATATTAATTATTCCGGATAAAGGTATTTTATGAGAATGAAGAAGTAATGTTCAGTCGTTTTTTTTTTTTTTTGTATGTGACGTCACATTTCTTCGAAGCCCCCTCCACCTTTCGTCACACTTCGTCACAAAATTTTAATTCCCCTCACCCCTTCACTGCTTGACGCCATAACCGGAAGTCCCCTAAGGAATACTAATTTATACTTAATATTTGATGAACTGCACGAGAACTATAGCATTCTATGTATTCATCCTTGTGTTATGTCCTGACAAAGATACAAACCCAAGTCTCATCTCCGACTTTTCATCTTGCTGAATTGGCGTCATATGTCCTCGACCACGCTTGTCACTAATTTCCTGGTCATTTACTTGAACCACTTTGTCCCGCTGGTATCGCCGGAAAAGGATAATTTAACGCATCATTTGTGGCCCCCGACGAACGTTATTTGTAGGAAGATGTCACGCCATTACAGAGCGAGGTATCTGTTTGTGTGGTGCTTGCTATTAAGCGTGGGATGTGCAGCTTGATCATTCGCTGTAGGGTTGCTGTTTGATTCTGCTGACTTTTATTACTTTATTCATTCCTTCTGGTTTTTAATACAATTCTTGTTCTTCCGTCCTGAGCCTCAAACTTGGTTGTTGTTTTTTTTTCTTCCGACCTGCGAGTTATTTTCTTTCTTTAATTATGATATGATACTATAAATGTATACTGTTATATTATCTGCAAAATCTTGCATGCCTTTAAATAATGCTTAAAGTACATGTGATACCTATAGGCTTGCCTCAGACTGTTTGATTTGGTTTTAAGGACTATCTTAAATGCACACGGACAACTCCATCAGTGCTCCGATCTCCTCCCTTAGATTACACAATGAAGATCTCAGCACAGTGTTCGAACTCCGTAGCACCGGCGAGAATCTCAGTGCGTGTATATGGGAATCATACATTCTATTTTGGTGGGTAGGCTGATTTATAAATTTTTCCCACAGCAGCGGCCCTACGGCCTACTCTTTACGATTTCCAACTACCCAGGGATTTTTTACGTGCGCAACTTGCACACAGGACCTCCTATATTTTCACCCTTATCCAAGAAGGCTTGGCATCCGATCTCATTACCCAGGAAACCAGTGCGGGAGGGGAGGGGGGGGATTTGACTTGATTAGGACCAGTTCTGAAAAACAAATTTCTATAGATTATATTTCCTCTCCTGGGAATCGAACCCGGTACCTCTAGAATTCGAGGCGGACGCCATATCTCTTAGCCACTCCGACCCCCTCTACACGTGAGAATGAAAGGATACAGTATGTATGATGAGAGAGAGAGAGAGAGAGAGAGAGAGAGAGAGAGAGAGAGAGAGAGAGAGAGAGAGAGAGAGAGAGAGAGGAATGGTAGAATGTTATGTAGCCGGGTCAATTACTTGTGCGCAGGTAAATATTTTTGACGAGAGCTAATCTTTTATACGTTTCTGTTCAAGTGGTTACAGGCCTTCCGCCTGCGATGGAGATTCTTGACTGAAGTTTATTTTTCTTCCCAAATTCGTTCTTACCCTTTTAGGTTTAGTGATAAGCAATATTGCATAATGGTTTTCAAATGTTCCAACTGTACGTTCCAAATATAACACAGCAATGTAGAAAATTCAGAGTTTATTTAACGTCATTAGACAAGCACTGCAAATTTCACAATGATTTGATCGTTTACTACGCTCAACAAAATAGTGAGTATATCCACAAGGAAAAATATATATCCAACAGAATAATATAAAAACTTGTCAACTTAAAAAAAAACTTGTCTTGATAATCTCAAAGACGAAGTTCACCTAAACACTATAAAACTGCCTAACAAAAAATCTTCTATCTATCTAATCTGGTCTATCTGTAAAATCCTTCTTCTAAATCTAAAAACTATAAACTATGCCCTATCGCCCACATCTCTCCTTTTATATGCAGCTCCTTCCTTTTCCCGCCATTTTTCACACGAGTCCGTCTTTTTTTCCACACGTTACACTTTTCTACACACGTCTCTCTGTTTTCGACATTTTTGCACACGTCTTTCTGTTTTTCGATTTTTGTGACATCTCTGTTTTCCATCAACAATGGAAAAAAACCAAAATAGCAACTCTCACTTCACAAAATTTTCCACTCAAAACACGCATTTAATATTCTTTTCTGGGACTGCACTATCTTTGCCTCTCTTCGTCGTGCCTGCTATCTGAACCTAAAATTTATACTGCGTTTTGTGCAAAAACGCCTTATCTGCTTAACGTCTGTTATTCTTATTCTATGTAGCATTATAACACATATAAATGGTAGTGTATGCCAAGCGGTCACCGTTAGACTGGCCTGCGTGTCCAATTCTTAACCCCTTGAAAATAAAATTCGTTCTTTTTTTTTTTTTGTTTTTTTTTTTAAATCTTCTTTCTAAAATTATTTCTTTTCTTCCTGCATTTCTTTCCTTCTTTCTTAAACTCTTAGTTTATTATACTTCATCAGCGGCATAACTACTGTCGTGTGGTGAGTCACTAGGCAACTACTACAGTAGTTTTTGCCAGGAATAGTCTATGAGATATAGATATAAGGTCTCTAGAAATTGGCTCGTTAAGAAAGAATAAAGACCTATTCGAGATAGGGACAAGAAGACAGGAATGCGAATGCTTTCCACTAGACAGTGTTTTCTAATTAAGTATGGAAAGAGTTCTGTTTCCCCACGACCTTAGCTTCTGCCCTTAGATCCCGTAAAGAAAAAGCCCCCAACCTCATCTGAGTAGAGAAAGGTTCCTATATGTGAATATGTTACACCGACAGCACGAGTGATACATTAACAAACTCTTGATAATGATCAACCGATCGTTGGGTTTATTAATGAAATATCCACACATATAGGGTTAGTAATGGTTAGAACGTGATGATGGTGAAAGACGATTCACACAAAACACACAGATGAGATAATAAAATTACAGTTAATTAAGTAATAGTTAATTAAGAATGAACTGGTGTAAAGTTAAATGATGATGTGATATGATACGTGTTACCAAATTGGTGAGTACTCTACACAGTCCATGTGTCTCTAAATGCTTCTCCTAGATATGAGGATTCACATGTATGCATAAAATGTCCCAAGTTGTTATACGTTATGTCGAGTGGGGTATCTCTAAGCTGAGGACGTTATGATGAATACTGTTGTCGTACGGAGAACGCTGACGAGATATCTATGTATATTCCTTCACTGTTTGAGTATATCTCTGTAGTGTTGATCAACAGTTAATAGCTGTCATATGAACAAAAGGTCTGTTGTCTAATCTCCCGACGTTACTGGTCAGACTGGATATCTTCACGAAATGTTAGTGATATGTAGACTCATAATCTTGCGTATGTAGTCGTGTTTCATATACTTTCGAGTCTGCTTCATAGAATGCGCTTAAGAGGGTGTTGCACTTGCTATAAATATGCGATTCCTCTTTTGAGCTCTTTTGCTTGACTTCAGATAATAATGATCTTTCGAGTGATTTGAATTTATGATGACTCTGTATTGAACTTGTGATAACGATGTATTGAACTTGTGAGCAAGCAGTATATGGTGACGGAAAATGCTGCGTCCACCTTATGACTTGTGGGTGAGACAATATTCCTTTTTAATTGAGGAATGAAAGATGTCCTATGGCGAATTCTGCTAGCCAAATGTCCGTTTTTGATAACTTATTTCTGGTTAGACGTCAGACACGTTGCGTGTAGACTCAGACTTCTGATGAACTTCTTTTCCCTTCGCAAAATCCTTTAAGAACACAATTAATCACAGAACTGAATTATCATCCACTCTGAATAAACACGTGTATTAGGCTATGCGTTTTTGGGTTTAATCTCTTCCTCACAAGGTAAAAAACTGGACTGCCTCACTCTAGTAGATTATGCGGTATTATATATTTCTGGAAGTCACCTGGCCAAGCTGGGCGTCCAATGTGGTAAACCAACGCTTGTCTGAACAGCGGCCGACTAAAGATAACACCATTACAGCATGAGACGTTTTCCCCTGGCCAATCTGGGCGTCCAATGTGGTGTCACAGAAATTATAGCATGCCCAGATGTTTGATTCGGATGACCATATGTGTTTTTACCAGATTTATCACGATGCAATGTGGGCTTCAAACGATAATGTCAGGCATGTGGACTCAATCAAAGGACTTTTATTTCCCCCGATGAAAGAACAAATGTGGTTCTCTAGATACCGGTCGCGAGTAATCACAACGATGAAATAGCAAATGTGGGTCGCACATATGAGATGAAAGAGCAAATGTAGGAGAAAATACAATACGAAAGATGTAGGAAAAGATAGAGCAATAAGGCCTTTGCGCTCGTTTATCACAACTACGACCCGTATATATGCAGGGTGGGCCGACAGTTACTTATCAAAAGCTATCCTCGGAAAACAGAGAACGGGAGAAACTAGCAGTTTTTGGATTGACGGAGTGACTACAGCTTTTGAGAGGAAAGGACAGACCATCACTGTAATTACCCTGCTGTTCCTGAAGATGTAACGGTCTTCTCCAACTCATGCCACGTCCTCTGTTCCTGGGCCACCCGCTCAAGATCTTCCCATATCTTCCTTTTCTCTTTCATTTCTGTGTCTAGTTTTCTTCCCCGTGTGTTTCCCAGTCTTCTTCTCCCTTTTGTGCCCGTGGGGCTCAGAAAAATGAGTGTCTTGTAATGCGCATGTCTGGTTCTTGTAATGAACTCCATATTTCTTGTCTTAGTTATGAACTCCACATTTCTGATTCTTTTATGAACTCCACATTTCTGGTTCTTGTCATGAACTCCATATTTCTTGTCTTTGTTATGAACTCCACATTTCTGGTTCTTTTATGAACTCCACATTTCTGGTTCTTGTCATGAACTCCACATTTCCGGTTCTTGTCATGAACTCCACATTTCTGGTTCTTGTCACGAAGTCCAAATTTCTGGTATATTTAATCCACGAACATAAATGTTCATATATATGCTAAATCTGAACATTTTCATAGAAGAACATGGGTGAGTCAGCAATCCAGACTCCTTTCTCTGGAATGCGTCATAAGCGTCCTGTACCAGAGAGTCGTATTCTATCATCATCATCATTTTCTTAACGGATCAAGGGCTACAACTGCATGTGGTCCCTTTGCAGGAAACGTGCACTAAGCATTTATATCTTCTTGCAACAGTGTACTAAGTGTGGTAATATGCATGATGCCAGTTGCCTTGGACGACATGCTTGAAGATGCAGTAGTCCTTTTCATTCTTTGTCTCGTCAGAGACTCCACAGGGAACTAAACGGCTTCCAGCATCAAGCAGGGAATAATAACATCAATGGAACATCCATTGATGCTGACCATCATCACTCCTAGTGTGCTGTATGGTCAAGAAAATATTGGCTTATCACCTATGTATTCCTTTACCCTTACCTTTTTACTGGAACATCCCATGACAATCTGGAGCAAAAGTCGAAAAACAAAAACAAAACAAATTTCGAAGGGGAAAAAAGTCACGTTCTGAAAGGTTGTTGAGCTGTAGGTAGAACTGCTTATTTTGTATTTTGCTATCTTTATTTGTGCCTTTGTCCTAGACACCTAACTCCTGATCTGCTTTCTCATAACGCAATACCAGTGTTTTCTATCAGATCTCAATACGTGCTTTATGCCAAGTGATGAAATCAAATAAAGTTACACGCTAGAATGCCATCAGTGTGTTTTTTCACACAACACACTTGAACTATTGAGAGGCGAAGTAATCCAACCTTCTATGCATTGCTATGACCAACAAGACAAATTGTTCTCCTTTACGTGCAATCCACTTGAGGACAATTGCCCAGTTTATTCTCTGTGAAAGAATAATGTCCAGGGTTGTTGCAATGACACCGTAATTTTAAGGGGTGACGTGGGGGTGTCGTGGGAAACTCGTATTTGTACCGTCAGTGGCGTATCAGTATGCGCACACAACACTACGAACGTGCATTCGCCAACATATGCGTCGCACCTGTTTGTGCATACAACTTTCCTTGACTCAATATGTTATAAGCAGTTTTGTTAAACTAGATGTATTTCTGCCTCTCTAAGGCATATAGTTCCCCTCATATATATATATATATATATATATATATATATATATATATATATATATATATATATATATATATATATATATATATATATATATATATATATATATATACATATATATATATGTTACCGTAACAATCTCCTAATATATGTATATATGTGTTACCGTAACAATTTCCTAATATATGTATATATGTGTTACTGTAACAATCTCCTAATATATGTATATATGTGTTACCTTAACCATTTCTTAATATATGTATATATGTGTTACCGTAATCATCTCCTAATATATGTATATATGTGTTACTGTAACAATCTCCTGATATATGTATATACATATATTAACGTAACAATCTCCTTATCTATGTATATATGTATTACTGTAACAAACTCCTAATATAGGTATATATGTGTTACCATAGCAATCTCCTAATATATGTATATATGTATTACAGTACCAATCTCTTAATGTGTTACCGTAACAATCTCCTGATATATGTATATATGTATTACTTTCTTGTCCCGTAACATCAGCCCAAGGTCTTTCTATATCGCCTTCATCCACATCATGTTTGTCTTCAGTTCACTTCTTCATTTGTCCTTTAGTCTCTATGTACCTCACTTTTCCAGGGGATTCCAGAATACGGACTGCCTTTTAATGCCATCAGCAGGTTTCCTCAGTGTGTATCCTATCCATCTCTTGATCCACTGGCACACTGGTTCTTGTCACCTCCATGGGCGAGAGACGAGGCGCCAAGAATTACTGGCGCCAAAACTACATTTAAAAATTACTTCTTTGTACCGACAGCTTTCCTTAGAGGTATCTATCTCTACCTCTGACGGCAACAAACTATATTGTCCTCTTTCTGCTTCATGTCCTGACGATAGAATTAATTCTTCTTCTGTGGTTATTTCATTCCTGTCCAATCCACCTCAACATTTGCTGGATCTTTGTAATCAAATTAATCATAACTTATCAATGATCAGTGCACCACGAAAAAATTGAAAGACACGCATGTTCTTTTTAATTGATGTCCAATTTATCTTTCACGGGGCAATGCGAGACCTTTCTAAATTTACAAAAAAATGTGTATATTTACAGATAACAACATTTAATAGTCAATTATCGTTAACAATTGTAAATTAAATAAGGGTGGGATGAATTTTATAACAGTCTTTAAAATTTCATCTCTGGGGATGATCTATATAGTGTGTATTCTCTTTCGAATTTAAATAAAAACTTTCGGAAAAGATGACGGGATTTATTTCATTGTACACGATTCAGGACATTTCAAACCTAGAACACTAGTAATGTAAAAATTTAAAAGAGTGATATTCTTGGCTCAGAAAATATATTTTTTCCTCGATGCTTCGGTCGGCCTTACGCCGCTGACAACACGGCGAGCCCGTAAAGAAACAACTGACACTCCCCCAGTAGTATGACTTTAATAAACCCCCATAGCTGCGAACTGGCTTTTACTTTCATCCAGATCTATGCTAACGTTTGTTTTGTTTTTGTGACTATTTCTGGCGTTCATTATTGGTGATTTGTTTTAACTGTTTCCTGATGATTTCGACGCTTGTTAAGTATTAACTACTGTGTCTTCGGGTTCGCGTGATGGTACCTATAGTTTATACTACTGTAACTGTATTACATAGTGATTCGATTTCATTATTGGCGGCTGTAAAGGTTAATTAAAACTGTAATGCACTACCTTCGATCACTATAGTTTGGCCATGTCTGCAGAATGGAACAAGATCGGGTACCACGACAAATATTGGAAACCAAGAGCCACGGGTGACCTCCAGGACGGCCCAGAGTTCGCTGGGATGACAACGTTAGACAATCTCTGAAGCATCGAGGAGGACTACATTGGAACCAGGCCAGAAGGTAGATAGCGGATAAAATAGTATGGCGCTCTCTCTGTCAAACCTCTACACCCCAGAGTAGAATAGGAACGACTAAGTAAGTAATGTGCTACCTTCAAAGTGGTACTTTCTATTGCTGCTATTCACGACGTCATCAGGAGTAACAGAATCATAGTATACGTATATTATAATTATAGAAGCATCGTATAGTTCCCGGGGGTGGCTAAAGAGACAGAAAGAATGGTCCAACTGCTTCATCGGGCGTGCTGTAAAAAGCGACACATAAAGTTGCGCTTGAGGCAGGTCGCTTCATAACGGAAAGTAAATGAATATAGAAATCACTGGAAGACTTGGAAAGACCTTGAGCTGATGGTAAGTGACTGGAAGACTTGCCATATGTTTGTTGAAGGCCTATGCTCCTTGGGGAGCTCTAGAGTCATCAATGAACAAATGTTATCTAATAAAAAAAAAATCTTTACTTTCCTAACCGCTTCAGGTTGGCAGAGTTGATAGAATAAAGAGTGAAGAGCCAGTTTAGTAGTAGTCAACAAGGTGGAGTGGGTTCAGTTCTCAGTGCAGGCAGTGCAACAGGAGGAGGACACTTGAGCTCACCCCCTATATCGTCTTACTTACGTACTTACTTACTTCGTCGTTCCTCTTCTACCGTGAGGTGTAGAGGTTTGGAAGAGAGAGCGCCAAACTATCCTATCGGTTGTCTTCCTCTTAGCCTGGCTCCATTCTAGTCCTTGGTCCTTCAGAGATTGTCTAATGTTGTCCTCCCAGCGGACTCTGGGTCGTCCTGGAGGCCTGGATCGCTGACTCTTAGTTTCCCATACTTGTTGTGGTAGCCGATCTTCTCCCATTCTGCAGACATGGCCAAATCATCTTAGTTGGGACTGTTCTACTTGGGTCTGCAGAGGTCCCCATTATCGTCAAGAAGATGAAAGGACCCAAATCGCTTGTCTGAGGGCACAACACTTCTGATGGTCAGATTACGTTATGTTGAAACATACTATTATTATTACTGAGAGAAAACTAGAGAAAGCACTCGTAGAGAAGAAAGACAAAAATAGGAAGGTCAAGTACAAGGTATGTTTGAAATCTCGGTCATCTTTCGTTACTTCAAGTCCAGACTGAGTTCAAACACACGTTATGGGGGGGGGGGGAGAGAAGAGGGGGGTTTCCCACAATTCAAGTTTTGGTTCCAATTAAAGTGCACGAGTTTGGAACATCTGCCGAAGTTCAATTTGTTAGTAGATAAAGTACCAGCCGAGATCCACCATTATGACATTTCTAACTGGAATATACATCCGATCATTCCCCTTCTCACTCTACCCTAGGACAACCAGTTTCCCACAAGAGAGCCGTTACTATGTACGCGAGAATAATAGAAAAGGTTACCAGGCTATTTCCGCAAGAGGTTCGGTTTCATTCGAAATTATGTGGACGTGTCATGTCGTGGCGTTAACGAGGCGTGGTAAATCTTGCCATGAGCCTTAATCCTGAACTTTGCGTGATAGAGAGATTAGAGGCACACCACGTGAATCCCTGTTGTTGTTGTTGTTTTGTATTTTTTTTGAAAATGCCACTACACATAAATCGTTGAGCAATGATTCCATTGCATCGGGATATTGTTTTCTCGGCAATCTGCACCATACAATTAATCAAATGTCCAAATACATGTTATGTGTAAAGACACGTAATAGCTAACGAGGCCGTGTAGAATTTATGTTCACGTAATTTCAGAATTTATAGTACACTTAATTTTGTTGCGTGTTATCGATGTAGAATTAGACCTCGTCTGTAGTGTAGTTTAAGATCAGATCATCTGCCATCTCCGCATCCAAGGACTGCTGCAGTGTATCTCCAAAGACTTCTGTCTGTGGTCTTGACCTTGATAGATTTCTTTATTTAAGATATAAATGGTGAGGTCCCAAACTCTTCCACAGTAGTTTTCTTTTATCTTTATCATTGTCTCGACACGCCTCTAGTTTGCCACACACTGCACCATTTCGTGTTGTGAGCCTTTGACCTTTTGAGATTCTTGCGCCTCACTCAAAGTTTCAGTCTTTGTGTATTAAGGATGGACATTCCCAGGAAGTAGAATTACTCCCATATATTTTAAACGGAAAGTGGTTTAGAGCACTTGCTCCTCGAGGCAAAAGGATCGGGTTCGAAACAAGTTTGCTAATTGCTTCAGTCTACCCAGCTGTAACAGTTGGTACGGGACTCTGCTTGTTAGTTAGGGAAAGCAAAGGCAGTAAAGAAAGCAACTAGTCATTCACCCTCCTCTCTTCAAGTTGAGACCTTATATAAGCTTGTTATGATTAAAATTTATAACGTTTATGTCGAGATAATTGGCAGCTCAACAGGGCTCCTTTTTTGTTTATTTTATACGGAGTCACTTATTAATAAAGGAAGTGACGTCATGCCGATATGGTTTACTGGCAGACGTGAACAAATCAGAAGCAGAAGTGAGGTGATCGTCTGCAAGAGAGATGCGGCTTGTGTTTGGAAGTGTGCGGACGTATGTGTTTTGAGCTCCTGCAGTATTCTGTGTTTTTCCTGAATTATTCCATCACCAGGACATCAATATACTTGGTTGAGGTGTCCCTGGCTTATTCTAGTAAGGAAATATGTGCTTATTCACAAAGATGTCCAAAGGACGATATTAAATAAAGTTTGATTGATTGCCAATGACCAGCGTTTGATAGGGAACGAACTGGACTTATAAGTACTACTGCATTTTGCCTTTGGGTTATATATCTATTACTATTGAGCTGTTTGTCAAAACGAATAAACTGCATGTTCGTAAAATTGTGAAGGAGGTGTTGGTCCGCTCAGAGCAGTTATGCTGGTTTCGTGTTGTATGACTGCCCCTAGAGTCTACTTTGGCCACGGAGAATATCTCCGGAATAATTAACATTACCACACGCAACAAAGCTATTCGTGTCCTTTCTTTTACTCTGTGTAAACCATGATGCCAACAATGCAACCGTCCCTTTGCAAGATGCCTGTGCACCTAATAAAATCGTGCAACAGTGATTTCTTAGCGCTTTGTTTTCCATGATGAAGTTGCCAGCCCCATGTGTGATATGGTGGGCGCGGAAGATGTGTATTGTGATATTTGATAACGGTGTTGCCTTGTCGTAATTTTTATCTGAGAGGGTGCTGATGGATATTGGTCCCTTTAGAGTGTAGAGGAATATTGAAGGCTCTGTGAGAATAAGGATTTAGGAGAATGAGGTAGTAGATTCACAAGCGCTGGGAAGAGCAAGGACAGTCTCTTATTACGACAATATCTGTTTCTCACAGACTATTCCTATCTCTCTTCAGAACAAACAATTGTTTGTCAGTTCCAGTCGCTCAGGCGCACTCACCGATTTGGTGATTCTGTCGCACAACGTACATGAATACAGCCTACACAGATGGAAATGTTTGGAGTTTTGGGCCAGCCGACAACCAACACCAATAAAGATTAATACCTTTATTATCATAAAGCAGTCACAAATAATTATACATTTACAGTCAAAAATCAAAGGTTACAGAATACAAATATGATAAGGGAAGAGGGGGGTTTGAGGAGAAATATCCCATCCACCGTTTCCCGTTTGTATTTACTAACAGACAAGACCCGGTCCAAAAGACAAGAAAGGGGGGAGGGGGTGATCAGAGATAGGCAATTTAACCCACTGGTAAATTTATTACTCTGGGGCAAGGGGTTACAGTAAAAGGGGGGGGGGGTAAAGAGGAAAAGCTAGGGTTCTCAAATGACTCCCTTTAATCATACACATTTTACGGGAGGGGGGAATGAACATAGTTACACAATCCCGCTAGGAGAAATCCCGTACAAGGAATATAATGCACCTTAATACTAGGTCGAACTAATTAAAAGGGTAAAGAAAAGATTAAATCTCCTTTCATTCAAAAAAACACACTAGGGCTGGCCATCCCACAAACACACACGCAGACTTACCAAAATGGTGAATTCTGTCACTCTAGGAATTATTTACCACAGCAGCTAATACCGTGGAATAATGGACTGGTCCTCTTATTTCTTCCGTGTCAGGCCCCAGATTTAACGAGGTAACAAATAGTCTCAAAAAATCGCCAGACGGTGAAGCGTAAAGGCTACTGTTGGTTTAGATAAAGTTCCTAATTAATGGCACAGGCCCTTGGCTAGGCGTGAGGTATGGTGTGGTTCCTAAAATTGGCACAGCTGGTGGAGATAACTTTCTTTTTCCGTAATGTCACAAGTTAAAAAACACTGAGGTAATTTCTTCTTCGGGGGGTGTGTAAAATCCACTGAATATACTTGACAGACAGTGTTCAGGTAGACCTATGTTTTTTCTTCACAAATAGGGCAGTGAATAAAATATGTTCTGCTTCCAGTTTTACTTTTAAGGACTATATGAACTAGTATTTTAAAAGTGTTTCTTGGGTGGCTTTATTCTCAGTTAAATTCAGAGGAGCGGGGCCCATTACAGGTCGCCACAAGTTTAGCTTTAAAAAGGTTCATATGTTACTGGAGTTATCGAATTGAGTTGGCAGAACTCTGTATATAATTAATAATTGCTGGGATGCAGGTTGAATGATCGTTCGTCTGCGCAGAAAGAATACACTCCAATAGTCAACGAAGGTAGATGAAATCTAGCAGGAATCCGACTATGCTAGTGAAACTAGGATTCTGTCAGAACGAACGATGAAATGCAGTTTTCGGAGTTCTTTATTTATACTTCTCAAATGTAACTTAAATAGGACGTGTTAGGTTTTCACACTTTTCTTGAAGTAGAGCAGAATCCGAGGTACGTCGCCGTTGTGTTAACCGCTGCGATTCCTCCTTTTCCCCCGGTCTACCGATTTTCTTCGTCTCAGGCTGCTCGCATGAGAGTGCGAAAAATTTCTCGAGAAGCTAACTACGTTAGCTGGGAGTTCCCTGATTTCTTTAGATCGTATACCGCCCCACGTTGAATTCTGAAGATCAGCCTGGCTTTGATGGTACCGCTGTTCTGAGAAGCTCTGGCAACTCCCACCAGGCGGGGTGACAGCCAGGTAAGAAATTGAACTGCTGTTACTTGCTCTAGAAACAGGAGTGAGTCTCTGGCCACGTCCTCTTTTGGGCCGGCGTTAAGGAAAAGATTGCTATAAATCGTTCTCAGAGATTGTTGAGGGCGTGATTTAACCTCCCATCAAAGGCCATGCGATCTCAAAAGTTCACAGAAGATAGCAGGCTACATATTAATGATCCAGCGTGTAAAGTTCTCGTGGAAATGCTGCATGCAGGTTAAAGTTACAACAGATGATCAGGGGTTCTAAAGTTATGAGAGGCCAATATTCTGTTGTCATCCATCGAGTCAGGGAAATTCATTTGTCATACTTAGACGTACGTCACAATCGTCCCCACTTTTGAGACATGGAAACTCGTTTTCATGTTTCATTTATGACAATGAAGCTGCCCTGATCGGTCGCTTTTGGATGATTGGCATCGTCGATTTTCTCCTCTTCCTCCGTGGTCCAGTTTCTACTCAAGAAGTCAGCTCCGACATTCTGTTTTCCTGGAATATATTCGACTTTGAAGGAATAAACACTCAATAGCAAGGCCCAACGCATTATCCTTGCGTTGAATTCCTTATTGGCACCCAGGAAAGCTAATGGAGCATGGTCTGTTTGCACCGTGAAAGAAGTACCATACAGAAACTCATGATGGCGTCTGATGCCGTGAATCAGAGCGAGACATTCTCTTTCAACGACACTGTAGTTGCGTTCCGCTTTATTCAGTTTCCGACTGCCGTAAGCAACTGGGAATAGCAGGTTCGGGTCACTGTCCTCGGCTTGCAGCAATGTTGACCCGATGCCCTGACCTGACGCGTCAACTCTCAGTACGAAAGGTTTCTTAAGGTCAGGTAACCTTAGGATGGGGTATGCCGCCAACTGTCCTTTCAAAGTGCTGTATGCATGTTCGCACTTTTGATTCCACATGACCTTATCAGGACAACCTTTCTTGGTGAGGTCAGTCAGAGGTGCTGTCAGTCCGTTGAAGTTCTGGATTTATTTCTGATAGTAAGCACATAGTGATAAGAATGACCTGATGTCTTTCTTTGTTCGGGGTCTTTTTCCTGCCACTATTTTCTCCACGTTCTTCTTAATAGGCCAACTACAGCCGTGAGAAAAAGTGTGCCCCAGGAAGTCCAGCTTTTCAAATGCGACGAGACATTTGCTAGGTCTGGCTGTGAGACCAGTTTCCTGTAGTCTCCTAAGGAGCATAGCGACTGTAGCAATATGTTCTTCGTAGGATTCCGATGCAATTAAGATGTCGTCCATGAAATTATGGATGTGGGGACTTTGCAAGGGTTCTAAAAGCTTTCTCATCATCCTGGTTAACACTCCTGGTGCGTTATGCAGTCCGAACGGCATCACATTAAATGTGTAATGTCCTTCAGTAGTGCTGAAAGCTAGCAAAGGTTTAACTTCCTCCTTGACTGGTATTTGATAATAACCTTTACTGAGGTCAATCTTGGAGAAAATTGTTGCCTTGCTGAGCTTGGTGAACAACTCAGAAGCAGTTTGGAGCGGTTCAGGCTGGAATTCCGTTACAGCGTTTAGCAACCGGTAATCAATACACAGCCGAACTTCCTTATTGGGCTTCTGCAACAGCACTAAACTCGAACTGTAAGGAGATGTAGACTCGCTGATAATTCCTGCCTGACGCAGCTTGTCTATTACTCCGCGAAGTGCATCAGCTTTGGCGTACTTAATGGGGTATACTCTGGTTCGAACAGGGGTCTCGTTTGTTAATTTCAGGTCAAATTCGATGAGATTTGTTCGACCAGGTACATCCGTTAAGACTGCACTGTACTGCTGTAGTAGCGCCCTGGTTTCTGTTTGTTGTTCTGGTGAGAGATTGTCGCCGAACTTGACATCTTTAAAGGATTCTGTGGGTTGCAATGGGTACTCCATGCAACCATCATCATCTTCCTCGTCTTCCGTTGCTTTGGCGACAGCCAGGAAATGCTCGGAGGATGGCACTGGTCTTTTCAGATATTTCTTGAGCAGATTTATGTGGAAGACCTTCTCCTTTCCTTTAATGGAGATCTTGTAATTAGTACGTGAGATCTTTTTAAGGACGGTAAACGGCCCTTGCCATCCGATGCGAAGTTTATTGCTTCCGGTTGGGAGTAGCAACAAAACTTTCTCCCCTGGTTGGAGCTCTCTCTCTCTCTTTTGCAGCTTTGTTGTATCTTTTAGCATGTTTAGCGCGGGCTTTCGTAAGGTTTGTTGTAGCTAGATCCCATCCTAGCTTTAGCCTTTCCTTGAGCTCAGATACATACTTGCTTGCAGAGACGACTGTCTCGTCAGCCTTTTGGTCTGTCCGAGCCCATTTCCGGCCGGATGATAGGGACTTGTGTGGATATGTTTGGCCCTCAAGATCTTAAAGATCTCCTCCATTAACAGGCTACGGAATTGGGATCCATTGTCCGTCAAAACTTGTTGAGGGAATCCCAACCGTGTAAAGATTTGCACGAGGGCTTCTGCGACATGCTTGGAATCTATGCATGTTAGCGGTACAGCTTCGGCCCACATTGTGCAAGTGTCGACTAAAGTCAGGATGAACCTGTGCTTTCTTTTGGTCCTTTCCAGGGGTCCAATGATGTCGACAGCAACCCGTTCAAATGGAGTCCCTACTATTGGCATTTGCCCCATGGGGACTGGGGGTGTCAAGTGCTTGGGTGCTACCCGTTGGCACTGGGCGCAGGATTTCACATACCTGATAATGTCAGATTTCATTCCTGGCCACCAATAGTGGTTTTTTATTCGCTGAATAGTGGCGTTTTGTCCCATATGTCTGCTAAAGGGAAGAGAGTGCCCCATCTCTAAGATCTGGCTTCGGTACTGCGTCGGTACTAGGAGCTGGTTATTCCCCGTGTCCGGGTTGCCCGTTCTACGATACAATACGCCATCCTTAGAAACGATGTCTCCGTTGTGTCTGGGGTCCTTAGCCATGGGCAGTCTTTTAAAGCAGAGCTCCAGAGTAGGGTCCTTTTGTTGCGCCTCCTTCAGTTCATTCGGCAACAAATTTGGCGCAGGCTCCCTCTCCTTCTTGGCTTGCCCTCTTGTGGTTACCGCTGCCACAATCGGCTCCTTTGGTCTCCCAATAAACACATATCTACATCCCAGGATAACTGGGTAGATAGGATCATCCATAATGGCCGCTTTAATATCCCCTCTGACAAAGTCAGAGTGGATTTCTACCAGTGCGATAGGCAGCGTCATGGGCGCATCACTCTTAAAAACTCCACTAAGTTTGACGGTTTCCTCTGTCTTCTGACCTGGTTTAACTAGGTGTCTAGCAACAATACAACTAAAACTTAATCCAGTGTCAAAGAGACAAGTGGTTGAGGTACCATTCAAAATTACAGTTCCACGAGTTGAGGGTCGGTCCCCCTCAGGTTGGGAATCACTGACATTGACTCTACCTTTCGAGGCTGTATGCAAACATCCAACGCGGTTAGGCCCGTTCTGCTTGCCCTGATCAGACGTTCCTGGTGTAGGGGTCTTTCCTTTTCCTTGACCTTGGTGGCCGCGCTGCCACGTAGGCTTGGTGGGTTGATCAGAATTGTTGTTGGGGGGTATAGGGTTTTGTAGAATTTCGATTTTTCCTGGGGAGGTCTCTGGGTATTATTTTCTCGTTGGTTATAATTCTGAGAGGAATTAGAAGAACAAGATGACTGCTCTAGATTTTGTTTTCGAGATGGCTCATCTGTGGGTTTACGTTTAGTGCTGGGAAGTTCGGCCATTGCATTGGTATAGCGTTCGGCCTTATTGAGGATGTCCTCAAGCCTGACTGCGCCCTGTTCAGCCAAAAATCTACGGGTTTCGTTTGACAAAGTTGCCTTTATCTGTTCCACAAGAACAAGTTGAAGTAGTCCCTCATATGTAAGAGGTAGGTCAGATAATTCAATGCACTTTGTCAAATAGCCCGTGAGACGTGAAGAGAATTGTGGGAATGTTTCCGTGCTCTCTTTTCGGCTGTTCCTGAATATTTGCAGGAATTTTCGGGCGGTCATCTCAAACCGTTCTAGCAAGGCCTTTTTCAGCATGTCGTAATCATGTTGGTTGGTTCCCAGCTTCGTGTACACGTCATAAGCATTAGCTTTTAGTGACGCTGAGAGCTTAAGTGCCCAGCGGGAACTCTCTAACCCATACAGATTCGCGAGCCTTTCGAATTTTTCTAGGTAGCTGTCAATTTTTTCATTAGGGCTAGGAAAAGATTCTAAATCAAAAGACATCGCCGCTAATTGGGCAGAATGAGTGCTGGAGAGGTCCATTGACTGAGACTGGGGCGAAGACGGCTCTCCGTTGTTCGGAGTAGAGGCGCCCCGATTCTCTAAAGCCTTAAGCGCCAGTTCATGTTGTCTTTCTCGCTCTCTCTCTCTTTCCCTGCGAGCTTCCATCTCTGCCTCAATTTTCTTCTGCTCCAATTGACGATCGTCCGCTTCTTTCTTCCTAGCTTCTGCCCTCTCTTCTCTCTCTTTTTCTTCCTTCCTCTCAGCTTCTGCTCTTTGTTTCTCTTCCTTCCTCTCTGCTTCTGCTCTTTGTTGCTGCGCGTCATATATTTCCAATTCCTGGTTGATAAACAGATTCGCCGCTTCTGCGTCTAAGCCTGCCTCTTTCGCTTCCAGCCTCAGGATGGATCTCATCTGTATCCTCTCTGCCATTGTTAAAGAATAAGATGTAGTATGACTAGAGAATAGTACAAAAGAACAAGAAGGTAAAAAAATTCAAAGCCGCTACGAGAAAAAACGAAAGTAAAAAACAATTTACTTAATGACCTCGTGTGTTAACTTATCGCCGCTATTATTGTCACTTAAGATTTTTAACGCAAGCAACTATGCCAATTAAATTAGTAAGTTACACTAGGAAAAAAATCTTCTATTACTAACAGTAGAGAAATATTTATATTAAAACAATTAAAAAGGAAAAAAAAATTTTTTTTTTTCCCCAGAAAATGTTAATTCTCTAACAACAAACTCCGTCCCTGAAGACAATGTTGAGATGAGACGTAGTTAACTTAATTTTTTAATAATCAGAACACACCGTCTTTAGCTTAGCTCAACTCAAACGCTTCAAAACCTTTAGTGATTGTAAAACAATCACGCAGTCCCAGCAATTATATAACCAAAAAATTTCAATTCCCTCTGCCAGAGAATATAAAGGTGAAAAATCTTTTATAATCACTAACTGCCTGCTCCTGTGGAAAAAAACAAACCTGACATAATTATTGTGTGGTCGGCCCAAATACTGAACGGCTTGGTCTAGGGGAAGTAATTACTTTTAAAGATTATACCCTACTTCACAAAGACAATCAACCACACTCTATTTTAACTAGGTTCAGAATCTCGAACGAGCTAACCATATATTGTCGTAATTTTTATCTGAGAGGGTGCTGATGGATATTGGTCCCTTTAGAGTGTAGAGGAATATTGAAGGCTCTGTGAGAATAAGGATTTAGGAGAATGAGGTAGTAGATTCACAAGCGCTGGGAAGAGCAAGGACAGTCTCTTATTACGACAATATCTGTTTCTCACAGACTATTCCTATCTCTCTTCAGAACAAACAATTGTTTGTCAGTTCCAGTCTCTCAGGCGCACTCACCGATTTGGTGATTCTGTCGCACAACGTACATGAATACAGCCTACACAGATGGAAATGTTTGGAGTTTTGGGCCAGCCGACAACCAACACCAATAAAGATTAATACCTTTATTATCATAAAGCAGTCACAAATAATTATACATTTACAGTCAAAAATCAAAGGTTACAGAATACAAATATGATAAGGGAAGAGGGGGGTTTGAGGAGAAATATCCCATCCACCGTTTCCCGTTTGTATTTACTAACAGACAAGACCCGGTCCAAAAGACAAGAAAGGCGGGGGGGCGGGGGTGGGGGGGGGGGGTTTCAGAGATAGGCAATTTAACCCACTGGTAAATTTATTACTCTGAGGCAAGGGGTTACAGTAAAAGGGGGGGGGGGCGGGTAAGAGGAAAAGCTAGGGTTCTCAAATGACTCCCTTTAATCATACACATTTTACGGGAGGGGGGAATGAACACAGTTACACAATCCCGCTAGGAGAAATCCCGTACAAGGAATATAATGCACCTTAATACTAGGTCGAACTAATTAAAAGGGTAAAGAAAAGATTAAATCTCCTTTCATTCAAAAAAACACACTAGGGCTGGCCATCCCACAAACACACACGCAGACTTACTAAATGGTGAATTCTGTCACTCTAGGAATTATTTACCACAGCAGCTAATACCGTGGAATAATGGACTGGTCCTCTTATTTCTTCCGTGTCAGGCCCCAGATTTAACGAGGTAACAAATAGTCTCAAAAAATCGCCAGACGGTGAAGCGTAAAGGCTACTGTTGGTTTAGATAAAGTTCCTAATTAATGGCACAGACCCTTGGCTAGGCGTGAGGTATGGTGTGGTTCCTAAAATTGGCACAGCTGGTGGAGATAACTTCCTTTTTCCGTAATGTCACAAGTTAAAAAACACTGAGGTAAGTTCTTCTTTTGGGGGGGTGTGTAAAATCCACTGAATATACTTGACAGACAGTGTTCAGGTAGACCTATGTTTTTTCTTCACAAATAGGGCAGTGAATAAAATATGTTCTGCTCCCAGTTTTACTTTTAAGGACTATATGAACTAGTATTTTAAAAGTGTTTCTTGGGTGGCTTTATTCTCAGTTAAATTCAGAGGAGCGGGGCCCATTACAGGTCGCCACAAGTTTAGCTTTAAAAAGGTTCATATGTTACTGGAGTTATCGAATTGAGTTGGCAGAACTCTGTATATAATTAATAATTGCTGGGATGCAGGTTGAATGATCGTTCGTCTGCGCAGAAAGAATACACTCCAATAGTCAACGAAGGTAGATGAAATCTAGCAGGAATCCGACTATGCTAGTGAAACTAGGATTCTGTCAGAACGAACGATGAAATGCAGTTTTCGGAGTTCTTTATTTATACTTCTCAAATGTAACTTAAATAAGACGTGTTAGGTTTTCACACTTTTCTTGAAGTAGAGCAGAATCCGAGGTACCTCGCCGTTGTGTTAACCGCTGCGATTCCTCCGTTTCCCCCAGTCTACCGATTTTCTTCGTCTCAGGCTGCTCGCATGAGAGTGCGAAAAATTTCTCGAGAAGTTAACTACGTTAGCTGGGAGTTCCCTGATTTCTTTAGATCGTATACCGCCCCACGTTGAATTCTGAAGATCAGCCTGGCTTTGATGGTACCGCTGTTCTGAGAAGCTCTGGCAACTCCCACCAGGCGAGGTGACAGCCAGGTAAGAAATTGAACTGCTGTTACTTGCTCTAGAAACAGGAGTGAGTCTCTGGCCACGTCCTCTTTTGGGCCGGCGTTAAGGAAAAGATTGCTATAAATCGTTCTCAGAGATTGTTGAGGGCGTGATTTAACCTCCCATCAAAGGCCATGCGATCTCAAAAGTTCACAGAAGATAGCAGGCTACATATTAATGATCCAGCGTGTAAAGTTCTCGTGGAAATGCTGCATGCAGGTTAAAGTTACAACAGATGATCAGGGGTTCTAAAGTTATGAGAGGCCAATATTCTGTTGTCATCCATCGAGTCAGGGAAATTCATTTGTCATACTTAGACGTACGTCACATGCCTTATGGCCAATTCACACTCGCATCAGACCCGTACAACAATAAAACTCCTGATTCCAAGGCAAGAGTTGTAATTTATTGATGTCAGTCACAAAGAGTAAACAAACAAACAACCGAACACTAAACAAGTAAACACTAAACAAATACTGAAACACCCAGCCAGTGCTTATGTGCTAACATGTCCACTGTCTTCGTTCACTCTTCTACCGGCACTGAGTGCTTAGTTTTTCATCCTCTCTCCGCAGTCTGTTTTGCGAATCATCTCAATCGCTGGTCCGCCGATCTCTCAATATCGGTACCCTGACCACATCACACCGAACATGCTTCTTCTTCTTCTTCTGCGTTCGGTTTGTAGTCATGCTAAATCTGCAGGCCTGTCGCCAGGACGAAGTCCACAGTCTTTTCCAGGTCGGCGCGGCAGCCCCATAGCTTCTGCTGGAGCTCATCACCTTTTGGCCAGGTCGCACGTCGCAATTTATCATGGGTTGGACAGTTCTGGAGAATGTGTTCTGGAGTCTGGATATCAGTTCCACATGGGCATTCATTCGTGTGGGATATCTTGAGGCGATAGAGATGTCCAAGTATTCTGCAGTGACCAGTTCTCAGGCGGAAAATTGTCGTCTGTTGGTGTCTGTTTAGGTTGTGGATTGGGTCATCTCTGCTGTATATATCCCCTTCCTCCTTCCACTGATTTTTGTACTTGTTGTGGATGATGGTTTTTGCTTCCCGATAGGGCAATGGGTGGCTGTATTGTTCCATTTTACTGCCACTTCTTGATAGAGCATCTGCTTTCTCATTACCAGCGATTCCACAATGGGCAGGTAACCACTGGAGGGCAATGGTTGATGACCTTTGGATGATGTTAAGCTCAGATCTGATCTCATTCATCATGTTATCATTTCTGGTGTTTTGTATTGATTCAAGTAATGACCTGCAGTCAGTGAAGATTACTATCTTAGCTTGTGGCTGCTGTTCAGGTCTGGTGAGGATCTTCAGGGCTTGCAGTAGTGCCATAGCTTCTGCCCTAAAATTGGAGGAGATCTTTCCAGTTGGGAAGGCCTTTCGGATGATCTTTCCATTTAGGAATCTTATAAAAATGCCTCCTCCACCGTTCTTTACTGCCCCCCTCAGCAGATCCATCTGTGTATACATGTGTCCACTCCTTCGGGTTGTACTTTTCTTCAATCATTTCTTGAGCCAAAGTTTTTAGTTGTTGAGGGGTCAGGTGGCCTTTCTTTTTTATTTCAGGGACTTCTGTGATGATAGATATATTTCCATGGCAGTCGTCTGGCTCCTCGTAATCAATTAACATTTCAATCTCAGTAGATCGATTTGGGAGGAGGTCTTCATGGCATCGATGCAGATGTTTGGAGATGTTTAGGAAGCTGGTTCTTTTCAGCCTGTTCTTTGTCACACTATGGAGTTTGGCATGCATTGGATGACTTGGCATTCGTAGAAGCTTCTCACTGTGAGTGCTTTTCCTCACGTCTGTCATCAAGAGAGCGGATGTTGGTGTATCGCTCCATTGCCTGGATTGGAGAAGTCTTCATCCCTCCAGTGATTAGTCTAAGGCCTGAATTTTGCACTTTCCCTTTTGTCAAGTCTACAAAAACCGCCAGTACTTTCTTTTTCTCCTGAAAGGCATTTTCTACTTCCTGGGCTAGATATACTAGTTGGGCTTCGGTGCTGCGATTTTTCCTAAATGCTGACTGTGTGTTATCAAGCAGATGGTTTTTTTCCAGATGTTTCAGTAATCTTTAGTTCACCATTCTTTCCATTACCTTACCCAGACAGCTCAGTAGGCTAACTGGTCGGTAGCTGGACTTGCTTGTTTTCTCCTTTTGTTTCTTTCTGATGGGAACAATGATTGCTTCTCGCCATTGATCTGGAAATTTTCCAGTACTCCATGACTGATTGAAGATTAGGAGGAGCTTGTGCCTGGCTACAGGTCCAAGGTTCTTGATCATATCATTTGTGATGCCATCTTTTCCTGGAGCTTTTCTGTTCTTTAGTTTTGTTATGGCAGCACTGAGTTCTCTCATAGTAAGGGGTGACTTCATGCAGATATCTGGGTTTTGGTGCTTCAGTTTTTTTTTTTACTTCCTTATGTGCTTCTTGGATCCGTGCATGTGAAAGTGATGTGGTGCTTTCTTCCTTGTAGAAATCTGCCAGGATGTTTGCTGCCATCTTTCCTGTGTGGTATTTTTCATTTTCCTTGATGACAGTCTTACAGTAGCTGGTTGTTGTTTCTTCATTTAGCACTCTTGTCAGATTCCAAAGCTTGCTTGAGTCCTTTTCCATGTTGAGACTGCTGGTCTTCTGGTGCCAGCTCCTTTGGATTTCAGCTTTCTTTTGTTCACTGAAAGCTTGTTTTATGCTGTTGTGTCTCTGTGTGTTCTCTAATGTGGGACTTTGCTCCATAGTTTTCCTTGCTTTATTTAATTCACTATGGAGTTTTCCCAGGTTGTCACTCCAGTATGGTTTGTAGTCTCGTCGTTTACCTCGTGGAATTGACTTCTTTGCTGCTTGGATGATTGCCTCACTGATGATGGAGATGTTTTTATTGATGTTATAACAGTCAACAAATTTTCAAATTTTTTTGTACCAGAAATTAAATATACCATTTCTTATTGATTTTGACATGCTGATTTCAAATATCATAATGAAATTCACCAATTGGCTCTGGTTTTTTTAAAATGATGAATTTACATTACAGTAATACAAATAATGTATGCTTGTTTAATTCTCTGGGGTGAACAGCTAGTCTTTCTACTTTAGCATTATAAAAATTGTGGTTACATTCTCAATTAATTGATATTTCAACATAAAATGATAGAAAAAATAAAAACATTATTTAAAGTTCACATATCATGTTTTTAAAAGGCACATTTGAACCCTTCTTCTTTGATCCTTAGCCGCCGACCGTCAAAGCAGTCAGTGGCCATCACGCCTAGTGGCGTCTTGTAGGTCAACAACTATTAGAACCACTATTTGCACAAGTCTGGAAAACGGGGACAGCAAGCATTGAAGGGCTCCAATTGCCTTGATACCTTGTCTCCATAGCAGCAATGTCCTGGTGAAATCGTTCACCATGCTCATCACTGACCGCTCCACAGTTTGACATAAACAGTTTGACGTAAAGAAATCCAGATGAGAATCCAGAAAATGAATTTTCAAAGACATGTTGCAGCCAAGACTCTTATACTTCAGAAGGAGATTTTCTACAATCTCATTGTAATTATCAGATCTGTTGTTTCCAAGAAAATTGTCCACCACTGACTTAAATGCTAGCCATGCTGCTTTTTCCTTGCCATGCAACTTGCAAAGAAACTCGTCATTATGAAGAAGTTTTCGAATTTGCGGACTAACAAATACTCCCTCTCTTATTTTAGCTTCACTCAGTCTTGGACATTTTCTGATGAGGTATTTGAAAGCCTCATCTGTTTTCTCCATTGCCTTGACAAAGTTTTTCATGAGACCCAGCTTAATGTGCAAGGGTGGCAACAAAATCTTGCTGGTGTCGACAAGTGCTGGGTTCTCAACGTTCTTACTGCCAGGCTGCAATGCCTGCCTGATTGGCCAATGTTTTCTGATGTAATGGTCACTTGGTGCACGGCTATCCCACTCACATAGAAAGCAACAGTACTTGGTGTATCCACCCTGTAGTCCAAGCAAAAGAGCGACCACTTTTAAGTCACCGCAAAGTGACCAATGATGATGATCGTAGTTTATACACTTCAAAAGCTGCTTAATGTTTTCATAAGTTTCTTTCATATGAACTGCGTGACCAGAAAGGTCACCCTCTTTGAAAAAAGAATGTAATAAGCGGCTTCTGGCGGTTCCTATACACAGAAATTGTAACATCTTCTGCCAGGAGATTCCACTGTTGCAATCTGGAACCCAAAAGCTCCGTCTTGTTCTTCGGTAAATTCAGATCTCTTACAAGATCATTCAATTCACCTTGGGTTATTAAGTGTGGTTTAGTGGATGTAGTTTGCTAAAAATCTGGGTCGCTTGAGGTTGATGGTTCAGGACCACCAATGTCCTCTTCTTCATCAGTGGAAGCAGGTCAAAATGATTCTGGCACTTTGGGAACTGGTAGGTCATCGCCATGTGGTACCGGACGTATTGCAGAGGGGATGTTTGGATATTCCAGAGTCCATTTTTTTTTCTTTGATATGCCTTTCCCAATTGGAGGGACCATGCAAAAGTAACAGTTGTTGAGATGATCAGTGGGCTCTCTCCAAATCATTGGGACTGCAAAAGGCAAGCTATGCCTTTTGCAGTCATCCACAGTTTAAGATGTGCTGCACATGTATTGCAGCATATGTGTGGCGCCAGCTCTTATCTTGATCTCCTATTCTGCAGCCAAAATACAAACTGTACGCCTTCTTAATCACTTTAGTTATATTTCGTTTTTGTGATAGAAATGTCACCTCACCACATATATCACAGAAATTATTAGCACTGTTCACACATGTCCTAGGCATTTCTAACTTCGATACTTTTGATAAGGACAAATGCACTAACTAATGGCAAAATTTTATCAGAGATAAGATATTTATACACAAAGGGGATGTAATCATAGGTAGGATTGCATCATCAACTTCTAGTTACATTTTTATTGGTCATTAGAAAAAATTATGCAATCGCCCACAACAGTTGCGTCATATATATATAAATTGACCGTAATTAAATAAACTAGTAGCATATATCTTAAAAACTAGAGCCAATCAACATTTTTTAATGTCATTTTCGTTTTCAGCACACCAAAATTAGTTAAGATCAGCTATTTTCATTTCTGGTACATTTTGGTTGTTGACTAGTGTTATTTGAGTGGGCAATGTTCTGACAGAAATTGTCGGCTTGTTCTTTAAAAAATCCCCAGTTTGCTTTTTTGAAATTCCAGCTAGGAGACATATTGATTTCTCCTGCACTTCTTATCTCAGATATCTGTAATGTGACTGGTACATGGTCACTTCCCCCAAGTTGAGTATTTACTGTTCTGGTGGTGAGTCGATGTATGTCATCTGTAGCCATAGCAAGATCTGGTGTGCTCGTTGTTTTCCGTACTCTGGAATAGAAGGTGGGCTTATCCTCTGGTTGGTTTATTAGAATTAGTTTATTCTCTACCATCCAATCTTCCACTTCTTCTCCTCTTGGATCTGTTGCGTCATAGCCCCAGCTGGGTGAGTGGCTATTGAAGTCACCCATAATGAGGTGTTTCGATGCTGCAAGCTTCACTTTGTGTAGCTCCAGAGTTGTGGTTGGAGGGCTGTAGCAGTTTGTGATCATTAAGTCTCCACTGGGCAGCAGTAGTTGGACTGTTATGTATTCAAGTTCGTCCTCACCAGATCTGTGTGTCTCTACTGCTGGGATTGAGGTTTTAATCAGTGTGAGGATTCCTCCCTTAGTTCTTTTTGCCCTGTCTTGGCGGAAGGATTGGTATCCACGTACAAAGAATCGTTGGGTATCTTTTAGGTGAGTTTCTTGGATGCAGATTATATCAATGTTATTTTTCCTGAGGAATTCTTGTAACTCCGGTTTCTTGTTCCTCACTCCTTCTGCATTCCATTGAGCCACTGTAAGATAGTGGGTTGGTTGGTCAGTTGCTCTACTTTGCCTTCCCCCGACCATTTGGTTGGCAAAGGCACCGGTTGCTTGGGTGGGCCCTTTCGAGGCTAGGGGCCCGGCTCCGCTCCTCCCCGGTTGTAGCTGATAGGAGCGACGCCATGACGTAAGTCGAGATTGTCGCATGACTCCATACCGCAAAAGCGTGTGTGTCCTAATTTTTCCCGGTGTCTGCGCCGTAGCTAACACACTCCGTCTTCGGCAGGCCGGGTTGTGTTTGTTGTTCAGGGTTGTCTCCCATAGCCTTTCCATCTCCCGGTGGTAGCTGCAAGGCAGCAGATTGGTTTGTTTACCGAGGTTTATCTTCCCCGTGGCTAGAGCTTATAGCGGCTCTTACTCGCTTGATGCACCCGTCATAGGACATATGGGGGATTTCAGTGGGGGTATCAGTGCCACCTGTTACCCCTCCCCGTCCTGCTGGGAGGACATCGCCGTTTGGTCCGCGACTGCTTATTCGTCCAGCAATGCTGACTTAATTCGCAGCTGACACACCATATCTGGAGGTCGTTCCACTATCCGCCACCCGTGGACGCGCCTGGTTGGGGTCGGTCGCCCCTTTGCCAGGACCGAACATGCGATCGCGGAAAACTACCTCGGCCCTCAAGGGACTACTTTCTGTGTTCATTGTATGCGGTTACGGTGAAAGCCCAAAATATGGAGATCGAAGCACGTGTAATGAGTAAATACACATGAACTTCGAGGAGACTTTGGAGCGTTATTATGGCCCATTTTATGACCCAGTCACACATGCATAACCTCATATAAGACGACGCTTACAACATACCTAAGGGAGTAGTAATTCTATTGTGTATCTCATCAAACCCCCGAGAACTAACCGCGGCCTGGTTTTTGTTTCTGTTGATTGACTAGAGTTGCTGAGCTTGCCACTCTATCGCAGCCAATACCAAGTTAAAGAACGTGCATGAGTTCTGAAGCTGGTGAGTGGTGCTGTGTAGAGTTTTTGTGATTGTCAGGGAGTCCGGCAACAGCTTTCTTCTTGCTGTGGAAAGTCCTGGGCAGGTCAGCAGCACATGCTGAACTGTCTCATATGGATAGGTGCTGTTACGGCAACTAGGCTTTTGTGTGGAGTTTAATTTGATTACGTGCTTGTTGAGTCTGGTGTGTTCTGCGCTGAGACGGTATTGCATCCCCTGCTTTGCAGTAGTGGTCCAACAATGGCCAAAACTCAAGAGTATCTAATATAGGCTTCAATGGAGTCTATCTTTAGACAAGATTACTCTTGGCATAAATGTCGATAGAAGAGAAGTAAAGCTTCTATCACATGGGAGTCTTCATAAGATATTCAGATAAGCAAAAACAATGCTGCCTGTCGCTAAGCACGTTAATTCTATAATCTGCCGACACTTTTATGAATAATTTAGCAATGATTGTTCTAGCTCGTTAAGCCCCCACCGCTAAGTTAGTCAGTGGAATAATAATAATAATAATAAACAAAAGCTTTCATCCTCGTATTTGGTGATTGCGAAAAGGGTTAAGAAGTTCAAGTGGCAGCATATGTTTGAACTTAACTGCCAATGACGGTTCTGTCTTTTCACAATGATCACTCGTCTCAGGTCAAGGTTGTCGGGTGTAGCTCGTCTCCCAGATACTTCAAGGAAAGTCTACACAGTGCGTTCTTTGTCTTAAAGCGTAGGCCACTGATCCCGTCTTGTTCCAGAAATAGTACGTTCTGCTGGTACCACCAATAAGCCAATCCTGGCTGAAGACTTGTCACTCAGATGAATAAAAGAGACGAATCGTTCTCTTACAACACGTGTCTGGGATTTCTTTTAATTTTACAATAGATTGCCCCTTCTGACTCCGTGTTTCTTTAATTTCCTAGTTCCAGTGTTCCTTATTAAAATTTGAAAGAGATTTCCTGTGCTTTATAAGTCTTATCTGGTTCTCCAATAAAAGGTCCGGATAAGAATTAGGAATTATGAATCTAGTTTTTACTGTGGCGAGGTCTGATGTTGTCTTGGCGAGCGTGCAAATCACAGAGAAATAAAACTGTGAAATTGTCAGCCTATATTCCCTCCAGTGATGTTATGAATCTAATCAGAAAGATCCAATCATTTCAAACAGGTTGGATGTATCACTTTCAAAATAGTTCCTACACGGAAAATTTTCTCAAAAGGTCACGTCTCCCATATATGATAATGTGGTGTCTTGCATACACTCTCACCAACACATTTGTTGACTCATATTGTCTAAAATGTAATAAGTCCATGATTACTTTTTAACCAAGGACCGGAAGCGATTATATCACATTTGTCTGCCCACATGCATGGGATATCGTGTGTTTGGCCAGACAAACAAATCTGGTTCTATTCAACCTCCTTGGATTACCATTCCCCACCGCTTGAAAGGGTGGTCAGACCTATATTGTGATAAAATATTATCGCCGGCCGGGTCACAAAACCTGGCGAAACGTAAATACGTTTGAGGAGTGGTAAACAATAAGATACGGATTACTCCCTTAGCAATTACTGCCATTGCGGTCCAACAATTACTGCCATAGCGGAGTGGCGTGTTAGAGACTTCACTTTGCTATGTCCATCTGTCGTAAATTTCCGATAGGTGATTAAGAACAATGTTAGGTCCCGTCTGAATAGAACTGACAAAGGTGATGAATCAGTGCGAGATAAGGTAAACAGATATATTTTCACTAGTGAGTTGGGGAAGGGTAGAGTCTGCACTGGATTAGGGAAGCTACTCTATTCCAGGCTATCGGTTACCACTAAAATTTGTTGTTCAGACAGTTCCCTTTCTATATTAATATGTATATGTATGTATGTATATATATATATATATATATATATATATATATATATATATATATATATATATATATATATATATATATATATATATATATATATATATTTATTTATTTATTTATTTATTTATTTATTTATTTATTTATATATATATCCACCACTCACATACACACACACAGATAAGTGACGACAATTAGACGCACAAACGTGAAAAACTATAGTAATGGAATAGGGATATTGGGACGAGCTGACCGACACAAGTAATAAGTTTTATGTTTATGTTTATTTATCATAAAGAAACTTCACAACATTTATTATAAAAAAATATCAGAATATAAAAATCATAGGTTACAGAATTAATAAAGAAATACACATATAAGTGCAATCCCCTCTGACGAGACAGGTTCCCACAAAAAGAAGTTAATTAACCCCCCCAAAAGGTCAAAAGATTAGCACTATGGTATAGAATTTGACTATACTGTAAAGAACAGAGTTTCTAGTTTATCTATTCTGAAATGAACAGTATTAGAAACATAAGAAGAAAAAATAAACAAAGTGAGTATATTAGTTATACAATATAAGAAGTATTCATTCCTTCTTTCTCTCGCTTCAGACAGACAAGTGTCCACCTTTCAATCGTGCTTACCTAATTTCTTGATTAACATGTCTGGGACAGAACTCCTGAGTAAGCGCCACAGATCCAGTGTTGGTTTTATTTGGCAAACCAAGCCCCAGTTTTCCCAAAATTTACTGATTTAATCCTCTGATTTGGGGAAACGCTTGCTTTGTTACTATTTTATTGAATTTGTTCGTTTCACCTCAATTTGTCCAGATTGGTAAATATTCAAGCGTTCTAGTGTTCACAGTGTCATTTGCTTGAAATTGTTGAATACTTAACGGAATGTCATGTATGTAAATCTGTTTTGGATAAATCTTCGCCACAACACAAGTGGTCGGTAATCGGAAAATGTTAGTGTTTGATATTATTCGCCACTGCGGGCTGACTGGATATATAAAAATGGAACAACGAAATCTGGATATCTATAGATCCAGTTACACTTAATTCTTATTGTCTGTTGTTGGTACTCGCTCTCGTTCTGAGTAAACCAAGAGACTGAACAGGTCAACCTTAAAGACCCGCTCTTAGCTGAAGAATGTTTGTATTGCGTCTGTTAGACATAGACTTAGACCCGTTGTCTCTGATTTATATGGAAGCCGCTGGTAGTTTTTGGGAATGTGACCCAGTACTAGATATAGGAAGAAAAAATAAAAATACTTAACCACAATGTAGTATTCTCGAACCTATCGTAACCCGCGTAAAATACAATATTATTATCCACTTCGGTTATTTAACTTTAATTGGAACTACAAGCTTAAAGCTTCTCTTATCGTTTAAAAACCCCGTGAAATAATTCTAGTCATATACAAAATTAATCATCGTGAATTAGAAATAAATATATATATTTCGTCAGTACTCATAATGAATAGTGCATTTACTAGTCGATTAAAATATCTCTTACTGGTTAATATCAGTCAGTTAGATTAACGCTACAGCCGGAACAATTTTGCTATAGATTATTTTAATTCTGCTAGTCAATTAACACA
Source organism: Oreohelix idahoensis (assembly GCA_024509875.1). Taxonomy (NCBI): domain Eukaryota; kingdom Metazoa; phylum Mollusca; class Gastropoda; order Stylommatophora; family Oreohelicidae; genus Oreohelix; species Oreohelix idahoensis. The sequence goes on from JAMPIV010002468.1 coordinate 53,735, forward strand.
CAACAAAATCGTAGTGAAATATAATTGACGGACCTTAACCAGTAAATCATTCTACACAAAAAAATCTTAGTGAAATATAATGATGGACTTAACAATTAAATCCCTCAAACTTCTAGTATAATATTTACCGCAAACACAGAAATTTAGAACTTCTCCAATCGAAAATACTAAGAAATCCACTTTAACAATGGTCAAGCAATCGAAGCTCGTTGGTTCTGAAAAATCCTGTGGGTACTGAATAATGGATTTTAAAGGATGCGGTATATATCTTAAATTGATAGAAATTCATTAGCACTTGCTAGTTTTGACGCATTCGCTCAGATTTCGGGGATTTCTTCGTTCGATCTGCGAATCGAAGCTAAAAGTGCCACCTTTCACCGCTTGCAGACTCTGGCAACAAGCGAACGGTCTTTTGATCTGGCGACTCTCACCGTATCTACTCACGTTCCCAAAAAACCGGAGGTAAGGGGGGGGGGGTTTACTGTGATTATCTTCCCTTGTTCTCAGATTAATTCCCCCTGACCAATGTCTACCGAAAATACGTCTTTACTTCATTAGCTTATCTCCCCTTTGCCAAAAGTACGACTTTTTGAATAGTCGCCCTTGGTTCTCTAGAAATCTACCACCCCGTCCCCTCTCTACGCGTTCCGTCTACCTGTCACTATTGCAACGGTCTGATTGTAAACGTTTCTAGTGCCTTATATGACAGTAGAGAAAGACAAACAAAAAAATATAGGCGTGGCTAAATTAAGAAAGAGACAGATATCTAAGTGTAGGAGGGTTTTACGTTAACAAAACGTGCATAAATAATAAGGAAGCCCGGTGAAAGCCAGGTGGAAGAAAAGTGTAGATATATGAAATCTATTTTCATAACCTCTGTCACACCATCATAGAGCAAAATAGTTAAAATACAAATGAAAAAGCTTGATTTATGCCAAATAAAAGCGATGAGTGGGAAAAATGAAGGAAAAGAAAGGATACTGCCGGAGGGCTGTTTGTGTGAGAGATCACACAAAAGAGCATGTTCAGACGTTTTGTCACATACGCCCTCTCCAAAGATGTTTCATTGAATATCCAGGTTTAGACATGAACTTTTGTGAGGTGTGTGCCTTCCTCTCCTACTGTTCTGAATGACAGTGTTTTTCTCCTCATTATCTCGTATTCGAGTGTTTAAATTGCTCGCTTGGCAATTTGTACAGTACAGTACGTACTGACGAACGTCTTTCCATCGGTTGTGTCAGAAGTAAACCTCCTTAATATTACGCATAGTTGTACCCAAGGGAACATGTTCCCCCGATGAAGATATATGAGCCGCTTTCATAACAGAGGGTCTTAAAGGGAGAGGCACCCCCACGAGCTGCTGTTTTTGCCTCGTCTGTCGAAAAATAATCCCATCCTCGTTGTGGAAAGTTCCAGCCGAAGTATGGTTTATTTTAAGCTGACTCTGTTCAGATTATGGCGCTAAAGTAATGTCTTCAATCTGCGCTCGTCGTAACTCTGCTTTACAACATAGAAATGGCGAGTTGAGATACGAGTTATCAAACTTTGGTTGGTGGTTACTCTGCTCAGATTCTTTCTTCGTAGTTTCATCCTTCTGGTTGTCCGGGCTATGGCTAACAGAGCAATCTCGCAGAAACTGTCGAACGTCATGTCGCAAGCCTTGCCAGAAGTAACTCAGGGAAATATACCTTACCAGGGCATATGAACCTTTAATAGGATGGGGTAGGGTTAAATGCATTTCTTGCATGAGGCGGGTGCGAAAGGTGAGTGGGACAATTAACTACCTCTTATTCCCCACCCGTCTATAGACCAAACCTTTCGCCCTGTAATATGCTCCCTGAGGAGTATGGGAGTAATTACCATACAACTTGGAAAAGCAAGGCCTTAGGGTTTGATCTCCTCTTTGTGCCCGCTTCAGCTCTGAAATATTCAGGCTGTGTAAAAATGACAACTCAGGGGACGCTGAGGCGTGTCCTGGGTCCTCTGTCTTTTGTGTCGGCCTGGAGTCACCTGAGGGATCTCCAAGGAAACATATTTCCTCCCTAAAATGAGTGGATAGACTAGGTCTTCTACCACTGCGGCGTTGATTTTGCCCGAACATTTCGGGTGGAAACATCAATCTCCGCGACCGGAAGTAGCATAGGCTTTATATTCTTCCAAGGCCCCTGTATTTCTACAGTTTCACCAGTGTATTGGTGGGCCTTCACCAAAGATGGACAAACTAAAGCTGAATATTCTAAGCCCGAATCATACAGGCACCGTATGGTTTGCTTGCCAACGGTTACTTGCTCAGTAATGGAAGGGTAACTAGGATTTTGTTCATATGCCTGGGAGTCATGTTTCCCTATCGGCCCCCTGATCAAGCAACCGACATTATAAGGGCCTGATTTCGGCCTACAATCCGATGTGAAATGCGTGTCAGTTTTGCACGATTTCCAGTATCGTCGTCCAGTTCCCTTGGCTGAATTGCTCTGTTTCTGCCTCTGGTGATCTTGTGGTTGTTGGTGCTGTTGGTGGACTGTTTTGTGTGTTGTGTTGTCAGTACTTTTTGAGATATCATCGGGGTGATCTTTCTGTTTGAATTGATTTTCGTGCTGGCGCCTTTTAGACGGATTCACTTCCGACTGGGCGCTCTGGTACCTATCAGCAAATAGTACTACGTGCTCAAGAGTTTCGGCCCCATGTTCAGCCAGGAACTTTCCCATGTCAGGGGTGAGCGAGTCCCTGAACTACTCCACGAGAATCATCTCCTTCAGCCCTTCAAAAGATTCATCGAAGATGCTGAGGGACCCTCACTTCTCCAAGTACGTTTCTAGTCGTGTAGCAAACTGTCGAAAAGATTCATCTTTCTGTCTTATTGCCTCACGGAATTTACCACCAAAAGTCTCTGCATTGAGCATAAAACGCTGTAGCAGAGCTTTCTTCAACATGTCGTAGTTGTTTTGTTCTTCCGTGGGCACCTTGAGAAACACGTCATAAGCTAATCCCCTCAGACTCTGGGATAGCTTCACATTGTATCTCTCCCTCTTCAAGCCATATGTAGCTGCTAAGGATTCAAACCTAGAGAGATAAATGTCAATTTCCTCTGAGGCCTCATTATAGACATCTAGTTGGAAGGATATGGCACTAGGTGCCACCACCTGAGTGGTGTTTCCTCCTTCGCTCCTGTAGTGGATTTTGATGGTATTGTATGGTGGTGTTATCACCTAGTGTGATGCGTGAGGTCAGCTGTGAAGGCTCCTGAGATAATTGTAACTGTGAATATACAGAAGGCCCTTTCGTGCTACCACTTTATGACCTCACACATATCTTTTTTTTTTACTAATGAATGTGGCTACGTTAAAATCTAGGGTACTGAATGCAATGTGTTGTATGGACATATACACACACCCACAGATATTAATTAAGTCTAATACTATCAATAAAATTTATAACACAATGAACTAAATTCAGCTGGTTAAATTTAGGATAGAAAATCTTTTTTTAAATTTATTTGTTCTGAACCAAGGTTTTATTTTGGCCAGAACTTATGCAAAGATTTTGAAATTTATGAATGAATGGCATGAATAAATGGCATGTTAAATGAAAGATGTTTACATATGCAATCTTCAAGATTAATTATAGTATTACTGTTCGTAATGTTAAATTTTTTGGGAAAACTATGAATGGATGTGCTGTTGGGGTGGCTTCATCCCTCCCTGTTTATGCCTACACAGCATTGTCCATTAATGATGGAAGGAAATGGGATGCTTCAGTAGTAAATTCTCTTGGGTGCTAGTTTTATGAAGTTGGTGTAAGTTTCAGCAGGCCAGTAGCCTACTTAACTTTGCCAGATTTGTTCTGGTGCTGGAATATGATGGTCCCCCCCACCTCTCCGTGCTTGAGCAATACACAGATGTTCTTTTCTGCCGAAATGTACACTGCACGGTCCACACTTCAATTATTAATCAGCATTTGACACCACCTTAGTGTCAAGATCGAACTCACAGCTCTGAAATAAAGTATTGGTTTTTGCTCAGAACCTTACCTAATAAAGCCACTTCTACACATAACAAATTACAATAACACCACATAAACAGGGTCAGTTCTCTCTGACCAGACAGCACATCTTACCTAGTTGGTTTCGCATAGGGTAAGTTTCCCCAGTCTACAGATTCTGAAATAGGTGCATTATCTCACTGCCATAGAATAGGATAGGTGATATGATTCACTGTTCTCAACACTTGATCACCCCTTCCTAAACCTTGCTGTAGTTTATATATTGTTTGTCCCTAGACCCTGAACTAGGGCGGGGGGTCCAGAGCGAATCCTTACTTGTTTGTAAGGCTAGATTTCGATATGGCAGTATCAAATCACTCGGACATTAAACAGTATTCAAAATATACAAAGAAATAATTTCAATCTTACCAGATTATGAATAAAGAACACAGAAATGCTAGCAAAACTCAGCTGAGCTGCTGGCTATAGTATGGCGTCCCTGAACTTATTTCAATTTATTTCATTTGGAAATCACCACACTTGAAATTTACTGTGTCTATCACTGGACAACTATTGAGGAATGGCAAAAAAGCTCATCTGAGCGCGGATAATATGATTGTCTGTGGCCAATCAATGCCTTGGTTTTTTTAAATTCAAATTTTCCTACTCTAAAGTCATTTCAGTCATGCTTCAGTCAAGTATGGATTTTTATCTGTTAGTCTGTCCGTCTCTACTTGCGTTTTCACAAAAACGTACTTGATTTTTGAACCAACCTTTCTCTCCCCTCCAAAATTTTGTCGTTAAAAGTTATTTTTAGAAACAGCTCCCACCAATATCCCTTCTCTTCCATGCTAATTTGATTTGAACACCTGCGTCCTCAAGGGTCGCGATTTTTTGTGCAAATAGCGACACTTTTTATTCCATACAGTCTGTCGCTGTTGTGAACAACACTGTCTTTTGTCATTATCTTCAATATTATCTATCCGTCTGTAAAATTAAGAACATATTAGTTCACTGCTCAGAATGGGCCATCCGGCCAGCTAATTTTTATATTCCTAACATTAATATTAAGAAAAAGTTACTTTTTAAATTTTGTAATATTTCAAAGCATCTGCCGTTTAGCCGCTGAATTCAAATCAAAGGCTTGGTATCGCAAAAGCGTCTGTTTATCCGTACCTCGTGTCAATTATTTGGGGAGGTGACGTGGAATTTTCCTCCTCCATTCCCCCCCCCCCCCCCCCCCCCCCCAATTGCGTCTCCTTAGCCTTGCTAGTCTCACGTAATTTTTTTTTTTCAGTCATATTTTTTTTTTCTTTTGATCCGCCGTTCTCATCCCTCCAAATGGTAACCGTTTTGATTTCCCGTCTAGCAAGTCAATTTTTATGGAGGGTGATGACCCGCGGTCAGGGCGATCATGTACTATCAGCAGCTTACGCGTTATGTTTTTATCCTTACATTTTATCCTTTGGAGATATTTTTACGTTGTATCACTTGTTAATTTTATGACACATCTCCCCACTTGAAAACATGCCTACGGCAAGTTCTAAAACCAGTGATACACATAGATAAAATCTCTCCTCCCGTCTGCCATTACTCTAATTTTGATCACAGGGGTGCCGACTGAGGAAATCTGCACCGACATTCAATTTGCCTGGGATATATTGGATACTAAACTGATAAGGTTGAAGTAATAAAGACCACCTCAGCAATCTTGCGTTTTCATGCTTAGCCTGAGATAAGAATACGAGAGGCTGATGATCCGTCTCCACCACAAAAGTCCTACCATACAGATAGATTTGAAACTTCTTTATTGCCCAGATTAACGCTAAACATTCTTTTTCGCTTGTGGAGTATCCTTGTTCCGCCTTATTCAATTTGCGGCTTGCATAAGCGACTGGTTTCAGTTCCCCATCAGGTGAAGATGATCTTTGCAACAAAGCCCCTCCGAGTCCTACATTACTTGCATCGGTTCTTAAGACAAAGTCCTGTGTCAAATCAGGCAGTTTGAGAATAGGCTTGCTAGTGAGTTTTTCCTTTAACTCTTGGAACGCTAGTTCACATTGTGCAGTCCAAATAATTTTATCTGGAAGTCCCTTGCGAGTCAGATCAGTCAGAGGAGCACAAATAGCGTTAAAATTTTTGATGTATTTCTGATAAAATCCGCATAACGACACGAATGATCGCACGTCCTTTTTTGTTTGTGGTCTAGGTGCTCTCTGCAGTTTTTCCAAGTTCTTAGGATCAGGGGTCATGTTACCCTGATATACAGTGTGTCCCAAGAATTCCAACTCTTTGCATCCAATACAACATTTTGTTGGCCTAGCAGTTAAGTTCGCCTCCCGAAGTCTATTAAATAACATTTCTAGAGCTTCAATGTGTTCTTCAAATGTCTCTGTGGCGACGAGAATATCATCCATGAAATTCGTGATACATGGGTTATTCAGGGGATCCAACAATTTGCGCATCATCCTTGAAAATACACTCGGAGCATTTTTCAGTCCGAATGGTAGCATATTGAATTCATAATGTCCATCCGAAGTGCTAAAAGCCAAATAAGGTCTCACTTCAGGCTTCACTGGGATCTGGTAATAGCCTTTACTAAGATCCACCTTTGAAAAGTATTTTGCCTTGTTCAGTCTGGCAAATAACTGTTTTGTGTCTGGTAATGGATCCACTTGTCCTTCTGTGACAGCATTCAGTTTCCTGTAATCTATGCACAGTCTGTGTTCCCCAGACGGTTTTCCTCAACAAAACGACACTAGAACTAAAAGATGATTCACTGTGCGAAATAATCCCCTCCTTCAACAAATAATCTATTTCTTCCTTCAATGCCTTCTCCTTCGCGAACGGAATAGAATAGGCTCTCATACAGATTGGGTTTGAGTCTACCAGTTTCATGTCATACTGTAGCAAATTTGTATGGCCTGGTTTATCTGTTAGTACATCTGTATGTTCCTCCAGAACCTGTTGAACTCTCTCCCTCTGGTTTTTAGTCAGGTGCTTACTGACTTTTACCTGTGCTGCTGTTTCACAAGGATGTAATGGGTATTCATGTGAGGTGAGTGGTTCCTTTTGCATCTGGGTTGCAATAGCCAAGGTCAATAAGGGGGTGCTTTCCTGGAGTGGTCTGTCCAGATACTTCTTTAATAAGTTTACATGATAAACTTTCTCCTTCCCCTTTTTGTCAATTTTATAGTTTGTTCTAGACACCTTCTCTAGAACCGTATATGGACCTTGCCAACCAATTTGTAATTTATTCTGGCTACCGGGTAGTAGAAGAAGCACCTTCTCTCCCACAGCTAGTTCTCGGTCCTTTGCCTTCCTATTAAAATATGCTGCATGTTTCTTCCTGGCTTGTTTCAAATTATCATTTGCCAGTTTCCATCCAGCTTTCAAACGAGTGGTCAGTTCGTTCACATATTGATAAGATGAGGTAACAGGTTCTTCCGCCTTCTCATCCGTCCAGGTCCTTAATAAAGCTTCTAAAGGACCTTTTATTGGCCTCCCAAATAGCAGAGTTGCGGGAGCCATCCCGGTTGAACTATGTGGTACCTCCCGATACGCAAACAATGCGGCGGGCAGGAATTGATCCCACAGATCCGGTTTTTCGTGTGCCAGCTTTCTCAGGATAGAAATGAGAGTCCCGTTGAACCTCTCTACCTGGCCGTTCCCTTGTGGATGGTACGGACTACAATGAAAGTGTCTGGCTTGAAATAGTTTAAAAACTTCTTCCGTTAGTTTCCCCTTGAACTGAGATCCATTATCCGTCAAGATTTGATGCGGGAATCCTAATCGGGTAAATATTGTAAGTAGTGCCTCTGCTACATGTTTTGAATCAATTGATGGCAGGGCTACCGCCTCTCCCCACATAGAACAAGTGTCCACCAGAGTAAGGATGTAACTGTTCCTCCTCTTGGTCCGAGTGAGAGGTCCCACAATATCCACTGCAACCCTCTCAAAAGGTGTTCCCACTATGGGCATTTCCCCTAGAGTTGCAGGAGCAGTCCAGTGCTTTGGAGCTACCCTTTGACATTCAGGGCAGGATTTGACATATCTTTTTATATCCTCCGTTATCCCTGGCCAGAAGTAATGACAAGCTATACGCTGTCCTGTGGCGCTGATCCCCATGTGACCACTGAAGGGAATCGCATGCCCGAGTTCCATCACTTTATCTCTATATGAGGTGGGAAGAACCAGCTGGTTGTGACCATTTATTCCAGTTCCGGCCTTCCTGTATAATAGTTTGTTCTTCATGAAATATTCCCCCTTGCTCGGAGGTGTGTGGCATTTGGGCAATTTTTTAAAACATGGCTTGAGTGTCCTATCCTCAGCCTGCGCCTTTCTCATCTCCTCTGGATGAGCATTTATAGGTTCACCTTCTTCCTCCTTCTTCTGTGACCTGGTCTGCACTGTCGCCATGATCACAGGTTTCTCGGGATTCCCCAAGAAGACGTATCTACACCCCAATATCAGAGGGTAGATTGGTTCATCTATCACTGCTGCTCTGATTTCTCCTTCCACATAGCGAGTTTTCACCGTTATCCTTGCGATGGGAAGTGTCATGAGTGGTATGTCCTTAGTCGCCCCTTGTATTTCCACTGTTTCTGTGGTATACTGACTTGGGTCCACTAGGCTAGACTTCACAACTGAATCATAATCCAAACCTGTATCATAAAGGCACCTTATGGTGACCCCATTACAAATAACATCCTCACAAACTGGGGGGTGATAAGGTTCCTGTTGTCCATTAGGATTAACCTTTAATCTTTGCGTCCCCGACTTCATTGCAGCAATGTTTGAAGGTTTCCTTCTACAAAATTCGGTGTTATGGTTATCCTTCTTGCACCATTTACACCATCTTTTTCCTTGGTTCTACGGTTTTCTTTCATTGAACTTTTGGTCATTGAACTGTGAGTTTCTGTCGCGATAGTCATTTCTTGGCCGCTCAAAGTTTGTCCTACCTTTATTTCCCTGCTCTCTATTATCAAATTTATTAAATTGCTGTGGAGCTTTAAAATTATCTATGTGCTTCTTTTTAGCACCACTTACCTCTGCCTGGGCTGCCTGATACCTCTCAGCGACATTTAAAACCTCTCCCAACTTCTCTGCACCTTGTTCCATGAGAAATTTTCTCATGTCTGGAGCCATGGACTCCCTCAATTGCTCAATCATGATCATTTCTTTAAGATCTTGGGTCTTCCCCAGAGCAGTCCATTTCTCCAAATAGGTTTCCAGTCTAGCAGAGAATTGGTGGTATGTCTCCCCAGACAACAGTTTGGCATTTCTAAATTTCTTACGATAAAATTCACCATTCTTCTCGTACCTTAATAACAAAGCCTGCTTTAACATGTCATAATTGTCTTGGTCTTCCCTGTTCATTTTAGCAAAGACTTCATAAGAAGTACCTCTCAGTCCTTGTGATAACTTTAAACTCCACCTCTCTCTCTCTCTAACCCATATGTAGTAGCTAATAACTCAAAACGTCCTAGGTACCCCTCTATGTCATCGTCTTTTTCAACAAAATGGTCTAAATGAAACCCCATAGCTGAGTTTGAGGCTCCCAGACTGGGCGTAGCATCTGAGGCAAAAGGGCTGGCACCATTTTCAGGAGCCTGGCCTTGTAATTCCAGCTCCCTTAGTCGTAATTCATGCTCCCTTTGCAACCTTCTATCTTCTGCCTCCCTTTCGGCCTTTTTATCTTCTGCCTCCCTTTGCTGTCGTTTGTCTTCTGCCTCAATCTGCAGCCTCTTAATTTCTCTATCCGCCTCAATTTGTAACCTCTTCTCTTCAGCTACCTTTCTATCTTCCCTTTCAATATATTTATCACATTCAGCCGTTACGTATTGAATTAAAATCTGACCATCCATTCCCATCTCCTTTGCGGTCAGCACAGCAGCTGATCGGAATTTTGCTAGCTCCGCCATACTTTTTAGACAATATAATAATATACAAGATAAATCTCTAACCAGTAAATACACTAAGTACTTCTTATGACTATAGTCTAACTAATTCTAACTAACCAGTTAACTAATTAATTATTACTGGCTGTGAAGATTCACCAACTTCTAATTGCCCTTTTAATTTAAAGGGACACTTTTAATTTTAAGGGAATTTTTTTACAATTTTGTTCCCCTAATTTTATTTCTCCCACCAGGAGATCCTTATATTACTGTTTATGCTAATTATCCCTGGACAAGACCCCAATATATGTAGTGGATTTTGATGGTATTGTATGGTGGTGTTATCACCTAGTGTGATGGGTGAGGTCAGCTGTGAAGGCTCCTGAGATAATTGTAACTGTGAATATACAGAAGGCCCTTTCGTGCTACCACTTTATGACCTCACACATATCTTTTTTTTTTTACTAATGAATGTGGCTACGTTAAAATCTAGGGTACTGAATGCAATGTGTTGTATGGACATATACACACACCCACAGATATTAATTAAGTCCAATACTATCAATAAAATTTATAACACAATGAACTAAATTCAGCTGGTTAAATTTAGAATAGAAAATCTTTTTTTAAATTTATTTGTTCTGAACCAAGGTTTTATTTTGGCCAGAACTTATGCAAAGATTTTGAAATTTATGAATGAATGGCATGAATAAATGGCATGTTAAATGAAAGATGTTTACATATGCAATCTTCAAGATTAATTATAGTATTACTGTTCGTAATGTTAAATTTTCTGGGAAAACTATGAATGGATGTGCTGTTGGGGTGGCTTCATCCCTCCCTGTTTATGCCTACACAGCATTGTCCATTAATGATGGAAGGAAATGGGATGCTTCAGTAGTAAATTCTCTTGGGTGCTAGTTTTATGAAGTTGGTGTAAGTTCAGCAGGCCAGCTAGCCTACTTAACTTTGCCAGATTTGTTCTGGTGCTGGAATATGATGGCCCCACCTCTCCGTGCTTGAGCAATACACAGATGTTCTGCCGAAATGTACACTGCACGGGTCCTCACTTCAATTATTAATCAGCATTTGACACCACCTTAGTGTCAAGATCGAACTCACAGCTCTGAAATAAAGTATTGGTTTTTGCTCAGAACCTTACCTAATAAGCCACTTCTACACATAACAAATTACAATAACACCACATAAACAGGGTCAGTTCTCTCTGACCAGACAGCACATCTTACCTAGTTGGTTTCGCATAGGGTAAGTTTCCCCAGTCTACAGATTCTGAAATAGGTGCATTATCTCACTGCCATAGAATAGGATAGGTGATATGATTCACTGTTCTCAACACTTGATCACCCCTTCCTAAACCTTGCTGTAGTTTATATATTGTTTGTCCCTAGACCCTGAACTAGGGCGGGGGGGTCCAGAGCGAATCCTTACTTGTTTGTAAGGCTAGATTTCGATATGGCAGTATCAAATCACTCGGACATTAAACAATATTCAAAATATACAAAGAAATAATTTCAATCTTACCAGATTATGAATAAAGAACACAGAAATGCTAGCAAAACTCAGCTGAGCTGCTGGCTATAGTATGGCGTCCCTGAACTTATTTCAATTTATTTCATTTGGAAATCACCACACTTGAAATTTACTGTGTCTATCACTGGACAACTATTGAGGAATGGCAAAAAAGCTCATCTGAGCGCGGATAATATGATTGTCTGTGGCCAATCAATGCCTTGGTTTTTTTTTAAATTCAAATTTCCTACACTAAAGTCATTTCAGTCATGCTTCAGTCAAGTATGGATTTTTATCTGTTAGTCTGTCCGTCTCTACTTGCGTTTTCACAAAACGTACTTGATTTTTGAACCAACCTTTCTCTCCCCTGCAAAATTTTGTCGTTAAAAGTTATTTTTAGACACAGCTGCCACCAATATCCCTTCTCTTCCATGCTAATTTGATTTGAACACCTGCGTCTCAAGGTCGCGATTTTTTGTGCAAATAGCGACACTTTTGATTCAATGCAGTCTTTCGCTGTTGTGAACAACACTGTCTTTTGTCATTATCTTCATTATTATCTATCCGTCTGTAAAATTAAAAACATATTATTTCACTGCTCAGAATGGGCCATCCGGCCAGCTAATTTTTATATTCCTAACATTAATATTAAGAAAAAGTTACTTTTTAAATTTTGTAATATTTCAAGCATCTGCGTTTAGCCGCTGAATTCAAATCAAAGGCGTGGTATCGCAAAAGCGTCCGTTTCCGTACCTCGTGTCAATTTGGGGACGTGAATTTTTTCCTCCATTCCCCCCCCTTCCCCAATTGCGTCTCCTTAGCCTTGCTAGTCTCACGCAATTTTTTTTCAGTCATATTTTTTTTTTCCTTTTGATCCGCCGTTCTCATCCCTCCAAATGGTAACCGTTTTGATTTCCCGTGTAACAAGTCAATTTTTATGGAGGGTGATGACCCGCGGTCAGGGCGATCATGTACTATCAGCAGCTTACGCGTTATGTTTTTATCCTTACATTTTATCCTTTGGAGATATTTTTACGTTGTATCACTTGTTAATTTTATGACAGCTCCCTTGAGAGCTACCAGACCCGCCATTGTTAGAACTAGATTCCACTCTTCTTCCTTCGAGTTCCAATTTCTTCATTCTAATAGCGTGGGCTCTGTCGTCCTGTTCCTTCCTTTTTGCTCTTTAGGCCTGTTTCTTCTTTTCTTGGAATGCCCTCTCCTGCTCCTTTTCCTTAGCAAATGCCCTTTCGGCCTGTTCCTTTTCCTTAGCAAATGCCCTCTCCTTTTCTCTCTCTGCGGCTTCGTGTTCTGCTTTGGCTTTTTCGCGCTCTCTGGCCAGTTTTCTTTCCTGGCGTTCCACGGCTTTCTCTTCACGGAGTGCGGCCTTCTCTGCTTCCATCTTGTCTTTTTCCTCTTTATCTTTTTCTTTCTGTTCCTGTTCTCTCACCGAAGTAAGCATGAAGTCAGAAAGTTCTTTGCCTGAAAACCCGAGTTCGCGGCCTAGATTAAGATAAATAGCATGGAGGTTTTGGGACTCTGCCATTCTGAGCGAAAAGTCTGTTTACAAAGCTTACACAATATTACAACAGCAATACAACACTGATTAGCCGCACCAAGTGAACTTCTTATTTCTTTAACTTTAGTTTACAAAAAATTTTGTTTCTTTCAATTATTCTTTACAAAGTTATTTTTACTGTTATTTATACATACAATGAATGCTCAGTCTTACTATAACACACTCTTGGCGATATTCTGTCAGTAAATCTGAAATTTATGTGAGTCGTCTTGGGGAATTACTAGACAGGTTCTATAATCCGGGACAAATCGCTCAATTGTGACGGTATTACCTCCGCTGCTTTGCAGTCGTGGTCCAACAATGGCCAAAACTCAAGAATATCTAATATAGGCTTCAATGGAGTCTATCTTTACACAAGATTACTCTTGGCATAAATGTCGATAGAAGAGTAGTAAAGCTTCTATCACATGGGAGTCTTCATAAGATATTCAGATAAGCGAAAACAATGCTGGCTGTTGCTAAGCACGTTAATTCTATAATCTGCCGACACTTTTATGAATAATTTAGCAATGATTGCTCTAGCTCGTTAAGCCCCCACCGCTGAGTTAATCAGTGGAATTATTATTATTATAATATATATATATAGCTCTGTTTAGAATCTGTGTTTAGTAACTTTGACTGAGACAAACATGTAGCACATTTAAAAGATTAAATCGAAGTTAAATTTGTAACATCACAAATAACAAAATTTAATAATTACTTTAAGTTTAACAGTTTGAAAATAAATTAAATAGTAATGGCAAAAGAAAAGCTTTCATCCTCGTATTTGGGGATTGCGAAAAGGGTTAAGAAGTTCAAGTGGCAGCATATGTTTGAACTTAGCTGCCAGTGACGGTTCTGTCTTTTCACGCTGATCACTCGTCTCTGGTCAAAGTTGTCGGGTGTAGCTCGTCTCCCAGAAAATTCAAGGAAAGTTTACACAGTGCGTCCTTTGTCTTAAAGCGTAGGCCACTAATCCCGTCTTGTTCCAGAAATAGTACGTTCTGCTGGTACCACCAATAAGCCAATCCTGGCTACAGACTTGTCGCACAGATGAATAAAAGAGACGAATCGTTCTCTTACAACACGTATCTTGGATTTCCTTTAATTTTACAATAGATTGCCCCTTCTGACTCCGTGTTTCTTCAATTTCCTAGTTCCAGTGATCCTTATTAAAATTTGAAAGACATTTTCTGTGCTTTATAAGTTTGATCTGGTTCTCCAATAAAAGGTCCGGATAAGAATTAGGAATTAGGAATCTAGTTTTCACTGTGGCGATGTCTGATGTTGTCTTGGCGAGCGTGCAAATCACAGAGAAATAAAACTGTGAAATTGTCAGCCTATATTCCCTCCAGTGATGTTATGAATCTAATCAGAAAGATCCAATCATTTCAAACAGGTTGGGTGTGGCACTTTCAAAATAGTTCCTACACGGACAATTTTCTCAAAAGGTCACGTCTCCCATATATGGTAATGTGGTGTTTTGCATACACTCTCACCAACACATTTGTAGACTCATATTGTCTAAAATGTAAAAAATCCATGATTACTTTTTAACCAAGGACCGGAAGCGATTATATCACATTTGTCTGCTCACATGCAGGAGCTATCATGTATTTCGCCAGACAAACAAATCTGGTTCTATTCAACCTCCTTGGATAACCATGCTCCGCCGCTTGAAAGGGTGGTCAGACCTATATTGTGATAAAATATTATCGCCGGCCGGGTCACCAAACCTGGCGAAACGTAAATACGTCTGAGGAGTGGTTAACAATAAGATACGGATTACTCCCTTAGCAATTACTGATATAGGGGAGTGGCGTGTTAGAGACTTCACTATGCTATGTCCATCATAGAGCAAAATTGTGAAAATACAAATGAAATGGCATGATTTATGCCAAATAAAAGCGATGAGAGAGAAAAATGAAGGGGAAAAAAGATACTGCCGGAGGGCTGAAGGTGTGAGAGATAACACAAAAGAGCATGTTCAGACGTTTTTTCACATGCTCTAAGCTGGAAGATTGTGCTCACCTCCATGCGTAGTAGGCTTTTGATATTGTCCTTTTTGTTCGGTTGGGTCATTTCTTTATACAAAGCACAACCGGTAGACCATTTTGCCAATCGATTCAGCCATTTCTCTTTTGAAGTTGTTTTGAAGTATTCGGGGCTTAATATAAGTGAATTCTCTAACATTTCACTGCCTTTCAGCAGTATCGTCCATAGGACTACCATTCATATACAGCTTAACAGAACAGGTAGAACCATAGCAGATACTGCCGTAGGGGAATGAAATGTTCGAGACTTCACTATTCTAGGTCTAGCATCGAGAAGTGGGGGTGACCAGTTCCCTTCCTCGCTGCCTTTCCTTCCCTAACCCAAGTGCAAAGTCAAGTACCCATTTACAGCTAGATAGACTGAAGCGTGTCAATAATCTGAATTGAACCCGACACCTTTGCCACGAGAGACTAGAGCTCTAACCACTCTGCCAATCAGACTCTTCGTAGTCCGTGCTATTAGGGCAGTCAATTGAGTACAACTGATGTCCTAAAATGAAGGGAGTGGAAAACTAGAAACAAGACAAATTGTCTTTGTAGGCGATTGACAAGAGCAAACAGAAGCTTTGGGCAGGAGAAACAAAGAGATATTGTTCAGATTTTGAGTACTCACTGTGCTGGCCGACAGTCGCTCCAGTCAAATGAATAGCCATTGTCCAATCATCGACCGGCTAACATAACACATGATTTAGCGCAACGGTTCTCAAATCTTGTTGGAACCGAGGAGCCATTCGTCGCATTTATTTCGTAAATTTATTGTCAAAAGTTATGCAACGAATAGAACATTTGTAAAAAGGACAAGGTAGTCACTTAGCTGATACAGCCGTAGAGGAGGGAAGTGTTCGAGACTTCACAGTACTAGGCCCAGCTACGAAAGATGGTGACGAGTTCCCTTACTCGCTGCCTTTGAGAGAGAGAGGGAGAGAGAGAGAGAGAGAGAGAGAGAGAGAGAGAGAGAGAGAGAGAGAGAGAGAGAGAGAGAGAGAGAGAGAGGGAGGGAGAACTTTATAGTCTGTTTGAAATATGTTTAGATTTTCTTCAATATTTGTCAACCCATTCAGTAGTTAAATAATAACAAATCTTTTTTGCATATTTTTATTAATGGACACCTGACTCAAGATAAGTGCATGTTTTCATTGCACCCATGGCTTTCTGGCAATACTTGTGTCTATTTTGAATTAAGTTTTCCTGACCAAAACGTTTAACTAAATACTGTATACCCCTATCTATCCATTTGCGTTTATGTTTAGCTTACAAAGTCGACATCGAATCGAATACATTTATATAAAAGTTAATCTAACAAACTACAATATTGAAAAGTAAGTCACTACAATTTCCACATATTCACATGTAATATTATTTCATAACGAGCAAATGTACAGGCCAAAACACTGTCGGGAAAAATGAACATTTCAACACATGTAACACGGTTATGAGAATGGGGATTTTCTTGGAACTCATTTAGTTGATTATGAACGAAGTTACTCTAATGATGTATAAAGTTTTAAAAATAATTTTAATTTGTGCCTACTTTCAAAGGGTGTAATTTTCTCTCTTCGTTGTTCAAGGGACACAATCAGATAACAACAAATACTTTTAAATGTACGTAACTGTATGACATTTTACTAATATTTCTCATGTATTTTCTAAAAAAAAATGATATAGGCTTACAATTATATATTTCCGTATGAAGTATAAGAAAGCATAATGTAAATTATTCTTACTTTTATACACCGGTACTTTAGCTTGTGTTAAAAATTTAAAGCATTGATTAAATAATGATTAAATATTCATCAATGTTTAACCGCTCTGGTAGCCATTACTGTCTATTTCGTTCACAGTTATCAACTTAGTCTCAGAGGCGCCTTTATATAACCATGAGCCCGGCACAAAAGATCAGTACAGTGACACTTATGTGTCATTAGATCCTATGTGTGAGAACACAGAGGATCATTACAGTGACACTTGTGTGTCATTGGGTCTTTTTGTGTTGGGACATGCGTTTATGTTGGGACATGCGTTTATGTTGGGCGTGTGCCAATGCGAGGGAAAAAAAAAGACCTAAGGGTCTTTTATATTTGGACATGCGCCCTAATATAACCGACTAGGTTGAACGGGACGCGCCTCGCCAAAACGAGGCAAATGTTTTATATTTAAAAATAATATATATATATATATATATATATTATTTTTAAATATTTTATATTTAAAAATACTATAGATATATATATATATATATATATATATATATATATATATATATATATATATATATATATAAAAGTAGCCATTACTGACTTTTTTTACTGCTGCTCATAACTGCAGACTAGCTCGGGCGTTGGCGTAGCTGGCGAGTCCTTTTTAGGGCTTTATGCTAGCAGATAGATAATGTTAGTCCTGTTCAGGACTTAGTTTCTATCAACGCTGATCGGGTTAGCAGTCAACAGAGTTGACTTTTTTGGGGGGATGGTAAATGCGCTCTGATATAACCAAATAGGTTGAAACGGACGCACATCGCCAGAAGAAGGCAAAAACCGACCCCCCCCCCCCCCCCCCCCCCCAAAAAAAAAGTAGCCATTACTGATTAACTAGGACCTTGATTAGACCGAAAAATAAGGGCACATTATGCAGATCCATTTAGGATGAGCTGTTCACCAGTTGAAAAACACTAGTACGACCTCACGCCACTGGAACTTGCATCGAGTTCCCTTTAGTTCATACGAAGCTCAATGCTGTTGGAGTTTTGCGCAAACAAGAGTTCCAGTAACAGTTGTATAGGCTAAATGAGGCAGTGACTGACATCTATCTATTAGGAGAAGTTTTTTTTTTTTTGCTTCGTTGTCTCTTACTTTTTGACATGAACAACAATATTCTATTTTTTAAATTTTGTATTAGCAAGAGTTTGAGGATCCCGTTACACGCTCATTGACATTTTGGGAATATGGTGTTAGGCCCATATTTTCTTGACCATCGGCACACTAGGGGTGGACATACTTGTTAACCTACCCAGAATTTGTTCTGATACCCAGTCATGAGGTTAGGTCGACCCTGAAGCCGTTTGCGGTCTAAAAACTCTCACCTCAACAGGGGATCGAACCATCGACCACTGAGCTCGTAAGCCAGTGCACTACTACTGCGCAACCGCGTATTACCTAGAGTATCTGCACTGCAATGATATAGTATCTTTACCTAAGAATGATTTAGTCGTTGGAAGGGGAAACAATGTAGAGAGAAATAAAATAATAGGCTATGCGATCATCAGAGAAAGTCGCCCCAGCAGTGAGGCCTAGTAAAGGTGAGGTTCGGCCTTTTGTCTTGTTTAAAATCTGAGGGAGTGGGGTGTTTTATTTTTGGTTTCTTTCAGGAGTGGCGTGTTTTGTTTTTGGTTTCTTTCGGGAGTGGAGAGTTTTGTTTTTGGTTTCTTTCGGGAGTGGGGTGTTTTGTTTTTGGTTTCTTTCGGGAGTGGAGTGTTTGGTTTTTGGTTTCTTTCAGGAGTGGGGTGTTTTGTTTTTGGTTTCTTTCAGGAGTGATGTGTTTTGTTTTTGGTTTCTTTCGGGAGTGAAGAGTTTTTTTTTTTTGGTTTCTTTCGGGAGGTGGGTGTTCTGTTTTTGGTTTCTTTCGGGAGTGGGGTGTTTTGTTTTTGGTTTCTTTCGGGAGTGGGGTGTTTTGTTTTTGGTTCCTTTCGAGAGTGGGAGAGGCAAATGTGAAAGTGAAGGGAAGACTTTGAACGGAAGTGACGGGACTGGAAGACATGGCATCAAAGTCTGTCCTCCTAAGGGAACTAAAGGTTAATGATTATAATGATGATTATATGCTGAAGATTTGTTATTATGGTGCCATGATACTTCAAATTATATATTATATTCATTCATTCATCATACGTCAGCCCTCACACAGAGCTTAGACCTTCAACAAATGTATGCCAAGTCCTACTGTCACGTGTCATCAACACAAGGTCATTCCATGTCTTCTTCATTATTATATTTTATGTTTCCATCTCTCTTCTCCAAGTGTCCTTTTTTTTTTAGCTTTTCTCTGCTCCTGTTACCCATGAGATTCCAGAATAAGGATTACCATTAAGGTTTCCTCAATGTGTGTCCTGAAAGACTCTTGTTCCACTGGCGCTTGTCTAGTTCTTGACATCTCTTGTTCCACTGGCACTTGTCTAGTTCTTGTCATCAGGTCCACTGATCATGTGTCACACACATTCCACAACTCACACGCTTTTACACTCGAAGCGTATTCGCGTCCTGCTCCATTGCGCACAGCGATGAATTACAAGCCTGTGAGCAAAATGATAGGTAACACCACATTAGTCACCTTGTCATGCCATCTTCTTCATCTTCTTCATACTCTCTCAGACGCCGACTTGAATATTTTCAAAGAAAGCCGTAGTCAGTTTGAGGCTGTTTGAATCTCCGTAGAGCTTTTCCACGAATGTTACTGGTGTCGGCCATATGCGCTTTCTCTGTTCCGCATATGTTGGGCAACTTTGAAGCAGATATTCGGCAGTCATGTTATCAGTGCCACAGTTACACTGGTCGGTAGTTCCTATCTTTAGCTTGTTGAATAGATGGTATCTCAATCTGTTGTGGCCAGTGCGGAGTCTGAAGATTACCACTTGTTCTCTTCTGTTGAGCTGGTAGTATGCACTTTTTTAGTGTGGTACCATCTCAATCCTTATATTCTACGCAAGCACCCATTTATGAAAATCAATAACTTCATGGTTGTTGTTGTTCCTTTTTTGGTTTGCATATTTCACAGCCACACAATATGTACTCTATTTTGCCACTTAAAGCAGTCAAATTCTACGGCTGCAGCATGTGGATAATCTGAGGCTTTATTACATTCAAACTTTGCTGCTGTGATATCTTCACATAATTTTTCTGCTCTGATATTTTATAGTCTAGAGCTCTAACATATTTAGACCCGGAGAAACATAATTATTCTGACATGTTCATACATAGATGAATAGCGTTTTGAGTATGACGTGCTCATACTTTACAGGGTTGTGGAGTCGGCCAAACAAGTTTCCGACTCTGGAAATTTTAGAAGTCAGACACCGACTACATTTTTTTAACTAGTGATGTGGCATAAAATTAGGCACTTATGTGGAGTTATATGTATAGTATGTGAGTGAATAAATGAATACGTGGCTTTCGTAGACTACATTTTAAACTATTCATTCATTCATACAGTAATACAAAATAACAAATCATCCACACCTGCACACAAATGACTGCTTTGCCAAACACCATGAGGTAAAATAGTTTAATTTTAACAATGTGGGAAAATTGACAGTGTATATACCTTGTAATTTATTTTCATTTCTTGTGTGTGCTGTTTCTAAATGTGCCAACAAATTTCCAACGGTGATAAAAACTTCATTTATGATCAGAAGCAACTGAAATTTTCCTACATTATGTAAAACTAGATGTACTTTAACATGAATGTGGCTTCAGGAGTTCTTTTATTTTAACATGATATTTCAAAATTGTTAAGCACCACCCCCTCCGTTGCATCTATCAAACGTGGATCTACCTGGACTTAAGTTTCTTAAAATTCGATAATGGAGTGGGGGCATTTTTTCCCCCGACTCCACTAAAGAATGACCGACTCCACGACTCCGACGCCACAGCCGTGATATTGTATATGTATTGCGTGTTTGAATAATGAACATCAGGCTCCTTCATCATTGTCATTTATGCCCAGTAGGGTGAAGGGAGCTACTATTGTAGCATTCACATCCTCTTGCGGTAGTGGTTTTCGTGGCAGATTGTTTTACAACATGGGGTTGCGGTTCTGATGCACAGAAACTATGAGTCGCCTTCTACGACATGCCTTAGGGTTTACTAGTAACACTCTTTCTTTTTATCTTCAGAACCCCTTCCCCTCCTTCCCCGGAACTACACGGGCAATGTCAGGCTTGCTTAAACCTTAATGTAAATGTAGTCCCATTCCAAATACTGCCGTATGGGAGAGAAGTGTTAGAGACTTCACATACTATTCTTCTTCTTCGATCCTTAACCACCGACCGTCAAAGCAGTCAGTGGCCATCACGCCTAGTGGCGTCTTGTAGGGCAACAACAAATTGATTCCACTTTGCACGGTCGGTGGCCATCCTTCGTACAGTGCCCCAACTCTGGTTCATTCTTTGCATCTCAGCCTCCACAGTCCTCCGCCAAGTTGTTTTTGGTCGGCCTCTCTTTCGCTTTCCTTCAGGGGTCCAAAGCATAGCTGTTCTTGTGATGGCATCGGGGTCTCTTCTGAGGACATGACCAACCCAGCTCCAGCGTCTGCCAGCTATGATGGTGTGCATGTCCTCTTGCTTGCTACGAGTAAGCAGATCTTGGTTGGTGATGGTATTCGGCCAAAAAATGCGGTGAATTTTTCTTAGGCATGTTGTGTGAAAAGAGGACAATTTTGACATTTCCTTCTCTGTGACTCTCCAGCATTCCGCACCATAGAGAAGCACAGAAAGCACGCAGCTCTGGTATAATCTTAATTTTGTGCTTGTGCTGTATTGGGAGGACTTCCAGATGTTATTTAGGCTAAAGAAGGCTGTTCTTGCCTTATTCATTCTCACATACTATTAGGCTACGCTTATTTACGAGGTGAGGTGACCGGTCCCTTTCCTCGCTGCCTTTTCCTTCCCTAACTCTAGAGCAGATTCAGGTACCCGTTTATAGCTTGGTAAACGTGTGCAATGATGTTACCAGGCTTCGACTCCGGAACCCGGTAACTTTGCCGTGACAGGACAGCGCTACTTATATGGTAGTTCCATGCACGGAGGCATAACTGCAGTCATCCTTATATTTCCACCAGCTAAGCGCAATGCTTACAATATTCAAATGTGGAAGTGAACCTGTCTGTGAGGCTAATTACACCCTTATTGACTCTTGGAAACATGCACACACGTCCAGGGATTCTCCCTGTGGTGAAACATGTTGAGAACCCAGCATTGCACACTAAGCTTGGAGAAGTCACTTGAGCCTCAGACATAACTCTGGCTTTTACCTGGTTGGCTGCATGCAGGAGGAGCTCACTATGGACCTATGATGGGTAGGGGGAGCTGAGAAGTTGGCTCTATGTAGGACGTGATGATTCCTTGGGAGAGCTCAGAACCAGAGCACAGTATTTTTAGCTCTGCATATTTGGAGAGCCCCCTTGGATGGTGGGAAATGCACAGTATTCCACATGTTTCGTCCTTCTAGCTTGGGACCAGATGTGACAATGCTTTAAATGCAAGCTAAGCTAGAGAAACTGGAGCTCATGACTTCAACTCAACACGTTTAGGAATGGCAGAAAAACCACAAGTACAGCTTAGATCTACAGTGTAGATAATACCAAGGTGACTTCAACTTGGTATTGGCTGCTAAAGAGCGAGAAGCTCAGCAGTTCTAGTTAAACAACAACAAACAACAACAACAACAAACAACAACAACAAATAACAACAACAAGCAACAGCAACAAACAACAAACAACAACAAACAACAACAAACAACAACAACAACAACAACAACATACAATAACAAACAACAACAAATAACAACACTAACAAACAACAACAAACAACAACATATAACAACAACAAGCAACAGCAACAACAACAAACAACAAATAGTAGTTCCCATGGGTCTCTTGCGAGACAAAGAAAGAATATGATTACTGCTCCCTCAGGTACGTCGTCAAAGGCAACCAGTATGAGGCTGTGCATGGGCATGGCAACCTGATACAGTTGCCTCATATACCACAGCTGCTGTGGGGGGGGGGGGGGGGGCATGTCAATGTTTGGTGCATTTTTCCTGAACATGGACCAGCTGCTGTGTTGGCTCAATGATCAGTAAAGAGCGCAATGGAATTATGTGATGATGTTGATGATGATGATAATGATGACAATGATGATTATGATGATGTTGATAATGATGATGATGATAATGATGATGATTATGTTGATAATAATGATGATGATAATGATGACAATGATGATTATGATGATGTTGATAATGATGATGATGATGATAATGATGACAATGATGATGATGATGATGATGATGATGATGATGATGATGATGATGATGATGATGATGATGATGATGATGATGATGATGATGATGATGATGATGATGATGATGATGATGATGATGATCCTCTAACATAACTATATCAGCAAACATTCTTTTTTATGTAGGCTAGTGATAAATATCAGTGTAACTACGAGGTTTTGGTTACCGCGGCTCCTGACTTTTCATAACACACCTGTTCTACACGTGTGGGAAAATGAAAGTGTCACACATGCCGAACATCGCCGACACGGGAAGGTTTCTGTCTTAAATACCTGCCCTTTTAACATCTGTAAACATCGACTCGTGGGTCTGCCGCCGCGGAGGTCTTGTTTTAAGAACTTATTAAGCCGGTGACCTTTAACCGCGAGCAGCTACTGGGATCATTCCTGCCTCGTCTCTCTTGCTACCCCATCTCCTGTTAACTACAACCTGCACCTCTGGGAGTTAAGCTTCCTTCGGTTTTCCTTCCACTGTGTCTCCCCTTCATTCATCTTCATGGTTATCGATGTTTTCTTTTTCATTACAACAACATGAGTTCTTGATTATTATTAGATAATATAAATAATGTTATTTTACTTTGCAACGTTGCATTAATTGAAATTAATATCTAAAATGTACGTGAGAATAAATGAATTCTGTCTAAAAGATGAGAGAAAGGAAAGGTAGAATGTTACACGGGCCTGCGTGACCAATTCTCAACATTTGAAAATAAAGTTCGTTCGTTCATTCGCTAGAACATTATTACTGCCTTTATCTGTTCTTTCCTCTTTTTTGTTTTTCTTTTCCCCTCCGTTTTTAAGTATTTGTCGTCAAGTCTGTCTCTCTGGTTTTCTCTCTTTCTCTTTCTCTAATGTCTTCCCTTCTTTCTTCCGTCATTCCTTGTTCGACATCACTACCACAACTTATTATTATTTTTTTTTATTAATCTTTATCTAAATATTGTTATTGTTGTAATTGTTGTTCAGAATCGACATATTGCACTCCAGGCAAACCCATAGGTATCTAAATATATAATAATATATCTAGGCTAAATATTAAATTCCGTAACAGTGCTTGAAAATCCATCCCTTTCACTCCTGAAACATCATTCCTCTCCGCACATCCACTCCCTTCCACCACCCCCTATTCAACAATCGCTTTATTCACCATAGATTAGAAACAGTCGCACGTGGACCTGACTTTAGAGCGCTGGAAATCCCGCGAGGTGGCGATATTCCCGACATTTGTACCGGCAGTGCTTTCAAACACAGCAACGGATTTCACTTCCTTCTTTAAAAAAAAAAAAAATACTTCTAGTTAATCAGATATATTGTGTCAGTGTCAAATATAGATCGAGTGTAAACTTACACATATATCAACAGACCGATTTTTTTAAATATATTACTTAGTATCTCGTTTTGTAAATGTATCGTTTGCTTTACCGCAGTTAAAAAACTTAGGCCTACTCGTAGTATTAATTCCGTCAGCAAAAGTGTCAGCAAACATACGGTGTTGCATATCTTTATTTCCGGATTAGCTTCGCGGCGGATGCGCTAAAGCAATGTGTCTGTCAGTTGCTTTTGTTTATTAATATCAAGCAGTGTGTTACTTAATTTTGTTGTGTGTGAATATTAAACCGCGTGTTATCTACTGCTGCTGTTTATGAGTAACAAACAATGCGTTATCAACTTGGTTCTAGAAGTTTGTGGTCGCTCAAACAGTGCGTTGGTGTCAATTGTTATCATTTTTGGATTATTGAACAGTGAGTTATCACTTGTTATTGTTCTCGGAATATGAAACAGTGCGTTATCGACTGTTATCGTACATGGATTATAAAACAGTGTGTTATCAACTGTACATTGCTTTTGGATTATCGAACAGGGAGTTATCAACTGTATTGTTCTCGGAATATGAAATAATGGGTTATCAACTGTTGTTTTTCATGGAACATCGAATAGTGAATTATCAAGTGTTATCCTTCGTAAAATGGTTGATAGTATGTATCATAACGTGAGCCGCGTGTTATTTAACACTTTATTTGTCATTGTCACTCTCTGTGTTATCTAATTTTAAAATAAAAATAATATCTAACCTTTCATAAATGTGAGTAGCAGTTATCGGACATTTTATAAATATGAGCAGTGTGTTATCAAACCTTTTATAAATGTGAGTAGCAGTTATCGGACATTTTATAAGTATGAGCGGTGTGTTATCTAACCTTTTATAAATGTGAGTAGCAGTTATCGGACATTTTATAAATATGAGCAGTGTGTTATCTAACCTTTTATAACTGTGAGTAACAGTTATCGGACATTTTACAGATATGAGCAGCGTGTTATCATCCCTTGTTATTTCTAAATTTAGCGCTGCGTCTTATCAACCGTTATTGTTTATAAATATCAGCAGTGTGTTATCAATAATTGTTGTTTCTGAATATCCATTAGCAATTTATACGTCAATATATGCTTACTTAGTCGTTCATCTTCTATCTTTGGGTGTAGAGGTTTGCCAGGGAGAACGCCATACTATCCTATCGGCTGTCTTTATCCTGGCATGGTTCCATTCTAGTGCTCGGTTCTTTAGGGATTGTCTAATGTTGTCCTCTCAGCGAACTCTGGGTCGTCCTGGAGGTCTCGATCCTTGGTATTATTTTATGATCATAAATAATAAACATATTCTGTCATATGACAAGCACTCATAGCGAAGAACAAAGTGACTTTAGTTAGTCATGAAATCGAATGCTTTGTTATTGTTGTTTAACTACGGCTACTGAGCTTCTCGCTCTTAAGCAGCCAATACCAAGTTGAAGACTCCTAGGCTTTTCCTGTGGCTTTTCTGACACTCCGAAACGTGTTGAGTTAAGTCATGAGCTGCAGTTTCTCCAGCTTAGCTTGCATTTAAAGGATGGTCACATCTGGTCACAAGCCAGGAGTAAGAAGTGCGTGGCATATTGTGCATTCCCCACCATCCACGGGGGCTCTTCAACTATGCAGAGCTAAAATACTGTACTCTGGTTCTGGGCTCTCCCAAGGAATTGTCACGTTCTACACAGAGCCACTTCACAGTTTTCCCTGCCTATCACTGGGTCCATAGTGAGATTCTTCTGCATGCAGTCAACCAAGTCAAAGCCAAAGAATTACGCCTTTGGCTCAAGTGACTTCTCCAAGCTTAGTGTGCAATGCTGGGTTCTCAACAAGTTTCACCACAGGGGGAATCCCTGGAAGTGTGTGGATGATTTCAAGAGTCAATGAGGATGTAATTCCTCACAGACATAGGTTCACTTCGGCGTACATATATTGTAGCACTGTGCACAACTGGTGGTCATATAAGGATGACTACAGATATGCCTTCTTGCATAAGCGATTGCGTCTATAAATAGTCTGGGCCGCTTCGGGTCTTGTATTCCGCAGTTTTGTGTAGTGTCGTGACAATGATCCAATTAACATACTTTGGGGGGAGGGGGAAAAGGGGTACTTCCGTAGGAGAGTGAGGGTATAAGAGACTTAACTATACCAGATCAAGCTGTATACTGTAAGAGTGACCAGATCCAGCTGTATGCTGTAAGGGTGAATAGGTCCAGCTGTATGATGTAAGAGTGACCAGGTCCAGCTGTATGCTGTAAGAGAGACCAGGTCCAGCTGTATGCTGTAAGAGAGACCAGGTCCAGCTGTATGCTGTAAGAGTGACCAGATCCAGCTGTATGATGTAAGAGTGACCAGATCCAGCTGCATGCTGTAAGAGTGACCAGATCCAACTGTATGCTGTAAGGGTGACCAGATCCAGCTGTATGATGTAAGGGTGACCAGATCCAGCTGTATGCTGTAAGAGTGACCAGATCCAGCTGTATTCTGTAAGAGTGACCAGATCCAGCTGTATGCTGTAAGGGTGACCAGATCCAGCTGTATGCTGTAAGGGTGACCAGATCCAGCTGTATGCTGTAAGAGTAACCAGATCCAGCTGTATGATGTAAGGGTGACCAGGTCCAGCTGTATGCTGTAAGGGTGACCAGGTCCAACTGTATGCTGTAAGAGTGACCAGGTGCAGCTGTATGCTGTAAGAGTGACCAGGTCCAGCTGTATGCTGTAAGAGTGACCAGATCCAGCTGTATGCTGTAAGGGTGACCAGAACCAGCTGTATGCTGTAAGAGTGACCAGGTCCAGCTGTATGCTGTAAGAGTGACCAGGTCCAGCTGTATGCCGTAAGAGTGACCAGATCCAGCTGTATGCTGTAAGAGTGACCAGGTCCAGCTGCATGCTGTAAGAGTGACCAGATCCAGCTGTATGCTGCAAGAGTGACCAGGTCCAGCTGTATGCTGTAAGAGTGACCAGATCCAGCTGTATGCTGTAAGAGTGACCAGATCCAGCTGTGTGCTGTAAGAGTGACCAGATCCAGCTGTGTGCTGTAAGGGTGACCAGATCCAGCTGTGTGCTGTAAGATGACCAAATCCAGCTGTGTGCTGTAAGAGTGACCAGGTCCAGCTGTATGCTGTAAGAGTGACCAGGTCCAGCTGTATGCTGTAAGAGTGACCAGGTCCAGCTGTATGCTGTAAGAGTGACCAGGTCCAGCTGTATGCTGTAAGGATGACCAGATCCAGCTGTATGCTGTAAGGGTGACCAGATCCAGCTGTATGCTGTAAGGGTGACCAGATCCAGTTGTATGCTGTAAGGGTGACCAGATCCAGCTGTATGCTGTAAGGGTGACCAGATCCAGCTGTATGCTGTAAGAGTGACCAGATCCAGCTGTATGCTGTAAGGGTGACCAGGTCCAGCTGTATGCTGTAAGGGCGACCAGGTCCAGCTGTATGCTGTAAGAGCGACCAGATCCAGCTGTATGCTGTAAGAGTGACCAGATCCAGCTATATGATGTAAGGGTGACCAGGTCCAGCTGTATGCTGTAAGGGTGACCAGATCCAGCTGTATGCTGTAAGGGTGACCAGATCCAGCTGTATGCTGTAAGAGCGACCAGGTCCAGCTGTATGCTGTAAGAATGACCAGATCCAGCTGTATGCTGTAAGAGCGACCAGGTCCAGCTGTATGCTGTAAGAGTGACCAGATCCAGCTGTATGCTGTAAGAGCGACCAGGTCCAGCTGTATGCTGTAAGAATGACCAGATCCAGCTGTATGCTGTAAGAGCGACCAGGTCCAGCTGTATGCTGTAAGAGCGACCAGATCCAGCTGTATGCTGTAAGAGCGACCAGATCCAGCTGTATGCTGTAAGAGTGACCAGATCCAGCTATATGATGTAAGGGTGACCAGGTCCAGCTGTATGCTGTAAGGGTGACCAGATCCAGCTGTATGCTGTAAGGGTGACCAGATCCAGCTGTATGCTGTAAGAGCGACCAGGTCCAGCTGTATGCTGTAAGAATGACCAGATCCAGCTGTATGCTGTAAGAGCGACCAGATCCAGCTGTATGCTGTAAGAGTGACCAGATCCAGCTATATGATGTAAGAGTGACCACATCCAGCTGTATGCTGTAAGAGTGACCAGATCCAGCTGTATGCTGTAAGGGTGACCAGATCCAGCTGTATGCTGTAAGAGTGACCAGGTCCAGCTGTATGATGTGAGGGTGACCAGCTCCCTTCCTTGCTGCCTTAGTCTTCCATAACTCAAGAGCAGAGTCAGTATTCATTTACACTGGATCATGACACTTTCAGGTTTCGATCCCTGACCCCAGTAACTTGGCCGCGAGAGACAAACACTCTAACCACTTAGCCAATCGGACGCTACATGTAGAACATGTCCTCCAAGAATGTGGGTTCCATGAGAGGAACAGATTGATAGTATGGTCTGCACCGAACCCTTAATAGATGATGACGATGACGACAAAGAAGAAGAAGAGAAAGAGAAGAAGAAGAGAAGAAGAAGGAAAAAAGAAGAAGAGAAGAAAAAGAGAAAGTCGAAGAAGAAAAGAAGAAGAAAACAAAGGGAAGAACACGAAGAAGAAGAAGAAGGAAAAAAAGAACAAGAAGAAAAAGAAGAAGAACAAGAACAAGAAGAACAAGAAGAAGAACAAGAAGAAGAACAAGAAGAAGAACAAGAAGAAGAAGAAGAAAGAAGAAGAACAAGAAGAAGAAGAAGAAAGAAGAAGAACAAGAAGAAGAAGAAGAAGAAGAAGAAGAACAAGAAGAAGAAGAAGAACAAGAACAAGAAGAAGAACAAGAAGAAGAAGAACAAAGAAGAAGAACAAGAAGAAGAAGAAGAAAGAAGAAGAACAAGAAGAAGAAGAAGAAGAAGAACAAGAAGAAGAAGAAGGAGAATGGAAAAAAGAGAAGAGGAAGAAGAAGAAGAAGAAGAAGAAGAAGAAGAACAAGAAGAAGAAGAACAAGAAGAAGAACAAGAAGAAGAACAAGAAGAAGAACAAGAAGAAGAAGAAGAAAGAAGAAGAACAAGAAGAAGAACAAGAAGAAGAACAAGAAGAAGAACAAGAAGAAGAACAAGAAGAAGAAGAAGAAAGAAGAAGAACAAGAAGAAGAAGAAGAAAGAAGAAGAACAAGAAGAAGAAGAAGAAGAAGAAGAAGAAGAAGAAGAAGAAGAAGAAGAAGAAGAAGAAGAAGAAGAAGAAGAAGAAGAAGAAGAAGAAGAAGAAGAAGAAGAAGAAGAAGAAGAAGAAAGAAGAAGAACAAGAAGAAGAAGAAGAAAGAAGAAAGAAGAAGAAGAAGAAGAAGAAGAAGAAGAAGAAGAAGAAGAAGAAGAAGAAGGAAAAAAAGAAGAAGAAGAAGAAGAAGAAGAAGAAGAAGAAAAAGAAGAAATCGTTATGCTTTCTGTTCTGTGGAAATTAATGAAAGAGAACCTAAATTTACTCTGTTTTGTATGACTAGAAAAACAAAAAAACACTAATATTTCATATTAAAAAAAAACAAATAAACAAACAAGCATGGTACCTAACATTAAACGTAAGGACAAAAAAATATTGTGTAGTTTAATTTTTATTTACAGCTGATGTCAATTTAAACCTACAGCTTCAAAAATTCCCTCTAGCGTGTTCAAAATATGGCATGTTTAGTGGGCGGGTTAATTAATTTGACGGTTGGATTAAGATGCCAAAGAAGGGGTATTTGCAAGAGTGCAGAAAATTTGCAGAGGAATCATGTTACTTTCAATGGCAAGGGTAATATTAAACAGGATCGAACGAACGAATTTTATTTTAAAAGGGTTCAGAATTAGGCACGCAGGCTTGTCTAACATTTTGCACTCTTCCGTGGAAGATTAAAACAACCTACAGACCGGTAATTGAGATAGCAAGAAGCAGGTTTTCGACAAAACTGATCCTGTACAGACCAGATAAACCAGGGCTTCTTAATCAGGGGAGTATGCACCCCCGGGAGGTTCGAGACCAACCTTCAGGTGATGCGAGACCCACCTCAAGCGGATGCGAGACATGCCAGATCTTTTATAAGGCGATTCATCATTAACATTAAATATCACACAGAATACAAATGTAGTTATACAGAATAGAACATTGACAACGTGAATTCAATACATTTTGTAAATAATATTTTCCCAAAACATAATTGTATCTCTTTTTCTCATTCTTAGCATATTTTATGAACTAGAAGATAATGGGGTGCGAAGCTTCTTAAGATGCTACAAGGGGTGCGAGGCTACTTAAGATGCTTTCAAGGGGTGTGAGACTACTTAAGATGCTGTAAAGGGGTGCGAGGCTACTTAAGATGCTGTAAAGGGGTGCGAGGCTTCTTAAGATGCCGTAATGGGTGCGTGGCTTCTTAAGATGCTGTAAAGGGGTGCGAGGCTACTTAAGATGCTTTCAAGGGGTGCGAGGCTTCTTAAGATGCTTTCAAGGGGTGCGAGGCTTCTTAAGATGCTTTCAAGGGGTGCAAGGCTTCTTAAGATGCTTTCAATGGGTGCGAGGCTAATTAAGATGTTGTAAAGGAGTGCGTGGCTTCTTCACATGCTGTAAAGGGGTGCGAGGCTTCTTAAGATGCTTTCAAGGGGTGCAATGCTTCTTAAGATGCTTTCAAGGGGTGCGAGGCTTCTTAAGATGCTGTAAAGGGGTGCGATGCTTCTTAAGATGCTTTCAAGGGGTGCGTGCTTCTTAAGATGCTGTAAAGGGGTGTGAGGATTCTTAAGATGCTTTCAAGGGGTGTGTGGCTTCTTAAGATGCTGTAAAGGAGTGCGTGGCTTCTTTAGATGCTGTAAAGGGGTGCGAGGCTTCTTAAGATGCTTTCAAGGCGTGCAACGCTTCTTAAGATGCTTTCAATGGGTGCGAGGCTACTTAAGATGCTGTAAAGGAGTGCGTGGCTTCTTTAGATGCTGTAAAGGGGTGCGAGGCTTCTTAAGATGCTTTCAAGGGGTGCAATGCTTCTTAAGATGCTTTCAACGGGTGCGAGGCTTCTTAAGATGCTGTAAAGGGGTGCGATGCTTCTTAAGATGCTTTCGACGGGTGCGAGGCTTCTTAAGATGCTGTAAAGGGGTGTGAGGCTTCTTTATATGCTGTAATTGGATGCGGGACATATAAGCTGGTGGTCCGCAATATATATGTAGTAGGAAAAGTGTTCCTTAGATGTAAAGAGATTGGGAACCACTGGTATAGATTGTATTATTGCCGGCCACTTTAAACTCTTATTACAGTTGTCGGTTTTAGACTAATAATTGCTGATCACTTTAGATCAGTCGTTCAGTATCTATCGGTAGATCCTATGTGATACTTTTTTTTGTAGATTTTTAGGTGACAGATGAGTAAATCGAATGGAATTTTTAAGCTATGGAAATTTCGGATAAACATTCTCTCGCAGCTCGGTAACCCCATGATCAAAGATCCTGTTTACGAGTTTCCAGGTAAAACTCACGACCTTCTTCGGTTACCATGCATAGTGGAGCAGGAGATCATGTCTCTCCACAACTTCCTGTCTTCAGTACTATTTAGAAATTCTGTTGTTGATCTCCTTCCATGCCACGATGTCAAACTGTCCGGTATTTGCTCTCTTTGTCTTCCCCTATCTCTTTTTCCTCCAATCTTACCTGTTGTTACGATATATTCCAGCTTTCCTCTTCTTATAACATGCCCCCAAAAAAGTGGATTACCTCTTTCTAACTTATTAAATAAGTTTCCTTTCGCTTTGGCCTCTCTCGGGACATCCTCATTACTCTTTTTGGCTGTTCATGGTATTTTTAACATTCTTCTGTAAAACCACATCTCTGTGGCCTCTAGTGCCTTCCCTAATTGTTTACTAATTATCTATAACACACTCCTATATGTGAGGATTGGTTCTATGTAACACTGAATAACTCTCTTTCTTACTTCTATTGACAAAGAATTGTTGCATAAAATACTCTTCATTTTAAAGAATGCTGTTTTTGCCTGAACTATTCTGATCTTCACTTCTGAGATACATCTTCCGTCCATTCTTATTAAGGTACCAAGATATTTGAATCTGTTGACCTGTTGTAAAACTGTTCCATTTACTTTGATAGTACATTCTGGGAAAGCCATTGTATTATAGTGCGTTTCAAAAAGATCGGTCGACGATTGACTTCAAATATCTCCATATTCCTTGCACTGATAAACATGATTTTGTGCATGTGGTCTTATATTTTTGTGGTGAAGTGGGATGTTATAAATATTTATAGGGGACTTAGTGTACTGACTGAGATCAGCTGTGAAGGTATCTATATCTATAAAGAGTAGTGTATTATAGATAACCTTACTTGCTACCACATATCTATATATCTCAGTCAGAATTATTCTGGAATAGTGTGATGACTACGTTATGTGTCTAGGGTATGTGTATGATGAAGTGTAAGTCACAACAACAGACAGATAAACAATGTAATTTAATCCACTACTCTTGACAACACTGTGACACTCACATACATATAACACTCTATGAGAATATCTTAAGGAGTCACTGATAACTTTTCAAATAACAATATGTATTCATTGCTGGCATGAATGAATATGTGTCCTGATTCAACTACAAAGGGAACCAGGAATCACAATCAATTTAAATTACAAGTTATATGTACAGAATTTATCAATATGAATATTGCAGTGACATATGTTATTAAAAATCAAATATACATCACAAACATTGAGTTCAGAGCGTTAGGCCAACTGTCAGCTTCATCTGAAATACTTTATACCAGTATTTACCTCCTTAATGGTTACCACGCCTCTGCACTTCCAGCATTATTTCTTTCTAGTCAATCATCCAGGTGTCAGTGTACTATTTGGCCATTCCATGCCGTTTTACTTTCCTCCGACACCCTCTGTTCAGGCTGGAGCATTATAGGCTTTATCTCCTGTTTGCCACTGAACTACACATATATATATACAGGCATAAATTAACAATTCACATTCAATTTTCATTAAAAGATACTGAATGGTTCAAGCTTACCACAATTCATAGAATAAACACAGATACGTTGATTAGCAATGAATTCTGGCACATTTACTGGCACAAATTCCCATCTGCTTATGTTCCAGGCTTTTATTTAGCAAAAATATGAGCTGGCTTCAACGCACTGTTGCTTTATCAAGCTTATTTAAACAAGTGGTTTCGAACTAACGCTCCTAAGTGATTATATCAGCGAGTCTGGCCAATCGAGCCACGTTTCGACAAGTGTTTGAAAAAATGTTACCTTCCTACGTCTCCCTAACAACCAAGATAGTATTTATAGCCCGACCAATCGTGGTTAGTCTTTCATTTGTTGCGCTCCAATCAATTTGGAGTTTACATGGTAGGCTATTTCTGTAACGTAAGGTTTTTTTTCAAACACGTTATAAAAAAATTTTATGAGCAGAAATGATTCCATGTTGTCAGGCATCCCCACTATTTTATTTTGGTTATAATTTATTAATTCCTGGACTATTTGCGTAACGTTTTACATATTCTTTGTCAGCAAGCCCTAAGGAACCCAAATATCCAAATTTAAAAGAGCTACGTGGCTGCGTTCAAAATATGCAATTCCTTCTACCTCCTGTTTCGAAGATGTGCTGTCTGGGTACTGTAATGTTTTCAAACGTAAACCCATCTATTGTTATCTTTCCTAATAAGCGTTTTTTTGTGATTTTAAAACCTAACTCTGGGAAGGGTAGTGAATTTATCACTGTCCGTCCGAAAAAAAGTTAGTGCATGTAGTCTTACACGCGTGATGGCAGCATTTGTGTATCGCGCGACGCGTGTTTAGTGTTCGGCTTTCTGCCTCTCCCTTCTCGCTATCCTTTAGTCCATCTGTCTTTTGTTTTTGGTAACATAGTGTAGAAAAAGACATGAATGGAATTTAAAATTTAGGTCAACTTGCATATTTCAAGGTTTTTCTTAGAAAGGCAGCACATTTTATTGTGTGTTTGGGAAACGCGTGTATGTTGCAGAAGGCCTTTAATATCAACGTGAAAGCGTTACAATTTGCCGACGAAGTAGAAAAGAAGGGGGATTTTGAGTACTGTCATTGTGACAGCACTGTTCTTTACCATTCTTCTTCCTTTATTTATTATATGTATTTATTAGGCTTTATATTTACTTGATAATTTATATATGTGGATTAGAATATTCCACGACATCTCCCCTCTTAAAACAGACATTATATGTCAGTCCTTTATTCTATATACACATAGAGAAATTTATTATTATTTCTGGGGTTTACGGTGATTCTCATCACACGGATGGCGGCTTAAAAAATCCGCTCCCAAATTTGTTTTTCCAGATATATACTCAATGCTAAAATTATATGGAGCCAAAAGTAAAGACCATCGGAGTAACCTGGAGTTCTCATGCCTAGCCTGTGCTAGAAACGATAAAGGTTTGTGGTCTGTTTGCAACTTAAATGCCTTCCCATATAGATAAATATTGAATTTCTTTATCGCCCATATTACTGCAAGACATTCTTTTTCGCTAGTTGAGTAGTTGATTTCAGCTTTATTCAACTTTCTGCTAGCATATGCCACTGGGCTTAATTCCCCATCCAATGCATCTGATTTCTGTAGTAGAGTTGCACCTAACCCAATATTACTTGCATCCGTCCTTACTATGAATTCTTGACTTAAGTCAGGTAATTTCAAAATGGGTTTACTTGTGAGCTTTTCCTTCAATTCTTGGTAAGTCATTTCACATTGTGGTGTCCATGTAATGCGATCTGGATGTCCTTTACGTGTCAATTCAGTTAACGGTGCACATATGGAATTAAAGTTTTTGATATACTTCTGGTAGAAACCACATAATGAGACAAAGGATCTCACGTCCTTCTTGGTTTGTGGTCTCGGGGCTTTCTGTAGTTTCTCTAAATTCTTTGGGTCAGGGGTCATGTTTCCCTGATAAACTGTGTGTCCCAAAAATTCCAATTCTTTACATCCAACGCAACATTTGGTTGGTCGGGCTGTTAAATTTGCCTCCCTAAGTCGATCAAACTTACAATGTGTTCCTCAAATGTTTCTGTGGCTATCAGGATATCATCCATGAAATTTGTTATACATGGATTATTCAGAGGGTCCAATAATTTTCTCATCATTCTAGAGAAGACACTAGGCGCATTCTTCAATCCAAATGGCAATCTATTAAACTCATAGTGTCCTTCTGAAGTACTAAAAGCTAGGTATGGTCTAACCTCAGGCTTTACTGGAATCTGATAGTATCCTTTACTCAGATCCACTTTTGAGAAATATTTAGCTTTATTTAGTCTGGCAAACAGCTGAGTTGTATCCGGCAATGGATCCACCTGTCCTTCTGTAATAGCATTCAGTCTCCTGTAATCTATACAGAGTCTATGTTCTCCAGAGGGCTTCCTTAAGAGTACAACACCGGAACTATACGAAGACTCACTGTGCGAAATAATTCCTTCCTTCAATAGATAGTCTATCTCTTCCTTCAAAGCTTTCTCCTTAGCAAACGGAATCGAATATGGTTTCATACAGACAGGTGTGGAGTCTATTAGTTTCATATCATATT
This sequence comes from Oreohelix idahoensis, assembly GCA_024509875.1. NCBI lineage: Eukaryota > Metazoa > Mollusca > Gastropoda > Stylommatophora > Oreohelicidae > Oreohelix > Oreohelix idahoensis. The sequence goes on from JAMPIV010002468.1 coordinate 89,702, forward strand.
CCAATAGGTTTGTATGCCCTGGTCGGTCTGTTAACACCTCTGCATGATTATTTAGAACCTGTTGCACTCTCTCTTTCTGAGTTTTCGTTAAATGTGTACTGATTTTCACCTGTGCTGCTGTCTCACAGGGGTGTAATGGATATTCAAATGATGAAAGTGGTTCCTTTTTCATCTCCATGGCGATGGACAAGGTCAACAAGTGTGTCTCTTCCTGATGTTCTCTTTCCAAATATTTCTTCAGGAGATTCACATGATAGATTTTTTCTTTCCCCTTCTTATCTATCTTATAATTTGTTCTAGACACCTTCTCTAGAACTGTATATGGACCCTGCCATCCAATTTGTAACTTATTCTGACTCCCGGGCAAAAGAAGCAGTACCTTCTCTCCCACAGCCAAATCTCTGTCTTTCGCCTTCCTGTTATAATAGGCAGCATGTTTCTTCCTGGCTTGTTTCAAATTTTCATTGGCAAGTTTCCAGCCAGTTTTTAACCGAGTGGTCAGCTCATTCACATATTGGTATGAAGATGTAATGTTTTCCTCTGCCTTTTTATCAGTCCACGTTCTTAACATAGCTTCGAGTGGACCTTTTATTGGCCTTCCAAACAATAATGTTGCCGGGGCCATACCGGTTGAACTATGGGGTACCTCCCGATAAGCAAAGAGGGCGGCGTGCAGGTACTGGTCCCATGTATCTGGTTTTTCGTGTGCCAACTTTCTCAGGATCGACATCAATGTTCCGTTAAATCTTTCCACTTGGCCGTTCCCTTGGGGATGATACACACTACAATGGAAGTGTTTGGCCTGGAAGATCCTGAAAACTTCTTCAGTTAGTTTCCCCTTGATCTGAGAGCCATTATCAGTCAAGATTTGATTGGGAAAGCCTAACCTTGTGAAAATTGTGAGCAATGCCTCTGCCACATGTTTTGAATCAATCGATGACAGGGCTGTGGCCTCTCCCCACATAGAACAAGTGTCCACCAGAGTCAGAATGTAGCTGTTCCTTCTCTTGGTTCGGGTGAGAGGTCCCACAAGATCCACGGCAACTCTCTCAAAGGGTGTTCCCACTATGGGCATTTCCCCCAGAGTTGCTGGTGCAGTCCAATGTTTAGGTGCTACTCGTTGGCACTCTGGACAGGATTTTACATATCGTTTGATATCTTCAGTTATTCCTGGCCAGAAATAGTGACAAGCTATTCGCTGTCCTGTTGCGCTGATTCCCATATGACCACTGAAGGGAATCGCATGCCCTAGTTCCAACACTTTAGTCCTATATGAAGTGGGAAGGACCAGCTGTCCGTGACCATTGGATTCAGATCCAGCCTTCCTATATATCAGTTTGTTCTTCATATAAAACTCTCCCTTGCCTGGAGGTGTATGAGATTTGGGCAACTTCTTGAAACATGGCTTGAGTGTTTTGTCCTCAGCCTGTGCCTTCCTCATCTCATCTGGATGAGTATTTATTGGATTATCCTCCTCCTTGTTTGACTGTGATCTGGTCTGCACTGTTGCCAATATCACAGGTCTCTTGGGATTCCCCAAGAAGACATATCTACACCCCAATATCAGAGGGTAGATTGGCTCATTTATCACTGCTGCTTTTATGATTCCTTCCACATATCGCGTTTTCACTTTTATTCGGGCGACGGGAAGTGTCATGGTAGCTACATCCTTGGTTGCAGTTTGAATCTCCACTGTTTCTGTGGTGTATTGATCGGCCTGCACCAGGTGAGAACTCACAACGGAATCGTAATCTAAACCGGTATCATATAAACATCTTATAGTGACACCATTACAGATGACATCTTCACACACTGGGGGGTGGTATGGTTCCTGTAATTCTTCAGGTTTGCCCTTTTTTTCCTTTTTCCCCGATGTCATAGCAGCAAAATGAGGAGGTTTCCTTCTACAATGGTCAGTGTCATGATTGTTCATCTTACAATTTTTACACCACCTTTTTCCTTGGTTGAAAGATTTTCTTTCATCATATTTCCTTTCATCGAATTGTGGGGTTTTATTTTTATTTTCATACCGTGGCCTATCAAATTGGTGCTTACCTTTATTTTGATCCTTAGGATCAAATTTATTAAAGTTCTGTGGTGCCCTAAAGTTGTCCACCTGTTTCTTTTTATTACCTGTTACCTCTGCTTGAGCTGCTTGATACCTTTCAGCAACATTTAGCAACTCACCCAGCCTCTCTGCACCTTGTTCCATGAGAAACTTTCTCAGGTCTGGAGCCATGGACTCTCTTAATTGCTCTATAAGGACCATTTCCTTAAGATCTTGGGTTTTCCCCAGAGAAGTCCATTTCTCCAAGTATGTCTCTATTCGTGCAGAGAACTGGTGATAGGTTTCACCTGACAGTAGTTTAGCATTCCTAAATTTTTTCCTATAAAATTCAGCATTCTTTTCATATCTTAACAAAAGAGCCTGCTTTAGCATGTCATAATTTTCCTGATCACCTCTGCTCATTTTTGCAAAAACTTCATAAGCTGCCCCACGAAGTCCCTGAGATAACTTTAAGCTCCACCTTTCTCTCTCTAACCCATACGTGGTAGCTAATAGTTCATACCTATTTAGGTAGCTCTCTATATCATCGTCTTTCTCAACAAAATGATCTAAATGAAAATTCATAGCTGAGGTTGAGGCTCCTTGGCTAGCAGTGGCATCAGAGGCAAAGGGACTGGCACCATTTTCAGGAGCATGGCCCTGAAACTCAAACTCCCTTAGTCGTAATTCATGTTCCCTTTGTAATCTTTTCTCCTCCTTTTCTGCTTCCCTCTCTGCAGCTAATCTCTTCTCTTCTGCAGCTAATTTCTTCTCTTCCCTTTCTGCTTCCAATTTCTTAGCCTCTTTGTCAGCCTCAATCTGCAACCTCTTAGTCTCAGCCTCAGCTTGCAACCTCTTAGTCTCAGCCTCAGCTTGCAACCTCTTAGTCTCAGCCTCTAACTTTCTTTCGGCCTCTTTTTCTAATCTTCTTTCTTCGCGTTCAATAAATTTGTCACATTCCGTAGTGACATAGGCAACCATAACTTGCCCATCTAATCCTAACTCTTTTGCAGTCTGTACAGCAGCAGATCGAAACTTGGCCAGGTCCGCCATTGTCTATCAGGTAAATTTCTATAATGTCTAACCAACAATTTAATCTCTAAATATATCTAATGGACAACACAGGCACCGTGAGCTCAACCTTATTTAATTCCACCCAAGGATACCTTTTAATTCTTATATTCCCTGAAGTGAATTACCCCCAATATTTTTAATAGGGAAAGATTCAAAATCCCAAGAGCGAGACCCCAATATATGTGGTGAAGTGGGATGTTATAAATATTTATAGGGGACTTAGTGTACTGACTGAGATCAGCTGTGAAGGTATCTATATCTATTAAGAGTAGTGTATTATAGATAACCTTACTTGCTACCACATATCTATATATCTCAGTCAGAATTATTCTGGAATAGTGTGATGACTACGTTATGTGTCTAGGGTATGTGTATGATGAAGTGTAAGTCACAACAACAGACAGATAAACAATGTAATTTAATCCACTACTCTTGACAACACTGTGACACTCACATACATATAACACTCTATGAGAATATCTTAAGGAGTCACTGATAACTTTTCAAATAACAATATGTATTCATTGCTGCCATGAATGAATATGTGTCCTGATTCAACTACAAAGGGAACCAGGAATCACAATCAATTTAAATTACAAGTTATATGTACAGAATTTATCAATATGAATATTGTAGTGACATATATTATTAAAAGTATCCTATGTGTGTCAGTTGTGTAGTAGTAAAATGAGGTAATACTGGTTTTGTTTTGTTCAAGCTCTGTTGGTATTTGTCATCATGACTTCAATAGTTTGTCTTTTAGGGACTAGTATTGGAGATGTTCTCAGTTCCTGATATTAAGACAATTAAATTCCCCTCTGAATGTTATTTTTACAAAGTCATTTCAAGATGGGGGGACATAATGTTGAGCTCAGCTGGCCACATCAGCTTATCTTGCGTGATGGCGGCAGGAAAGACTCCTCTGCTCGATTTCTCCCCTGGGCTCTGGAGACACCTCACTGATAGCTAAATGGACCAAGGAGTATGCTGTCCGACTCTGGATTCAGCAAAGCTCTGACCAGGTGCTGCTCAATACCATCAAGACCACGGTCCCTGTAAACAAGAAGGATGTACCTTCTACTTCATAACTAACTTATACTCTCTTTTTACACTGATCACAATACATCACAAACATTGAGTTCAGAGCGTTAGGCCAACTGTCAGCTTCATCTGAAATACTTTATACCAGTATTTACCTCCTTAATGGTTACCACGCCTCTGCACTTCCAGCATTATTTCTTTCTAGTCAATCATCCAGGTGTCAGTGTACTATTTGGCCATTCCATGCCGTTTTACTTTCCTCCGACACCCTCTGTTCAGGCTGGAGCATTATAGGCTTTATCTCCTGTTTGCCACTGAACTACACATATATATATACAGGCATAAATTAACAATTCACATTCAATTTTCATTAAAAGATACTGAATGGTTCAAGCTTACCACAATTCATAGAATAAACACAGATACGTTGATTAGCAATGAATTCTGGCACATTTACTGGCACAAATTCCCATCTGCTTATGTTCCAGGCTTTTATTTAGCAAAAATATGAGCTGGCTTCAACGCACTGTTGCTTTATCAAGCTTATTTAAACAAGTGGTTTCGAACTAACGCTCCTAAGTGATTATATCAGCGAGTCTGGCCAATCGAGCCACGTTTCGACAAGTGTTTGAAAAAATGTTACCTTCCTACGTCTCCCTAACAACCAAGATAGTATTTATAGCCCGACCAATCGTGGTTAGTCTTTCATTTGTTGCGCTCCAATCAATTTGGAGTTTACATGGTAGGCTATTTCTGTAACGTAAGGTTTTTTTTTCAAACACGTTATAAAAAAAATTTTATGAGCAGAAATGATTCCATGTTGTCAGGCATCCCCACTATTTTATTTTGGTTATAATTTATTAATTCCTGGACTATTTGCGTAACGTTTTACATATTCTTTGTCAGCAAGCCCTAAGGAACCCAAATATCCAAATTTAAAAAGAGCTACGTGGCTGCGTTCAAAATATGCAATTCCTTCTACCTCCTGTTTCGAAGATGTGCTGTCTGGGTACTGTAATGTTTTCAAACGTAAACCCATCTATTGTTATCTTTCCTAATAAGCGTTTTTTTTTTTGTGATTTTAAAACCTAACTCTGGGAAGGGTAGTGAATTTATCACTGTCCGTCCGAAAAAAAGTTAGTGCATGTAGTCTTACACGCGTGATGGCAGCATTTGTGTATCGCGCGACGCGTGTTTAGTGTTCGGCTTTCTGCCTCTCCCTTCTCGCTATCCTTTAGTCCATCTGTCTTTTGTTTTTGGTAACATAGTGTAGAAAAAGACATGAATGGAATTTAAAATTTAGGTCAACTTGCATATTTCAAGGTTTTTCTTAGAAAGGCAGCACATTTTATTGTGTGTTTGGGAAACGCGTGTATGTTGCAGAAGGCCTTTAATATCAACGTGAAAGCGTTACAATTTGCCGACGAAGTAGAAAAGAAGGGGGATTTCGAGTACTGTCATTGTGACAGCACTGTTCTTTACCATTCTTCTTCCTTTATTTATTATATGTATTTATTAGGCTTTATATTTACTTGATAATTTATATATGTGGATTAGAATATTCCACGACAATTTTCAATGTCCCAAAGTTTTTATAAAATTCAATGTTGCAGGTAGTGTTCTTTTCTTGCAACGGCTAATTCCTTAGATCTTTTTAACGAAGTAATAATTTTGTCGTGGAAGAAAATAATTTACCGTAAATGAAGGAAGTTGCACATTTTCGGCATAGGCGTCTATACAATTCGAATGTTAGAGGGGTTTGTTAACTGATTACTTAAACCCAAAGCGTGAATAGTTCTCTTTTCAGGATTTGTGAGACTCGGATACAGTTTACCACGCTTAGCTTCTCTGCAGAAATATTTATACATCTTCACTGCCATTGTAAGGAACTTGACTTTCATACCCATTGTATTACAGACCTAGAATACCGCAAGATACGCCTATGAACGGTAACTGAACACACCGGAAGGATCAATGTAATGTTCAAAACAGTGCGGTAGTGAGCTGAAACACGGGGAAAATCACGTGAAATACGTTCAAGGTGTGAACTCGAAATAGCCCACAAATATGAAGGGGTAAGCCATGTCAATACACGGTTGGACTAAGAGGAGTCGATTTTGTATACTTTAAAAAAAAAGAAAATTTAAAACCATAAGTTTGTTAACGAGAAAAAAAATGTCCCCCTCGGGACATAGCGATCATTAGGTCAAATGTAAAGTTGCAACAATTACGATCAAGTGGTTGCAGAGATATTGAATATTAAACAGCGGCAAACATTGTGAAACGCACTATAGACGACCATTACTTCCTATCTTTTTGCTATTAAGGCTCGCATGCTAACTTACTATAATAGTCTTTATTCCCGAACTGCATAAGATAGGACTATCATTTCTTTGTAGCGTTTAGACTGAAGTTGGCTTCTATAGACTATTATATTTGTTCCTTATAGATGCTCTTTATTGTTTTTCTTTCAAGACAATACTATAGCTGATTTCATTAGATTATTAGTAGTCTCATAAACGTAATTGTAGTGAAACCCTTCCAGAACCCATTACATTTGGCATTATAGACTACTAAATCCTATAATGAGACTCACAAGAGCTGCTACCGTTATAAACTGGAGTTTTGCCTCTTTTTGGCGAGGTACGCTCAGTTCAACCTATATTTAAGAGCCGCGGGTTATATTAGGACACATGTCCAAATATAACTGCTAACGTTCGCCAAGTCTTGACTGTTGATCTTGTAAATTATTATCACTGTCTATTTAGATTTGGAGCATTCGATTTATAGAGTGGTTAGAACGCTAGTTTCTCGCAGCAAAGGTGCCAGGTTTGACTCACGGTAGTGACACTCTCCAGTCTACCCAGCTGTAAATAGGTACTTAACTTTGCTCTTGAGTTAGGGAATAAAAAGGCAGCGAGGAAGGGAACTAGTCACCCATCTCTTAATGCTGGACATATTATACACTAACATAATTACCGATGTATGTTACGTCGGTCGATCTCACTCAAAATAGTAACTCGCGCCAGATAAAAAAGTGCGCAATGCACGGTGTGCAACTTGCGTGGCGTGGGTGTTATATAATACAAATACTTTGGTTTTATTTTTATTTTTTATTTTTGTATTCTTGGCTGTCATGATTTCAAACATTAAAGAAAAAAAATCGAATCTTTCGAAGCAAAGTGTTGCAGAATAATTCTCTGAATATCGTGGACCAAGAAGAAGAAAAATAAAGACATCCTACACGACCTGAACATCGAGGAAAACTGGCTCATAAACAATATCATGTCCCGGAAACTGAAATATTTTGGCCACATTAAACGCCATAGTGGCTTAGAGAGAGCAGTGATGGAGGGTATGGTACCTGGAAGGCGAGGCAGGGGCCGACCAAGACGACGGTGGACACAGGACATTGAAGACACCTTGAACATGATAATGGAGGAGGCAGGAGGGCTGGCTAGAGATCGAGAGTCTTTCAGGCGGGCTGTGATGAGAGCGACGTTCTGCAAAGGACATGCTACATGATGATGATTTTGTTATTCTTTCACGAAATTAGCAGCGCCCGACAAAGAAAAAGTGCGTAAAAATGTGTGTGCATGAGCCAATAACATACCAAAGTGAATTGTATTTGAACGGTTTGACACATAAGGATCAAGATGATAAGACACGCACTTTCACACGAAATGTTGTCATCAAAGAACTTTAAAATTGAATCTAAAATAACATAATTCTCGCCGTGTGTACGTTGGTCACAGCTGAGGAATGCAACCGTGTTGAAAAATTGTATTGTTTCCATTATATATATACTCTCCCGAAAATAGTTACAATCAACAAAGAAAAGCGTTCAAATGACGTGTTCATGAACAGTTTGATTACACTGTATAATGGAAAGAAACCAAAAACACTCTAAGAACGTACTCTATCTGCTCATCCGGGAACGGAAACCGCACACTATAATTAAAAACCTGTCAAGTTTGACCTTGTTGATTTTTTCATATTTGTTGTTTAAATGAACGCGACTAATATTAGGTTGTACTTGAGGCTGACAACATCATTATGTAAAACAAATTGCTTCAGAAACCATCTCTGCATGAGGTTGTGCATAGACTTCCTCAAGAAGGTCATCAAGAAGGTCATCAAGAAGGTCATCTGAAGTGGTGGCTCTATGCTTCATAAGAAGCGATAAAGGGGATGGAACTTATTTCTTTCATTAATCGGTTAAATCGAGGTATGACTGCACACCATTACCACAATGGTGTTGTAAGGAAACATTCCAATATTATCTGGACCTATCTGTTTACTATACAAGGTATAGCTTACAAAAGTAACGGTGAAAGCAAGCCCATAGCCGATACGGCAGTAGAGGAATGAAGTGTTAGAGCAGGGTTTCTCAACCGGGGTTCCACGGAAACTTAAGGTTCCGCGAGAGGTCGCTAGACGTTCCGCGAGAGACCGTGATTGAAAAAAAAAATACTTTTTTATTTAATTTAGCGCGCGCCGAGCGATGTTAACGATTGAGTGGTGGACAGTGGACGAGGAGCCCCGTATGACAGTGCACAATAGAACCGTGTTTACTCTTTTTATATACAATATTTCATTTACATCTTGTAGTATATAAATTTGTGATAAGACTTTTAGGCCTACCTGGAAAAGGTTTTAGAAAAAAAAATCAAGAACGACATTAAAATAAGGAAAAACTGAAGTTTATTCTACCTACACTACTGACGTGTGCCTTAGAGATGATACCCTTTGTGGGGTGGTGGAACCACAAAAAAAGAGCAGGATAATAAGTAGGTCAATACAAAAAGATCCACAGACAAAAATCATTCTCTACTCAAAGCAGCACTGACAATTTTTAATTGGATTATTATACTTGCAACTTACTGATCACGCTAACGTACCACGAGCTGTAGATATAATAATTGTATGCATGGGTTTCCTGAGACCTGAAAATTATTTCAAAGGTTCCTCCAAGATAAAAAAAAAAGTTTGAGAAAGGTTGTATTACAGGCTTCACCTTCTTAGATCCACGTTTCTGAGATGCAGTGGCCTATTCCCTTCCTCGCTGCCTTTGTCTTTCATAACTCAAAAGCAGTAGAAGAACCCATTTACATCTCGATAGTTTATATACTGAAGCACATTAAAAACGCACCACCTGTATAATCCAGGAACAGAGTGTGAAATGTAAATATAAGTGTTTACAAGTTTACATATGTGGAATCTTTATTCATTTTCCTATGAATCCATGCTGGTCATTAATTTGTAACTTGATTGTTATGAAATTATTGCATTCTGTGCAGGCAAGGGAGAAAACCAAAAATGCAACCAATAAAAAAATTCTTTCACACTATCCTCAGTATCTGGTATGTCCATCGTGTGCTTGCAAACAAGCTTGGCAGCGGCTCCACATGGAACGCACAAGTCTCTGAAGGAAATTCTGGGGAATCAAGTCCCATTTACGTGTAAGAGCAGCTTCGGGCTGTTGCAGATTAGCTGGAGAACCTTGCCTGTAGACTCTGCGTCCAAGCTCGTCCCACAGATGTTCTATAGGGGACATGTCTGGTGATAGGGCAGGCCAATCAATCGTCACAATGTTCTGCTGCTGTAGATATTGCTGCGTAATGCATGCGGTGTGCGCACGTGCGTTATCCTGCTGGAGAAGCTGCAAGTCTGGATAATTTGTGAACGCAGGAGCAACCAATGCACCCAGAACCTCATCTCGATATGTCACAGCATTAACATTTCCACGGAAGACGTGAAGAGGCAAGCGATGGTGAAAACTGAATCCTCCCCAAATGTGAATACTGCCACCTCCAAATCGGCTGTGCTGACGAACACAGCAATCTGCAAAGCGCTCTCCACACCGTCGCCAAATCCGCATACGTCCATCAGCAAAGGATATGTTGAATCTGTTACACATAAGGGAGGGAAACCCGAGTGCCTGATAACATACCTTTATATTTGTTTCATATTAATATGTTGAATCTGCTCTCGTCTGTGAATAGGACAGCATTCCACTGCAGTCTAGTCCATCTGACATGTTGCTCTGCCCACTGTAGGCGCTGCTGACGATGTCTGTGAGTCAAGTTTGGCCCAACATAAGGTCGTCTTGCAGTAAGGCCTGTATCTCTGAGTCGTCGTATGACTGTCATTCGAGAGACTTGCCCACGTCTACCCACTATTGCTCTTGCTGTTTGACTTGCCGGGAGAGAACGATTCTTTAGGTGACTCAGCACAATATGACGATCTTGCGCAGGGGTAGTAACTCGTGGTTGGCCACTCAGAAGTCTATCCCGGGCACTGCCAGTGTTTCCGTAACGTTCATTGAGACGTACAATAGTGCTGTGGTGGCAATTCATCCTTCTGGCAATGGCCCGCGAGCTCATTCCGGCCTCCAACATACCAACGGCTCGTTTGGCGGTCGTTTTCAGATAGTCGTGGCATTTCAAGCACATGTACTGGGTGTTTTGTCTCAACGGCCTTTTTATACCGAGTATACTGCCACACGCGTACACATTTTCAGGGTCGTAGCTGTTGGGAATCGTGTTGCACGTGTAACTTTCATTGTTTTCATGTAGTCTGTACACAAACCCGTGGGTTGAATCATGCACTTTCCATTCCAGCAGCCATTCGCTCTCTACCTCATGACAAACACGGGGAAAATCCATTCCCACACCTTTTTTTTCCACCTTCTCGGCATCAGTATATATAATAGTGGTGCGTTTTTAATGTGCTTCAGTATATCTTGACGCTGCCAGGTTTTGAACGGAGCATCCAGAAAATTTGACGCGACATGCTAGCACTCAAACCACTCTGCAAATAGGACTCTGTACTTGGAAAGTATTGATCGATTTTAATGTTTATTACCAAACTGCTTGCTGCCTGTTCTAGGTTTGGTATATTTATATAATACATTCAACATTGTTCTCTAGCATTGAACATTCCAAACCAATCAGGATTTTAAAATTATGCACATACATTTCGTTATGCGGAATTTAGTGGAAGGACAACCAGTGTTTTGATGCCGCAGTGTACCGGGTTTAGGTCAGCGTATTGACTGTGCATTGATTTGTGGATACATGGATTCACTTATACTGGATGTAAATGTGTAAAGCTGTCAAGGTTCGTTAATGAAACATTCGGATATTTACAAGCTGGCCTCTGGGTCGAACAGTAACAGGTGAGGTGAAAAACGTTGGTGTGTTTGTGTGAGGGTGTAAGAGGGGAAGGCTATGGGATCTGTTGGGTTTGTGTGGTTTTTGTGTGGTGTTTGTGTGAATGTGATAGTCAGTATAAGTAATCGTTATAAATATCGCATATGTAACAGAAGAAATATACTAATTGTTATTAACTATTGCATATATAATAATGTAAATAACGTATAGTGGAAATAAAGTAATGGTTATTGCTTCGTGCTCATATAATAGTTGAAAAATACGAACCGTATCAAGTCTTGCGCGTATTCATAATAGAATTAAAGTAACAATTATTAACTCTTACGCCTGTGACAATAGAAATAAAGTAAAGATTATTAATTTTTGAACACATTATGTTAGAGATAAAGTAACGGTTATTTAGCCGAAATAAGGCAATGTGTATTAACGCTTGTGATAGTAGTAATAAAGGAGCCATTATTATCCTTGTACATGTGATGCTTAGTAGAAAAAACGTAACAGTTATAAAAAACTAGCACATATGATTGTAGAAAAAAGTAACAGTTTAGCATACATGATAGTAGAGCTAAAGTAACAGTTATTAACTTCTGCACCTGTGATAATACGTGGTACATACAGGTGTACCTCGCTTTATTGCGCTTCGCTTTATTGCGCTTCGCAGATATTGCGCTTTTTTCAAATTATTCATGTTTATTTATTAGAACGTGCCTTCTTCTTCCGATAGATTTTGGTTCTCCACCAGCAAAAAAATTACGATTCGCTGAAGGCGCAGATGATGAAGATTAGCATTTTTTTAAGCAATAAAGTATTTTTTATTTTACAATACACTGTTTTTTTTAACCTGATACCAAGTATTATACCTCTAATACACACCTGATAACAAATATTGCACCTCTAATACAAACATGATACAAATATTACACCTCTAACACACACCTAATATCAAACATTACACCTTTAATACACACTTGATACAAAATATTACACCAGTAATACAGACCTGATACCAAATATAACACCCCTAATGCACACCGGATACTAAATATTACACCTCTAATACACAGCAGATACCAAATGTTATACCTCTAATACAAACTTGATACAAATATTACACCTCTAACACACACCTAATTTCAAACATTACACCTTTAATACACACTTGATACAAAATATTACACCTGTAATACAGACCTGATACCAAATATTACACCTTTAATACACACTTGATACCAAATATTACACCTCTAATACAGACATGATACCAAATATTACACCTCCAATATAGACCTGATACCAAATATTACACCAGTAATACAGACCTGATACCAAATATTACACTTTTAATACACACCATACCAAATATTACACCTCTAATACAGACCTGATACCAAATATTACACCTCTAATACAGACCTGATACCAAATATTACATCTATAATACAAACCTGATACCAAATATTACACCTCTTATACAGACCTGATACCACATATTACACCTCTAATACAGACCTGATACCAAATATTACTCCTGTAATACAGACCTGATAGCAAATATTACACCTTTAATACACACGATACCAAATATTACACCTCTAATACAGACCTGATACTAAATATTACACCTGTAATACAGACCTGATACCAAATATTACACCTTTAATACACACTTGATACCAAATATTACACCTCTAATACAGACCTGATATCAAATATTACACCTCTAATACAGACCTCATACAAAATATTACACCTGTAATACAAACCTGATACCAAATGTTACACATCTAATACAGACTTGATACCAAATATTACACCTGTAATACAGACCTGATACCACATATTACACATCTAATACAGACCTGATACCAAATATTACACCTCTAATACAGACCTGATACCAAATATTACACCTCTAATACAGACCTGATACCAAATACGACACCTCTAATACAGACCTGATAGCAAATATTACACCTTTAATACACACTTGATACCAAATATTACACCTCTAATACAGACCTGATACCAAATATTACACCTCTAATACAGACCTAAAACCAAATATTACACCTCTAATAAAGACCTGATACCAAATATTACACCTTTAATACAGACTTAATACCAAATATTACACCTCTAATACAGACCTGATACCAAATATTACGCCTCTAATACAGACCTGATACCAAATATTACACCTCTAATACAGACCTGATACCAAATATTAAACCTCTAATACAGACCTGATACCAAATACGACACCTCTAATACAGACCTGATAGCAAATATTACACCTTTAATACACACTTTATACCAAATATTACACCTCTAATACAGACCTGATACCAAATATTACGAATCTAATACAGACCTGATACCAAATATTACACCTCTAATACAGACCTGATACCAAATATTACACCTTTAATACACACTTGATACCAAATATTACACCTCTAATACAGACCTGATACCAAATATTACGCCTCTAATACAGACCTGATACCAAATATTACACCTCTAATACAGACCTGATACCAAATATTACACCTTTAATACACACTTGATACCAAATATTACACCTCTAATACAGACCTGATACCAAATATTACACCTCTAATACAGACCTGATACCAAATATTACACCTTTAATACACACTTGATACCAAATATTACACCTCTAATACAGACCTGATACCAAATAATACACCTCTAATACAGACCTGATACCAAATATTACACCTTTAATACACACTTGATACCAAATATTACACCTCTAATACAGACCTGATACCAAATATTACACCTTTAACACACTTGATACCAAATATTACACCTCTAATACAGACCTGATATCAAATATTACACCTCTAATACAGACCTCATACAAAATATTACACATGTAATACAAACCTGATACCAAATGTTACACATCTAATACAGACTTGATACCAAATATTACACCTGTAATACAGACCTGATACCACATATTACACATCTAATACAGACCTGATACCAAATATTACACCTCTAATACATACCTGATACCAAATATTACACCTTTAATACACACTTGATACCAAATATTACACCTCTAATACAGACCTGATATCAAATATTACACCTCTAATACAGATCTCATACAAAATATTACACCTGTAATACAAACCTGATACCAAATGTTACACATCTAATACAGACTTGATACCAAATATTACACGTGTAATACAGACCTGATACCACATATTACACATCTAATACAGACCTGATACCAAATATTACACCTCTAATACAGACCTGATACCAAATATTACACCTCTAATAAAGACGTGATACCAAATATTACACCTTTAATACACACTTGATACCAAATATTACACCTCTAATACAGACCTGATACCAAATATTACGCCTCTAATACAGACCTGATACCAAATATTACACCTCTAATACAGACCTGATACCAAATATTACACCTCTAATACAGACCTGATACCAAATATTACACCTCTAATACAGACCTGATACAAAATATTACACCTTTAATACACACTTGATACCAAATATTACACCTCTAATACAGACCTGATAACAAATATTACGCCTCTAATACAGACCTGATACCAAATATTACACCTCTAATACAGACCTGATACCAAATATTACACCTTTAATACACACTTGATACCAAATATTACACCTCTAATACAGACCTGATACCAAATATTACACCTCTAATACAGACCTGATACCAAATATTACACCTTTAATACACACTTGATACCAAATATTACACCTCTAATACAGACCTGATACCAAATATTACACCTCTAATACAGACCTGATACCAAATATTACACCTTTAATACACACTTGATACCAAATATTACACCTCTAATACAGACCTGATACCAAATATTACATCTCTAATACAGACCTGATACCAAATATTACACCTTTAATACACACTTGATACCAAATATTACACCTCCTATACAGACTTGATACCAAATATTTCACCTCTAATACAGACCTGATACCAAATATTACACCTCTAACAGTAAATATTAAACATGTGCTAGAAAGTGTTATACATTGAATTTCGATCGTAAATATTACATAGCTCATGAATGCAGTTGTGCAAGCTTCGTGCGAGGGGACTAGCTGTCATGGTGGCTTCGTGCACCATAAAGAGGAAAAAAACAAAGAAGATGATGATGGAGTTTACTGTGAAGACGATGATGGTGTTACGATGATTATGATGATGATAGTGTTTCGATGATGCTGATGCTGATGGTTATTATGATGATGAGGATGATGCTGATGGTTATGATGATGATGCTGATGATGAGAATGAGGATGATGATGATGAAGGTGATGAGGATAACGGTGAGGACGACGATGAGGAGGATGGGGATGTTGATAGTTATGATGACATATTTGTTATTCTTTCTTTACATTTTCTGCAATTCTCATAGCCGTATGTAGAATGAATATGTAACAATAAGTTGTGCTTGTGCAGTATGTATCAACCAGGGATGTATTAGAATAGTTTAGTAATGTTTATTTTTGTCTCATACAATGATGTATGAAAAGAGTACAGTGACTTTCTGCAGTAAATAGACTACTAAACTATTTTTTTTCACATCCCTGTTTAACAAATAGTGCACTATTTTTAATGTTGTTAAATACAAGGATGGAACACCGTGTATGGGATTACTGCGCTACAAGGCAAACTAATAGGATTTTGCGCATGGTGCTGGCACTTAATACTAGAAATTGGTGATGAAATTAGTGTAGATTGGTAGAAGGTAAAGCCACAAACAATGCCGTATCACATATATATATATATATATATATATATATATATATATATATATATATATATATATATATATATATATATATATATATATATATATATATATATATATATATATATATATATATATATATATCTTCTTCTTCTTCAGGTACCATGCCTGGTGGCATAGACGATCAAGTCTATCCACAACTCCCTGTCTCCAGTACCATTTATTATTTCTTGCCATGCCACGATGTCAAACTGTTCTGTATCTTCTCTCTTTGTCTTACTCTATCCCTGTTCCCTTCAACCTTTCCTCTTGTTACGATATATTCCAGCTTTCTTCTCCTTTCATGGCTAAAGAAAGT
Organism: Oreohelix idahoensis; assembly: GCA_024509875.1. Classification (NCBI taxonomy): domain Eukaryota; kingdom Metazoa; phylum Mollusca; class Gastropoda; order Stylommatophora; family Oreohelicidae; genus Oreohelix; species Oreohelix idahoensis. The sequence goes on from JAMPIV010002468.1 coordinate 106,211, forward strand.
GGATTGCTTCTTTCTAACATGAGAAATACGCTTCTTTCTAACATGAGAAATACGCTTCTTTCTAACATGAGAAATACGCTTCTTTCTAACATGAGAAATACGCTTCTTTCTTACATGAGAAAGACGCTTCTTTCTAACATGAGAAAGACGCTTCTTTCTAACATGAGAAAGACGCTTCTTTCTAACATGAGAAAGACGCTTCTTTCTAACATGAGAAAGACGCTTCTTTCTAACATGAGAAAGACGCTTCTTTCTAACATGAGAAAGACGCTTCTTTCTAACATGAGAAAGACGCTTCTTTCTAACATGAGAAAGACGCTTCTTTCTAACATGAGAAAGACGCTTCTTTCTAACATGAGAAAGACGCTTCTTTCTAACATGAGAAAGACGCTTCTTTCTAACATGAGAAAGACGCTTCTTTGCGCACTGGACTCTGTTAGGACATCCTCATTACTCTTTTTGGTTGTACATGATATTTGTAAAATTCTGTTGTAAAACCACATCTCTGAGGCCTATGTACATAGCTATAGAGGTAAAAACAGGTCAACATATGTGCTCTTCTCAGGCTTCAAGCACGTTAAAACATGAGAAATTTCTCAGAATAATAGAGTACATAAACATTGATGACACAGACCTGAGAATAATGAAGAACATTAACCGACAACCACGCAAAAATGTTTCAACTGACAAAACATTAATGCGTGCTGTGCCCTGATCTATTCAATCGATACAATGAAAATATATTTAAATCCATAGAGGACATATCGGGAATATCAGTACGTGGAAATAATTTAAATAACTTAAGACATGCTGATGATCACGTCTTAAATATTGAAAGCAAAATCGAGCTGCTGGACTTGATTAAAACAATATTGACAGAAAGTAAAAAATATACACCAAAGATCGGTGGTAGGCAGCATAGAAGCTGTGGGGATAATTTTTTTTTTTTTAAAAGAGCTGTCTAAAGTCGTATCATGATAAAAGCATTGCTATTTTCAGATTTGGAAGTGTTTGAAATGTGAAAATGTTGAGACTGTGCATAACGTTTATGTCCCACAGACGATCTCCTTCTTACTAACTCCATCAACATATCATCATCATCAGGTGCCATCTTCATGTCGAAGGTCGGCTGCAGTAGATCTCCAACGTCTTCTATCTCTTGTCTTGATGGTACACTCTGATAGACTCTTTCCTATCCATCTCTTGACGTTATCTTCCCACTTATAGCGCTGTCTTCCTGTTACACGTTTGCCTTCAACTCTGCCTTTTATTATGGTCTTCAGTGTCCGGTGTTGTGTCTTTTTATGTAGCCAAAATAAATAAATTAACATCAATTCCTCTTTTCATTCCTTGGTTTCCTAAGACTTCTTTATTTATTTTCTTCTCTTTCCATGCGATGCGTTCCTTTCTTCTATATATCCACATCTCACAAGCCTCAATTCTTTCTTCTATATATCCACATCTCACGAGCCTCAATTCTTTCTTCTATATATCCACATCTCACGAGCCTCAATTCTTTCTTCTATATATCCACATCTCACGAGCCTCAATTCTTTCTTCTAATTGCTTGCTCATTGTTCATATTTCTACAGCATACAGTCATGAAGATTATATATACCACTTTATGGTTCTTAATGTGAACATGTGAGTTAATTATTTAGATGTTTGTGTCTTTTTCATGTTGTTGAATGTAGCTATAGCCATTCCTATTATCTTCTTGATTTCTACTTCACATCTGCCATCTTCTATTATTACATGATCAAGATATGATACATTCTTGCAATGTCATCAAGAGCGGAGAAAAATTCAAAATTAATTATATTTTATCGAATCATCAAAGAAAAGATCGCGTTCCTATAATATGCAGTTAACAAATAAAGTTCAATCATTCATTAATGCATTCGTTCATACGATCATTCATCATCCTTCAGCTCTGCAAGGAGAATATGTCTCCAACAGAGTTATACCAAGTCTTTCTGTCCCGTGTCAAGGTTTTTCCATACGTCTTCATCCCCTTGACGTCTTTTCTCTGTAAGCAAGCCCGTGGGTTTTCACAAGTACCTTTTATCCTGGAAGATAAAGCTCTTTCAAATGACTGGGAAAGGGTGCTAATCCCAAATTTTCCTGGCTTAAGAATTATTTCTTTTATCTCCCTTTCGGTCATCGGAGATTACGAAATCATCCATTCTCATCTACAGATAGATCAAAAGAACCAGTTGCCGCCCTTGCCTTAGATCAGAGGTCATCACACAGTCAATCGCGGGCTACCGGTAGTTCCCAGTGGATAATTTGGTAGATCTTCAGACGACCACGAGGATAAAACAAATAATAAAGACTTTAAAGAAACATTCCAGACTACTTTTATTTTCAAATACATTTTTACCTCGTTTTGCGAGGCACGCGTCGTTCAACGTAGACACAAAGTCCGTCCGTTATACTAGGGTAAAAGATATAGCTTGTCTCATAGCAGATAATGCCGTAGAGGAGTGAAGTGTTAGAGACTTCACTATACTAGGTCCAGCATCGAGAACTGTGTAGAAGCCAGGTGCGCAAAGAAAACTTTTAACTAAATATTAGAAGGATGTAGCCCACTTTCTTTGGACCCCTTATTTGAAGAATAAAACTAATATATTGTGAATATTGGAGGAAACCTGAGTCCTGTCAGTTACTTACTTACTTAGTCGTTCCTCTTCTACCGTGAGGTGTAGAGATTTGTAGGAGAGGGCGCCATACTATTCTATCGGCTGTCTTCCTCCTGGCTTGGTTCCATTCTAGTTCTCGGTCCTCCAAAGATTGTCTAATGTTGTCCTCCCAGCGGACTCTGGGTCATCCTGGAGGTCTGGATCCCGGGCTCTTAATTTCCCATGCTTGCCGTTGTAGCCGATCTTCTCCCATTCTGCAGACATGGCCAAACCATCTCAGTTGGGACTGTTCTACTTGGGTCTGCAGAGGTTGGGTTTTTAGGCCTTGGCGTGTCGTCTGGTAGTCCTGTAAGTGATAAATAAATAAGTAAATACGGGTAATTAACGGGCAATCGTTGGACATTGAGGAGGACACCGGACATCAGACAAGAAGTATAAGTTGTAGTGCAAAATGGCGCGTTTTGGATGGGCCTCGGTTTGATTCCCAGTAAGCCTATCGCTTATAGTTCTTTTATGTTGTCTGATGTCCTTCTTTATGTCCAACCAGTGCCTGTTAATATATTGTGCGAAGGAAAGATCGAAGGGAAATAAGAACGGCACAGGACGGCAAATGGAAACAAAAATATTAAACAGTTTAACATCGCCGCGTAGACAAAAGTCAACAAAAGAACTGATAAAAATCACAAGCGACAGGAAGTTTTGAAGCGGCATGATCACCATCGCGGTTGAGCACGGTACTTGAAGATACAATAATGTGCAAGGTAAGGTAGTTATGTACTGTTAAGTTAATATTTATATATGCGTATTTTTTTTTTTAAATTATTATTTTTTTCTTCTCTACAGGTGTGATACCCAGCTGACTTTAAAGAGCTACAGGTAAGTCGCTGAATGAATGGGCAGTTGTAAATAAACAAGCTGGCAAATAAACTATTACTTGGCCGTGAGTTGTAAGACGGTCACTCTTATAGCTAGGCAATGGCGATGTTCGATTAAACGTGGATCGAATCACTGCACTGCCTAAAACTTCTCTTAAGTTTATGTTGTTAGTGTCCTCAGCCTTCTTTCTTTCTTACGACAGCTTGTCATTTATGAGAGAGTGTGTGAGTGATTTTTTTTTCTTTTTTCAAATTGTATTTTTGCTAACGATTTAAAGAACTCAGATTCCCCTCTTTATTTGTAAATGGACTATTAATTAATCAAGTAGAAGATCACATGAGATAGTGAGACGCGCATGTTTAAGAGGCAGAATGATAGAGATGATGAAAGTGCAAAGAATGAAAGAGAATAATCTCTATCTGTATCTCTACCTGTCTATCTCACACACACACATACACACACCCACACCCACACCCACACACACACCAAACCACATGTCTATCTCTTCGCTATTTGTCTTTTTTCCCGCCACCAATGCAACAAATACTCAAGGGAAACAACTTGATAAATTTTAACTTTCCTTTTATCAATTACATTTATCTCCCGTGCAATGCATGTACTCGACGTCCCATCAGATTCCATTCATTTTATTGATATTGTCTATTCTTTCTGTCTTTGCTACTATCTGTATAGTCAGTCACCTGACTATGCTTATATCCCTACATGTTGGTTATCTTACATCTTATAATAGCCACACGCCTTCCATCTCCTACGTCATCTGTGACACTGTGTGTAATCTCTCAGTTGGTTACTACACACTTTATGCTGAATCCGTATATTGCCAAAACGTCCCAACAAGCGTGTTTTCCCATTTAGCAAAAGTCGGTGTTTGGTTTGGTTTGGTTTTTAAGTACTGTCTTCACTGTACACGGACAACTCCATCAGTACTCCGATATCCTCCCTTAGATCACACAAAGAGGATCTCAGCACAGTGCACGAATTCCGTGGCACCGGCAAGAAACGCAATGTGTGTATATAGGAATCACACATTCTATATATATTTTTGTGGTGGGTAGGTTTCTACTTTTACATTTGCCAGGGTAGCGGCCGTTATGGCCTACTCTTTACTATTTCCAACTGCCGTGGGATTTTTAACGTGTGCAACTTGCACACGGGGCCTTCTATTTTCGCCCTTATCCGAGAAGGCTAGACATCCGATCTCACTACCCAGGAGAACAGGGGGAGCATGACATCATTAAGACCACTGGTTCTTAAAAAAGTATTTCCATAAATTATATTCCCTCTACTGGGAATCGAACCCGCTACCTCTAGAATTCGAGGCGGACGCCATACCTCTTAGACACTCCGACCCCAAGTCGGTGTATATACTGGTACTAATAGTGTCTGTATCATGGCGAGTACTATAAATGATTGGAGTAAAGAAGATTGTTACAGGTTCGAGAAAACCAGTGAGAAAACTTTTGAGAAAACTAATGAGAAAAACAGAGAGAAAACGACTGAGAAAACGACTGAGAAAACGACTGAGAAAACTGAGAAAACGATTGAGAAAACGACTGAGAAAACGATTGAGAAAACCTTTGAGAAAACCAGTGAGAAAACCAGTGAGAAAACCATTGAGAAAGCCATTGAGAAAACGATTGAGAAAACGACTGAGAAAATGACTGAGAAAACCATTGAGAAAACGACTGAGAAAAACCATTGAGAAAACCATTGAGACAACGATTAAGAAAACGAATGAGAAAACCATTGAGAAAACTATTGAGAAAACGATTCAGAAAACGTTTGAGAAAACGACTGAGAAAACCATTAATAAAACCATTGAGAAAACGAGTGAGAAAACCATTCAGAAAACGACTGAACGAACGAACGAACGAACTTTATTTTCAAAGGGTTGAGAATTGGGCACGCAGGCCCGTCTAACATTCTGCAAAGTACAAACGTCGTCATTAGAACCTACAGTTGATTTTATAACTGAAAAGAGGATATACCTTAGCGACTTTAAAGGGCAACGGGAAGTAACTCTTTGCGATACATAGATTGTACCAAGTATAGAACCCTGAGGAACGCCAGTATTTATTACTGCTGGGCTAGAATATGAGTTATTGTAAGAAACTACATGTTTTTTGTCTGACAGGAATGATGTAATCATTGTCATCAGTTGAAAGTTTATTTTTGATGTTTCTAGTTTTCTAATTAAAATAGCGTGACCTATCATATCAATTGCTTTTTTAAAGTCTACATAGACTGCCCACACATGTTATCGTTGTTAATATTTAGGTGCCAGTTGTCTATCATCTTAGTTAGAGCAGTGTAACATGAATGTTTAGGCCTAAACCTCGATTGACTATCAATTAGCAAGTCGTTGTTAACTAGGTGTTGTAGTGTTATTTTGTGAATGTGTTTTTCAAGTGGTTTGGATAGCGATGATATTAGAGAGATTGGCCTATAGTTACCAAGGTTACGAGTATAAGAGGAACCAGGTTTCAAAAGAGGATATACCTTAGCGACTTTAAAGTGCAACGGGAAGTAACTCTTTGCGATACATAGTTGTATATGTATGTTAGTGAATCACTAATAACTGGCGCAGCATAGCGCAGTATTCGATTACTAATTCCATCAAGTCCTGATGAGTTGTTCTCTTTAAGGCCTAGAAGATAGTTATACACTTCATTAACTGTCATATACGGAATGTCGGATGGGACTGTGTTCGGGCATTTGTTCTCACAGAATGCTAACAGTTGGCCTAGGTCACAAGGGGAATCTGGTATCGTAGATTTAAGACTGGTTATTTCTGCCTGAAAGTAATTGCTAAAGTCCGTACACGTAAATGAGGTATTGCGGCTTAATGAGTCTGGCGAACTTCGTTTGTTTGCTAGAGTGGTGATTGCTTTCCACATATTTTTACTGTTTGTTTTGTTCTGAATTAAGTTTTTAAAGTATGTTTTCTTTTCTCTACGTATTAAATATTGTATCTTGTTTCTTTGTGCTCTGTATGTGTTAAAGTCCTTATTTCTGTGAGCTCGATCTCGCTGCCTCATGGCTTCCAGCACTGCTTGTGTTATCCAAGGAGATTTGATCTGTCGTTTGACACGAACTTCTTTAGCTGGTGCCTGGTTATCAAACACACAATGAAAGATTCGTGTCCAATGAGCTATGGCGTCATCGGGATCAGAAAGCTGGTAAACATTGGACAGAGGTGCAGTTCGCAAATCATGTAAAAATAGTCCATGGTTAAAATTTTTGAAACTTCTAAATTTAATACTTAAATGTTTATTTCTGGGAGCTTTATATTTATTCTTTGACCACGTGCAACATATTTGATAGTGGTCACTCATTGCTACAATAGGAACAGAGCATTCTAGAATGTTATCTGTATAGGTGACGTAGGCTGGTTGACTATTTGTTTTAAGTTGTAAGATAGTATGATGTTTTCCCACGTTTGGTTTGTGTTATGCATGTCAATGTTGAAGTCACCCAAAAGAATAATTTCTTTGGCAGTGGTAAATACTGTGTCCATCATAGTGGTGAAATTCTCATACCAGGTGGTTCCTGCACTCGGATTTCTATAAAGATACCCGATTAGAAATTGTCCCTGACTGGGTATTTTTATTTCTAACCAAATGCACTCGGTCTCTGCTGTCTCTAAATCACTTCTGTGGCGAAAACTAATGGAATTGAAAATATATACTACTATACCTGTTTCTAGCTTACTACTTGAGTCTCGTCGAACAGTTGTAAAGCCTTGTAGTGTAATATCATCATCTGATATTTTGTCGTTTAAACGACTTTCCGAAAGTCCAAAAACATGAAAATTTTCATTCAGAATTCGTGTAAGTTCAGGAAGTTTTCCTAATAGATGGTATATGTTTAGATGACCCAGCCGTAGACCATCCTTAATTAACCATTGTGTCTGATTTGTATGCATTTAACTTTGGAGAGGGGTTTTAAAAATATCAATAACAAAAGCAGCGTTAACACAAAAATCACGAATATTTAGACTAATTAACTTCACCAAGTAAGTGAAAGTAACAATGTTAGTTCTTAATATTGATAACAGGGCTGTTGAAAGTACCAATTTGGTAGATTAGGACGGGAAGGATGATGCATGGGGTAGAATGTGGTTGCGGGATATTCATGTATCACAAGCTGTTCCCTGCACTTCGTGATTTATAAGAACAGGTGTGATTTGATGTTCCTGATTATGAGATTATGTTGAGTGGGTGTTGTTAGAAGTAGTAAGTAATGGTGGAAAGTCAAGGTCATAATTACTATCTGAGAAGCAGGTATTCACTGTTGATAGATGACTGGTTGGATTTTGAGATCCTGGTGTGTGGCCGACTCCTTTGAAGGTGCGTTCTGGGTACCTGATGTTTGTTGCCAGCTTGCTGATTCCTTCAGCAGATAAGGCAATATCACCGCTGTAAAGATGTATTTTAGGGGCTCCTGATTTCGCAAGGAAGTACGAGGAGTGATCAATGAATTTATAGTTGTGTCTGACACAGTGCCTCTTAAGTTTAGAATTGTTGATATCAATTGATTTGCGGTAATGGGCTCTGACTGGAGGAATAATGGACGAGAAGTAGATTTTCGCATTAGGGAATAACGAATGGAATTTTGATGTGATCTGGTTTAGGTCTGCTTGCGATATTTCATTATGTTTGAGCGAGTCTGATAGACCTATATGAGTAGTTACTCTGGTGACAGTGGGATCAGACGGAAAACGTTTAAGGAGTGACAGTAAGTGACAACAAGACACACAAACGTGAAAAACTACGGTTACTTGGGTATGGGTCTGACCAACACACAAAGTTAAGTTTCTTTGTTGTTTAATTTCATTAAACTTGACAACACTGTCACAGAGGTTATTGATCATAAATTGCCTACATCCTCTTCTTTCTTTTTTCACCCGTATCCTTTATTTTTGTTATCCTTTTTACTTTCTTTCCTGTATTTTTCGCATCCATTCGTTTGCGAAAAATATTTTCTTCCCCATTCTTAACGTATACCTGTTTCTGTTCTCAAAACTGAGAATCGCACTAGTGACGGTATTACGTAGATGTCAGTCTCTGCCGGTCGAACGATAGCTGTGAATATACGGTTCTCGCCAGACAGAACGTCTGCAGTTTCCCCGGTCAGAGCGCTGCCTGACCAGATTTCTGAGCCGGGGGTGTGAGAATTCGCTCCGTCGGACATGGCAGGCAGACGGATTGTCTACCTTTTGCAGCAACTGCGTGAGTTTTCGTCGGGATAGTCCGGCGAAGTGTGAAATTGCGCTCCGCACTGAAGACGGGGTGTCTGAGATTTGCAACTGACACGCGTACATCTCGGTCAGTAAGTGGCAGTTACGACATGCGTTTAGGTGTTAAACGTATCTGTTGCGTGATAAATTCTCGCAACATCGTTTTATTTCAATATCTGTTTTATAACGCAAGGGCAACAACTGCTTGAAATCTATAGTCACTTTTCTCGGTAAGCATTTGTCTTCTCGCGTTAGTATCGAATGCAGTTAACTTTTGAGCTGTGGTCATTTTTGCGCTGGACTGCGCATGACTTGTCTTGTTGTTTGGTCGATCGGTTTCCGCCCACCACTAGTGGGAGTGAGCGATTTGGAATGGCGAAAGAGATGCCTCGTTGAAGAGGGGATCTCCGCTTTTTTTTTGTTCTGTCAGGGATGTGTAGTCCTCTTATGGATATTTCGTTTAGTCGAGATAATACCTCTAGTGTTTTCCCACATGTCGGGAGGCGTGATATTTCTGTGTATTTCATGAAAGCAAGGTAAATTGACTTTTTCATTAACTCTATCGATTTTGGGTCGTGAGCGATTTCGATTCATAGCCTGTCTCCGAAAGTCGTCGTCACGAGATGTTCTTTCCCAGCTCACATGTCGCTGCATTGTACTGCATCGGTTGATGCAGGTACCAAGGACCATTACTTGCTACTTTGTTAAATGAACGAGGTTTAGAAAACCTTTATTATCTAGAGGATATTCTTGAGGACATTATTTATACTTCGGCAGACGTGTCTGTCTTGCTGAAGTCAAACTAAGGAGAGTGAACTGATCTCATACATCTGGTTATCTCCTGGCTGTTATAGAAAAGGATGGAGTTTTCCACCTGACTACATTTACAGCACTATGAAATATAACATGCATCTGACTCATCATTGTAATGCTGTCTACCGTTTATTGCTGTATTGAATGTTGCTGTGATAATGACTGTTTGATGTGCCTACACATTTGCGTAACCATTTTGTCACTGTGGCGTCCACAATAAATAATGAAGAAAAACGTCAACGGCTGTTTCAAGACTCATTGACTTTATACGTCGTGAGTTTACTGACGTCCTATGTGGATTGCCCTGTTATTGTTGCATGAACATTGTTTTGACTGAACACATCTACACACTACACAAAACCAGACATGCGGATGCCATCCATCATCATATGGCATCACGCATCATTTGGTGGCCATAAGCTGGTTTGATTCTGGTACTAGCAAACACGGGGTCCCTTACCCACTTCATTTTCAACAAGAATTCATCAGCATCCTTCAAGAAATTAACATTCTTCAATACAGTCAACATCTTCAAAATTTTCAAAGTACTCGGCGTTGCCCGGTAAAAGTCAAATTTCAATTTTTGACGGAAACAAGAATTTGACAGTACCCGGCGTTGTTACATGTTGCCGGATAACTCGGACTGCTGTTATCTTTTACGCAAGTCAAGCAAGTTGCTGCTGTCAAGGTTCCAGTGCTGTCGTTTTTTGAGAAGGTCAAGTGCCGGTTGAAACGGGTTGTTTTCTGAAGAAGGCCAAGTACCGATTTCCATCAACTTACTTTTGGATTAGAAGGTCAAGTGCCGAAACAACTCAACACACAGTATTTCAGAAGCTCTTGTACCATCGTGTTAGCAGTGGAAGCAGTTCAGATGTGCCATCATCGTTGGAGCTTCGCTCTTTAGGACGTTGATTGACATCCGTTTTTCTGCTGTTCTACGATTGGAAGCCTTTAAGTTAAGTGGCCTGTTTGTATGTAAACTGTGCCCTTATACTTCTGCTGAGTCTTCTGTGTATCATCTCATTCTATATGTTATATGTCTATATGTTATTTGTATATTTATATGTTTATATTTCAGCGGGGTTCTCGGTTGGGTGGTGTCTCCGTTAGATTATGCCACGTCATAGAGGTCGTCTATTGTGAGCGTTTTCTGTAAGGTTTGCAAATTTCCGATACTGGAATTTGCTAAGCGACTTCTGTTGCTATTTATGTTAGCTGTGATGACATGTTTTAATATTGTTTTCGTTATTATTTCACATTCTTTAGTTTTGTTGTGATTTGTTTGTATTTGTTAGCCTACTCTTGTCTATAATTTAGTTTCATACAACATTTTTGTTTATACACTGTGGTGTCATGTATTTTGTTTAATTCTATCGCAGATATCGTCACATTTTTTGTGATATTTCATTAATTTCTGCTTTATTTTTAGTTGATTTCTGCGAAAGTTTTTGTATTGTTGCTGATCTTTGTTATTGTTTACATTGTTATTGTTTACATTGTTTGTATTGTTTACATTTTCAATGTTTACATTCTGCATGTGTTTACATAGTCATTGTTTACAGTTATAGTAATTAGTTAATGGGCTATGCTAATGCACTGTTACTACTATACTGATGATAAATGAATGATGAATAGTGTCGTGCACTATTGAATGAGAAGTGCACTTATGATCAAGATTTGAGTGCTGATATTTCATATACAAGTTCTTTGATTGGAGACTTGTTTCCCACAGAGACTGGGATAATATAATGTGATGTGAATATACAAGTGCTTAATTAAGACTTGTTACACTTAGGTTTGAAATAAATTAGTTAATTATTTCAGGTTTTGGACTCATATGTTAGACAACATGTCTACATTTGAGCACTTTATTGAGCAGGGTAAATTGCTTGGGAAGACTGGTGATAAGTTAGAAGAATTTGCAACTGCTCGATATGATAAAGCAATGGAAGCTGAACAAAAGAAACTGCATATGGAAGCTGAACAAAAGAAACTGCAGATGCAGGTGGATGAAAAGAGATTCCAAATGGAAATGGAAAAACAAAAAAGGGAATCAGAAGCTGAGGAAAGAAAGCTACAGCTAGAAGCTGAGAATAAAAGACTTGAAAAAGAAGCTGAAAATAAAAGACTTGAAAAAGAAGCTGAAAATAAAAGACTTGAAAAAGAAGCTGAAAATGAAAGACTTCAAATGCAGGCTCAAGCTGAAGAAAGGAAGTTACAAAGAGAGTCTGATGAGAGGAAAGCAAAAATGGAACATGAAGAAAAACTCTTAGCTTTAGAGTTGGAGAAATTGAAATTGACGAGCATGAGTAATGGTAATGATTCAAACAAGGGTTCATCTTCTGGGAAGGCTAATAATGATACTTTTAAGATTAAGTTACCAACATTTAGTCCTTCCAGTGATGACATAATGTTCTATCTGGACAGATTTGAACAAGCATGTACAGCTCATAACATAGACAAAGCAAAATATGTTTATCAGTTATCAGGGATACTGACAGGTAAAGCTCTAAGTATATTAAATATGGTGGATGAACCTGACAAGAGCAATTATGAGGTTGTCAGGGCCGCTTTGTTAAAGAAATATCAGCTTAACGAAGACGGCTATCGTCTACAATTTAAAAACATGTTACCTGAAAATGGAGTTGAATTCTCCGAGTTTATTGCAAGAATACGCATTACTTTCTCACGATGGGTTGAACTATCTAAGACGGAAAAAACTTATGAAGGACTTATGGACTTAATACTTAGAGACAAAGTCATGTCGTCTGTCAATGAGTCTTTCCTTGCTTTCCTTCATGAACGTAAACCTAAAACAATAAAAGAAATGGAAGATTTCTGTTGCCAATACGTAACTGCGCACCCACACATAACCATGGGTAACTCTAAGGTGAAAGAAGGTTTACCAGTTGCTTCGGCAGCTCCGTATGGTCAAAACTTTGCTCGTAGATCCCAACAAAATTTTGATAGAAAGGGCAGCGGTAATTTCTGTCAAAATCATGGAAACCAATTTCATGGTGATTCTTCTTCGAAGAATTGGAGACAACCTGATAGTGGTCGTTACTATCACCCTAATAATTATAAGCATTTCAAAAGAGGATATGGTAATAGAGGTTATTCCTGCCGAAGACCTCAGAACCAAACAAATAGATGTTCGCATCAATGTGAACATGATAGTAATCGTGGAAACTGGAATTCGAACCAGTATAACAATTACAATAGAGACAATAATAACTGCAGAGATAATAATAACTCTGATAACTTCAGAGGTAATAATAGTCGGGGTAGATCTCAACACAAAAAAAAAGAGATATCAGCAGGCTAATGCTGTACAACAGGAAACTGAGGGAGCCTGTAATCATGTTGTTGATAGTAAAAACTTTGACGCTGTCACTAGTTCTGCTTTTGACTTTGAAAGAGCAAACAAATGCCCCCAATGCAGTACTTTATTCGAACCGGGTACCATAACTACTTTGAGTTGTGGTCACCCACTTCCCGCTCTTCCTGCTGCTGTTGCGCATGACGGGAGGGGTTCTTTAATTCTACATAAGGGTCTTGTTAATGATACTCCGGTCTCACTACTTTTCGATTCCGGATGCACCACTATTGGTGTTAGACAATCGCTTGTAGATCCATCTTGTGCTACAGGAAGGGTTATTAAATGTGTCACATTTGGCGGCACTCTAGAAAAATATCCTACTGCTGTAATTCGCATTGCCACTCCTTTCTTTACTGGAGATGTGCATGCTTGTCTCTTACCTAATCCTATTGCGGACCTTATTATTGGTCGTATTCACGGAGTTAGGGAGTGTACCCCACAGCAGATTGCTGCTTGGGAAGATAATAACATGCAAGCTACAAATGCAGTAGTTACAAGAGCACAAGCTCTACAAACACCCGAAACTTCACTGAATAGTGATAATGAAGTTGATAGCCAAGATAGTCACTTAGTAATTACTCGTGACTCTTTCATAAAATTGCAAGAAGAAGATCCTTCTTTAAAAAAATTCTTCGTTCTTGCGAAGAAAGGTGATCCGAATCAGGATACAAATAGAAAATCTTGGATTGCAATGAGAAACGGCGTACTTGTACGTATGGTACAAGATTCGACTACGTCGGCACATTCGCAAATTCTTGTTCCCAAGAGCATGAGAGTCCAAATATTACAACATGCTCATGACTCGCAATGTGCTGGACATATGGGTTTTGCCCGTACGAAGTCGAGAGTCCTTGCGGCTTTCTTTTGGCCTTTTGTCAATAAGGACATTCGTATTTACTGCCGATCATGCAAGGTATGTCAGGAGGTCAAATCTAGAGGACCACGACATGCTGCGCCTATCCAGGCTGCTGACATTCCTATTCGGCCGTTTCAGAAAATGGCCATAGATATTATTGGCCCTTTTAAGGTCAAGTCGGCCAGAGGACATCAGTTTATCCTTACATGTGTCGATATGTGCACACGTTGGCCAGAGGCTATTCCTCTTAAGAGCATATCTACTACAGATATCGCAGATGCTCTTTGGTTGATATTTTCTCGCTTGGGGTTCCCCAGAGAAATATTGTCAGACCATGGCACTCAACTCATATCTGACACTATGTCACAGGTAATGTCTACCTTACATATTGAACGATCTCTCAGTAGTATCTACCATCCTATGTCTAATGGGTTAGTTGAGCGTCTGAATAGAACGCTCAAGACTTTGCTTGGTAAGATAACTGAAGATCATCCTCAAGATTGGGACAGGGTTTTACCCGCGGCTCTCTTTGCCTATAGAGAAGTCCCTAATGAACACACAGGATTTTCTCCCTTCGAACTTGTCTTTGGCGCGCGTCCACGCGGCCCTATGTCTTTATTACACGATCTCATCACTGCCGATGATATTAGCGATGAAACTCAATCCTCATATGAGTATGTCATTGCTCTTAGACAAAAGATCATTGAGGCATGTAAGCTAGCAACTGCTTCATCAGAAATTGCTAAAGAGAAGGCAAGGCAGTTTGCTAACAAGAATAGATGTCTACGACAACTTTGTCCAGGTGACAAAGCATTCGTCCTACTCCCCATTAGGGAAAATAGACTTCTTATTGCATGGAAAGGTCCGTATGCAATAGTCTCTCGGATTTCCGATGTTGACTATGTGGTCGATATTGATGGAAAGCATAAAACTTTCCACATAAACATGCTTTCGGAATTTCACGAACGTCCGGACTATTTGCTGCCTATTTTCCAGGCAACGGATGATGCTCCTGCACCTCACGGTCATTATTCATCCCTGTCTGTCATTCAGGATGAGGAAGCTACCTTCTCTGATGTCAACCTTCCCCTTCCAGTGGTTCCATTACATTCTACGGAATCTTGGAAAAACGTTTCTGTTTCTCCTAATCTTTCTGGTGACGAACATCGACAAGTCTCGTCGATGTTACAAACATTTCAGGATGTTCTCACTGACATTCCTGGACACACAGATGTCATAGAACATGACATAATTCTTACCGACAATAATCCAATTAGGGTTAGGCCGTATCCTATTCCTATACACTTTCAGTCGCAAGTGGAAAAGGAATTGGATGAAATGATTCAATTAAATATAATTGAACCATCGACTTCACCATATTCTTCTTCCATGGTTATTGTCCGGAAGAAGGATAAGAACATACGAATTTGCGTTGATTATCGCAAATTGAATCAGGTCACAAAGTTCGACGCTGAACCGATGCCTTTGTTAGAAGATCTACTGATTAGACTTTCTAATTCTAGATTCTTCACTAAACTTGACTTGTCTAAAGGTTATTGGCAAGTGCCTTTAGCAGAGCATGCCAAACCTCTTACTGCTTTTTCTACACCTAGGGGTCTATTTCAATGGAATGTTATGCCTTTTGGTCTCATGAACGCCCCTGCCACTTTCGTTCGCATGATGCGTCGAATTCTGTCACATCGTTCGGATGTCATCGCATACTTAGATGACATCTGTCTCTTCAGTGATACCTGGGAAGATCACTATTTAGGGTTATATGACTTACTGTCCACTCTACGTGAGAATAATTTGACAGCAAAACCTTCTAAAGCTTTTGTTGGTTTTGGTGAAATCTCTTTCCTGGGTCATCGTGTTGGTCATGGTCTCTTGAAGACAGAAGACCACAATACTTCCAAAATACTGAACATCTCTGTTCCTAAAACGAAGAAACAAGTTAGGAGTCTCTTAGGTTTAATTCAATTTTATGGGAGATTTATTCCAAATTTATCTTCGATCATGGCACCTCTCTCAACATTGTTGAAGAAAGGTTCGCCTAATCTGGTCCGTTGGTCTGAAGAATGCCAATCTTCACTAGACCAAATCAAGAATATATTTTCTTCTCCTCCCATCTTAAGATTACCTACTCTTGATAGGACTTTTGTTCTTCGGAGTGATGCTTCATCCACTGGGATTGGAGCAGCACTGATGCAAGAATATGCAAATACTCTGCATCCTGTTATGTACATTTCTAGAAAACTAAATGCGGCAGAGAGGAACTACTCGGTTTTAGACCGTGAGTTGTTAGCGATGGTTTGGTCAATTCTAAAGCTACAAAGATTCCTCCTGGGCGCACATTTCATTCTAGAGACTGATCAGAAAGCTCTTACAGCTATTCAGACTAAGAATTTGAAGAGTTCGAGATCCACTCGATATGCTATAGCTCTTCAACCTTTTCACTTCACGGTACGAGCTATCCGTGGTGCGGATAATGTGATGGCTGACATTTTGTCTAGATGCCCACATGACTCCAACTAATACTTCTGTCCTATATTTCTATATATTACAGAGTCATAACACACCTATATTTCTACAATAGATTAGCACATCTGTACTTACTTTATATGTACACACTATCGTGCTTTGTTGTCATCTTCTTCTGTTCGTTTTTTAAAATGATAGAGGAGGACTGAGTAGTTAATATAAGGGCCGTTAGTTTACTAAACAGCCACAATTATTAATAATGTATTGTACCTTATGAAGCATATTAGTTATTAATTAGCATTATATTGCTTGTACTTTCTCAGAATGTCATTGTTGAGCTGAGGACTTACCTTACGAGTTCTAGATTGTGTACTTACCCTCGGAATACCAGAGCATATGTCCTGGATCGTCATGTAGTTTAACTTTACTATGTACTTATGTCATTACATGTCAAAGAATGTACTATTTAAATTTTCCTATCAGATTTGTACATCCATTTTTAAAGACAATATTAGAGTATGCTGTTTAATGATGATTATAGTAACTTGCATACGTATATTGTGTTTACATGCTAACGTGATGTGTGTTGGTGACACCTCCCCGATGTGAATATTTTTTGAGACATATTTATTTTTCTGTTGAGGTATATCCTCACCAGACACTCTATAATTAGCCTATTGTTTGGCAATTTAATTAATTATCAGCGCATAATTCGTGCGTTTTGAGCCGCTTATCGCTTGCTCTTTGATATTGAAAAAAAAAAATATGTTCCACATTTTTTTTTATCGGGAGGAGGTGGTGATATGTTGCGTGATAAATTCTCGCAACATCGTTTTATTTCAATATCTGTTTTATAACGCAAGGGCAACAACTGCTTGAAATCTATAGTCACTTTTCTCGGTAAGCATTTGTCTTCTCGCGTTAGTATCGAATGCAGTTAACTTTTGAGCTGTGGTCATTTTTGCGCTGGACTGCGCATGACTTGTCTTGTTGTTTGGTCGATCGGTTTCCGCCCACCACTAGTGGGAGTGAGCGATTTGGAATGGCGAAAGAGATGCCTCGTTGAAGAGGGGATCTCCGCTTTTTTTTTGTTCTGTCAGGGATGTGTAGTCCTCTTATGGATATTTCGTTTAGTCGAGATAATACCTCTAGTGTGTTCCCACATGTCGGGAGGCGTGATATTTCTGTGTATTTCATGAAAGCAAGGTAAATTGACTTTTTCATTAACTCTATCGATTTTGGGTCGTGAGCGATTTCGATTCATAGCCTGTCTCCGAAAGTCGTCGTCACGAGATGTTCTTTCCCAGCTCACATGTCGCTGCATTGTACTGCATCGGTTGATGCAGGTACCAAGGACCATTACTTGCTACTTTGTTAAATGAACGAGGTTTAGAAAACCTTTATTATCTAGAGGATATTCTTGAGGACATTATTTATACTTCGGCAGACGTGTCTGTCTTGCTGAAGTCAAACTAAGGAGAGTGAACTGATCTCATACATCTGGTTATCTCCTGGCTGTTATAGAAAAGGATGGAGTTTTCCACCTGACTACATTTACAGCACTATGAAATATAACATGCATCTGACTCATCATTGTAATGCTGTCTACCGTTTATTGCTGTATTGAATGTTGCTGTGATAATGACTGTTTGATGTGCCTACACATTTGCGTAACCATTTTGTCACTGTGGCGTCCACAATAAATAATGAAGAAAAACGTCAACGGCTGTTTCAAGACTCATTGACTTTATACGTCGTGAGTTTACTGACGTCCTATGTGGATTGCCCTGTTATTGTTGCATGAACATTGTTTTGACTGAACACATCTACACACTACACAAAACCAGACATGCGGATGCCATCCATCATCATATGGCATCACGCATCAGTATCGTTAAAGCCGGAAAGGGGAGAGCATTTCGTTCTACGAAATAAACGTTCACCTCTTTGTCTGTTTGATAGATATAACCAGAATGTTAAACTTTAATTTCATTCTGACTCTTAAATTCGCAGTAGACAGATCACTGTGCTAGATCAAATATCTGTGTTTTGGCGAAGTCTGAGTGGCTTGGCAACATTTTGCCGAGTTCTAGATTATCATTAGATTACAGTATTCTAGTTCATGGTTTAGTCTGTAGTTCTGCGTGAGGTAAATATTATATAATAGATCTCTAGTATTTTTGTGAAGTGATAAAGTGTTTAATCGCCTATTTCATTTTAAACTAGTTCTGTGTGCAGAGTGATTATGATAAAGTCTCTCTAGTCGATAACTCTATTTTCTTTGCTCATCATCAGTTGATAAATATAAGCTCACTAGAACATCACCAGAGCTACATGCTGTGTTGTTGTGTTGCTTGTGGTTTGAGTATGGAATGTCAACTCGACCTACGCAGTGGTGTGTAGACATAGATTGTGAGTATAATATGCGAATGATAAGAAGAGTTTGTGGTGTTGACAAATGGTCTTTTTCTCACACTCATGTATGGCTGGAAGTCATCGACACCAACGACTGTGTACCTTTGCTACAGTTTAATTGGACGTACACACTCGACAGCACGAATAGTGACAAATCACAGGTTGGCATAATACATCATAGTACAGTGGATAAATGGTCTTGCAATGATACATGGGCACTCATGTAGAATAATAGCATAATGGACTGTCAGTGGACAAGCACTCAGTATTGCCCATATATATATATCATCTGAGTTTACTGACAAAGCACGTCAGATTATAAACAACAGTCAAGATGGCTTCTAGACCTAACCTCGTCTAGTGAAGATTCCTTACAATAATGCTCAGCACATATTTTCCATATAATCATATTGAACCGCTAGTAATGGGTTCTCATGTGTAGCAGTGATCTCTGGACTCATCAAGCGATAATACGGGGAATCCCTTTCTCTTCTTGAAAGTCACAAAATATTTGGATACAAGATGGCTTCTCTCGTGAGCTGTCACTCACGTTTGGATACAGATAATGAATCTGCATTAAAGTTAGTCATTCATTAAATGTTCTCATTGCTCTGTAGATTCTATTATGATACAATTGACTTCATCATACAAGATATAGTGCTGCTAGGAATGAATGTCGTTTTCATCTAGATAAATATTTCCTCAGACGTACAAATCGTGTCTATCGAGAAACGGTGGCTTAGCCAGAGTTCATAAGAAGTATCTTTTGTTACCTTGGTATCAGAAATATGATTCTGCCATTCCTTGGCAATAAGAATAAACACTGGGGTAAAGCATACACGATAGGTCTAGACAACTATCACTTTCCCCATAAATACTGAGATCACTTTTTCCGGCGACAAGCCGCTACACAAAAATCACAGCCCCATCAGGACGAAGCCAAATCACACCTCTCTAGCGACACATCCGCCGAACAGCCCTTTGACCTTTCTAACGACAAAAGACCATATAGTTCGACTTAGATATGTAAAGATATACAGATATAAGACAGACTCGTCCTACCCAGACAAACAATACACATAAATTCAGGCCATAGATACACTGAAGCAAGAACAACCTATTTCTACCCAAACAAAGAATAAATCGCAGTAAAACTGGATTCATCCGCGGAGTTCGATCGAAAGTGACGACACTCCTTTCAAGGGAAGTAACTCAATAATGACTTTTCCTTAAGCACTAAAAAGTATCTATTTTGTTTACAAAATATTTGCGAACATAACAAGCATACAAATGTATTATATTGTAAGATATCAAAGACTGCACGTAACAGTCTTACCACACCTCCCGGGAAAAAAAAATGGAACATTTTTTTTTTTTTTTTTGAAATACATCTAGGAGCAATGTACAATAGGCTCACAACGCATGAATAATGCGCAGATGAAAATATCAGGAATAAATATAACGCCTAATATGAGGCTAAGTCGACTTATGGAGCGACTGGTGAGAATGTATCTCATAAACTGAGAGAAATTATTTCTCTACAAGTAAATTTTTCCAGGAAGGTGTCATCAAAGTATAATACAATTCTGGCAATTACACAATGCCTAAAAAATTTCATACCATAATTTCGTATTAGATATCTTAAATTTATGATTTATGAAGAAAAATCATCAAAGCACAGCGGTGAATAAACATCAATGAACCGCTAAGTAGTGATACAATCATTATATTATTAAATTACAAATGTGTATCTATCTTGATATAGAAAGGAACTATTATAAACTAGACATATCAAGAAGTCTAAGACCTAATAGTTATGTGGAATCATGTGGGCATCTTGACAGAATGTCTGCCATCACATTATCTGATCCACGAATAGCTCGCACAGAGAAATGAAAAGGTTGAAGAGCAATTGCATATCGAGTAGACCTCGAGCTCTTCAAATTCTTACTCTGTATAGCAGTAAGAGCTTTTTGGTCGGTTTCTACTATGAAATGTGCGCCTAGAAGGAATCTCTGTAGTTTGAGGATCGACCAAACCATAGCTAATAGCTCACGGTCTAAAACCGAATAATTCCTTTCTGCCGCATTAAGTTTTCTGGAAATATACATTACAGGATGCAGAGTTCCAGAGTACTCTTGCATTAGTGCCGCTCCAATCCCAGTGGATGAAGCATCACTACGAAGAACAAATGTCTTATCTTTAGTAGGTAACACTAAAATAGGTGGTGTTGAAAACAATGTTTTAATCTTATCCAAAGAGCATTGGCATTCCTGAGACCAGTGGACCATATTAGGCGAACCTTTCTTTAAAAGTGTAGAAAGAGGTGCCATGATAGAGGATAGATTCTGAATGAATCTGCCATAAAATTGAATAAGACCTAACAGACTTCTCACCTGTTTTTTAGTCTTAGGGATAGAGATGTTAAGTATCTTACTAGTATTATGGTCCTCTGTCTTTAGGAAACCATGACCAACTCGGTGGCCTAGGAAAGAAATTTCGCTAAAACCAATATAGGCTTTAGAGGGTTTCGCTGTCAGGTTGTGCTCGCGCAAAGTAGACAGCAATTCATCTAACCCTGAATAGTGATCTTCCCAAGTATCGCTGAAAAGACAGATGTCGTCTAGATATGCAATGACATCTGACCGATAAGATAGGATTCGGCGCATCATGCGTACGAATGTAGCTGGTGCGTTCATAAGACCGAAAGGCATAACATTCCATTGGAACAAACCTCTAGGTGTTGAAAAAGCCGTGAGAGGTTTGGCGCGTTCAGATAAAGGAACTTGCCAATATCCTTTAGACAAATCAAGTTTAGTGAAAAAATGAGATTTGGAGAGTCGAGTAAGTAGCTCTTCCAGTAAAGGCATAGGTTCGGCATCGAACTTCGTTACTTGATTCAATTTGCGATAGTCAACGCAAAGACGTATGTTATTGTCTTTTTTCCGAACAATAACCATCGGCGAAGAATATGCAGAGGTGGATGGTTCGATTATTTTCAAATCTATCATCTCATCCAACTCTTTCTCGACCTGTGCTTGAAAATGTATAGGTATAGGATAAGGTCTAACCCTAATAGGAGTGTGGTCAGTTAGAACAATGTCATGTTCAATGACATGAGTTTGTCCAGGGATGTCAGTGAGTACATCCTGAAATGTTTGCAACATAGTTGAAACTTGTCTCTGTTCTCCTAGAGACAAATCAGGAGAGACAGTAACGTTCTTCCATGATTCACTAGAATGAAGTGGGATCATTGGAAGAGGAAGATTTACATCTGAAAAACTTGTTTCCTCATCCTGTATCACGGACAGTGATGAGTAATGACCATGTTGTACTGGAGAATTGTCCGTTGCTTGGAAAATGGGTTGCAAATAATCCGGACGTTCATGGAATTCAGTAAGCATATTGATGTGGAAGGTTTTATGCTTCCCATCAATATCGACAATATAGTCGACATCGGAAATTTTCGATATTATATCGTACGGACCTTTCCAAGAAATAAGTAGTCTGTTTTCCCTACAAGGTAGTAATACAAATGTTTTGTCCCCAGGACAAAGTTGTGTAAGCATCTCTTCTTATTGGCAAATTGCCTTGCCTTCTGTTTCGCAAATTCAGAAGAAGAAGTTGCTAATTTGCATGCTTCGATAATCTTTTGTCTCAACTCGATGACACTTTGTGTCATCGTCAATATTGTCAGCTGTTATGAGATCATGAAGCAACGACATAGGGCCACGCGGACGCGCGCCAAAGACGAGTTCAAAGGGGGGAAATCCTGTATGTTCATTGGGGACCTCTCTGTAAGCGAAGAGGGCAGCAGGTAAAACTCTGTCCCAGTCTTGAGGATGATCCTCAGTTATCTTCCCTAGTAAGTTTTTAAGTGTTCTATTAAGGCGTTCGACCATCCCATTAGACATTGGATGATAGATACTACTTAAAGATCTATCTATCTGCAGAGTAGACATTACTTGAGACATGGTATCTGATATTAGTTGGGTGCCATGGTCTGACAATATCTCTCCGGGGAACCCCAGACGAGAAAATATAAGCCAAAGAGCATCTGCAATATCAGCAGTAGTAATGCTCTTCAGAGGAATAGCCTCTGGCGAACGTGTGCACATATCAACACACGTCAAGATAAACTGATGTCCTCTGGCAGACTTGATCTTAAATGGACCAATAATGTCTATGGCCATTTTTTGAAACGGCCGAATAGGAATGTCCGCCGCCTGAATGGGTGCAGCATGCCGTGGACCTTTGGATTTAACTTCCTGACATACTTTACAAGATCGACAATAAATCCGTATGTCCTTGTTTACCAATGGCCAAAAGAAAGCCGCAAGGACTCTTGACTTAGTACGGGAAAAACCCATGTGTCCAGCACACTGAGAGTCGTGAGCGTGCTGCAAAATTTTAACTCTCAAATTCTTGGGAACCAGGATTTGAGAATGACTTGACGTAATGGAGTCTTGAACCATACGTACAAGTACGCCATTCTTCTTTGTAATCCACGATTTACGACTTGTGTCTTTATTCGGATCACCTTTAGTTGCAAGAATGAAGAATTTCTTCAGAGTGGGGTCATCTTCTTGCTGTTTTATAAACGAGTCACGAGAAATTACCAAGGGATCATCTTGGTTATGCACTTCATTATCTTCAGTAGATGAAGTTTGAGGCATATTAAGAGCCTGAGCTCTAGTGACTACAGCGTTAGCAATCTGCATGTTTTGCCTTTCCCACGCGGAAATTTGTTGCGGAGTGCATTTTTTGACTCCATGAATGCGACCGATGATGAGGTCAGCGATCGGATTCGGAAGAAGACATGCGTGTACATCTCCTGTAAAGAAAGGAGTAGCAATCCTAATGATAGCAGTAGAGTATTTCTCTAATGTGCCGCCAAATGTTACACATTTGACTACTTGTCCAGTGGCACGGGAAGGATCTACGAGTGACTGCCTAACACCAATTGTGGTGCATCCAGAATCAAATAGCACGGAGACTGGATTGTTATTTACTAAACCCTTATGTAAGACAAGAGAACCTCTTCCATCATGCGCGACTGATGCCGGAAGAGCAGGAAGAGGATGGCCGCAGCTTAAAGTAGACATTGTTGTTGGCTCAAATAATGTTTTGCATTGGGGGCACTGAGATGCTCTCCCAAAATCAAAAGCGGCACATGCCATATTATTAGCGTCATTATTGTCTTTACTTTGTTTATAGGCTTCATGGGACTCTTGTTGTGCAGAGTGTGCCTGAAAATGTGGTTTATGTCTTCTGTTTTGAGATCTACCTCGGTTATTATTACCTCTGTAGTTATTGTTACCTCTATTGTAACCCCTATTTGGGTTTGAGTCATAGTTCTCTTGGTTACCATTATCATATTCATTATAATGAGTATCTCTGTAATTGCGATCTTGTTGACTCCAAGACGGATACCTCGGATAGTTTCTATAATTACTTCCTCTATGGAAATTACTATAATTGTTACCACCCCTGTGTCGAGAGCTATCAGCTCGTCTCCAGTTCTTTGAAGAAGAACCCTGAAATGATTGGTTACCTTGGTTTTGATAACTATTATGGTTACCTTTTTTATCAAATCTGTTTTGAGGTCCCTGAAATCTGTGTGAATAATTGGGATTGTATGGTGTTGCTGAAGCAACTGGCATACTCTCCTTAATCTTAGTGTTGCCAAAAGTCACGTCGGGGTGTGCAGTGACATATTGGGAACAATATTCCTCCATTTCCTTTAGAGATTTGGGTTTACGCTCATGTATAAATTCAAGGAATGGTTTGTTAACACATGACATAATCTTATCTCTTAGCAACAAATCCATAAGTCCTTCATACGTTTTTTCTGTTTTGGAAAGCTCAATCCAACGATCAACTGTGAGACGTGCCCTTGCACTGAATTCTGAGAATTCTACACCTGTCTCAGGCACCATCGTCTTAAACAAAAGGCGATAGCCTTCCTCACTTAGCTGGTATTTTTTTATCAAAGCCGCCCTAATGACATCATAATTATCCTTATCTGCTTCTCCTACAAGGCATAACCTAGTCAGAGATTCACCTTTCAAGTTTTCTGCTAATTGGTTAGCATATTGTGATTTATCCACATTATGTGTACGACAAGAACGTTCAAATCTATCCAGCCAGAATGTAATATCGTCACTGACTGATTGAACGGTGGAACCTTAACCTTGTAAGTAGAAGGTTTACCATTACCACTAGATGCCTGATTAACATTACTCATACTTGTCAATCTCAATTTCTCTAACTCAAATTCATGTTCTCTTATTGCTTTTTTTTTCTTCAGCTTCTCTGTCTAATCTTTTTAGTTCAGCTTCCCTGTCTAATCTTTTTTGTTCAGCTTCACTGTCTAATCTTTTTTGTTCAGCAGCAGCTTCTCTTTCTAATTTTTTTTTGTTCAGCTTCAAATCTCCTTTCCTCCACCTGCATCTGCAATTTCTTTAGTTCAGCAGCAGCATCAGCTTCTTTTTCTAATCTTTTCTCTTCAGCCAGAGCTTTTCTCTCTTCTGCAGCAGCTTTTCTCTCTTCAGCAGCAGCTTTTTTCTCTTCAGCAGCAGCTTTTCTCTCTTCAGCAGCAGCAGCAGCAGCTTTTTTCTTTTCTGCAGCTAATGCTTTGTCATATTGAGCAACTGTCCATTCTTCTAATTGTTGACCAGTCTTATCAAGGGCTTTCCCTTGTATAATGAAGTATTCTAATGTAGACATGATGTCTAACAATAATACTAATCACCTGAAATAATAATAATACCACAAGTTCTTAATGACTTGATTAATCAGCACACTATCCCAATATCTGTGGGTCACAAGCCTTAATAAGGTCTTGTATAACAGTAATAATAATCAAGTACTGGTTTATACCATAATCCAAGTGCAGTGCACAAGCAATAGTGTCTTATGAAATATACCTATATAAAACATATGTCAACCAACAGAATACATAAAGTACAAATAAGACTGACAATACGAAAACGTTTGCAGAAATCAAATAAATCAAATAGGGAAATCAATGAAAGTAATCACTGAATCTGCAAAGGAATAACAACACAAATGACGTCACAGTATATGAATATAAATTGTGAATAGAACTGAAAGATAGAAAAGGGTAGACCAACCAATTACAAACAAATCAAAACAAAACTAAAGAACAAAAAATATTACAAAAATAACAGTAATTACAGTCTTCACAGCTAACACAAATAGCAACCAGTTGTTGCAAGCAAATTTCCAATTAAGGAAATTGCACCTAAAGAAAACGCCCACAACGGACCCTCTATCACGTGGGATATTCTGTTGTGAGGACACCGCCCAACCTAAACACAACCCGCTGACATATAAACTAACATACTATACAAACAAATAACATGTAAACATAAATATATAAATTATGTGTATGATAGTATGTGTTGCAAAATAGGCTCAGTTTTACAGTAATGGCAAAGTTATTCTTATGAAAATAAAATAAACTGCCACTTTATTGAGTTACAAATTCTGGCCTTAAATATTAAAGTTCATATATAGAAAACAAGAAGATTCATCGATGAAAATAGGACTTCTTAGTTTAATAATACTGTCTTCCTGTTAATATTGACAAGAATTGATCCAACTGTTCTGTGAAACTCTGTAATGTCTCATGTAAAAATGTCAACAACGCTGACCTACATACTGCATTCACTTGACAGGTCACGTGACGAAGTGTTGACAAAGAGCAAACTAATACTGCAAGTGTGTCGTATCAGCCACAGGAAACGGTCTGGTATCGGTAGTTTGTTGACTTCTTAACTTCTGCGAGGTCAAACCCAGAAAGCTGGTCCACCAGTTGATAAAACCTCTCTGTAGTCGATAACTCTATTTTCTTTGCTCATCATCAGTTGATAAATATAAGCTCACTAGAACATCA
Organism: Oreohelix idahoensis; assembly: GCA_024509875.1. NCBI lineage: Eukaryota > Metazoa > Mollusca > Gastropoda > Stylommatophora > Oreohelicidae > Oreohelix > Oreohelix idahoensis. The sequence goes on from JAMPIV010002468.1 coordinate 132,854, forward strand.
CCAGAGCTACATGCTGTGTTGTTGTGTTGCTTGTGGTTTGAGTATGGAATGTCAACTCGACCTACGCAGTGGTGTGTAGACATAGATTGTGAGTATAATATGCGAATGATAAGAAGAGTTCGTGGTGTTGACAAATGGTCTTTTTCTCACACTCATGTATGGCTGGAAGTCATCGACACCAACGACTGTGTACCTTTGCTACAGTTTAATTGGACGTACACACTCGACAGCACGAATAGTGACAAATCACAGGTTGGCATAATACATCATAGTACAGTGGATAAATGGTCTTGCAATGATACATGGGCACTCATGTAGAATAATAGCATAATGGACTGTCAGTGGACAAGCACTCAGTATTGCCCATATATATATATATATAATCTGAGTTTACTGACAAAGCACGTCAGATTATAAACAACAGTCAAGATGGCTTCTATACCTAACCTCGTCTAGTGAAGATTCCTTACAATAATGCTCAGTACATATTTTCCATATAATCATATTGAACCGCTAGTAAATGGGTTCTCATGTGTAGCAGTGATCTCTGGACTCATCAAGCGATAATACGGGGCATCCCTTTCTCTTCTTGAAAGTCACAAAATATTTGGATAAAAGATGGCTTCTCTCGTGAGCTGTCACTCACGTTTGGATACAGATAATGAATCTGCATTAAAGTTAGTCATTCATTAAATGTTCTCATTGCTCTGTAGATTCTATTATGATACAATTGACTTCATCATACAAGATATAGTGCTGCTAGGAATGAATGTCATTTTCATCTAGATAAATATTTACTCAGACGTACAAATCGTGTCTATCGAGAAACGGTGGCTTAGCCAGAGTTCATAAGAAGTATCTTTTGTTACCTTGGTATCAGAAATATGATTCTGCCATTCCTTGGCAATAAGAATAAACACTGGGGTAAAGCATACACGATAGGTCTAGACGACTATCACTTTCCCCATAAATACTGAGATCACTTTTTCCGGCGACAAGCCGCTACACAAAAATCACAGCCCCATCAGGACGAAGCCAAATCACACCTCTCTAGCGACACATCCGCCGAACAGCCCTTTGACCTTTCTAACGACAAAAGACCATATAGTTCGACTTAGATATGTAAAGATATACAGATATAAGACAGACTCGTCCTACCCAGACAAACAATACACCTAAATTCAGGCCATAGATACACTGAAGCAAGAACAATCTATTCCTACCCAAACAAAGAATAAATCGCAGTAAAACTGGATTCATCCGCGGAGTTCGATCAAAGTGACGACACTCCTTTCAAGGGAAGTAACTCAATAATGACGTTTCCTTAAGCACTAAAAAGTATCTATTTTGTTTACAAAATATTTGCGAACATAACAAGCATACAAATGTATTATATTGTAAGATATCAAAGACTGCACGTAACAGATTATTTTAATAGTTTGTTATATTCTTCAGTCGACGAGTTACAGGGAAAAGCAAGATAAATTATAAAATTCTAGCTAAACCCATTCGGCTATTAAAAAATTTAATTTAACGGCTAATACTCAGTTGAGAATATTTTAAACTAACTTATAACTGCTAGATGTCTCATGAGTGTTGACGAAATATATTTATATGTATTTCAAATTCATGATGATTGATTTTATAATATAACTTATTTCACGGGAAGTGTTAAATGATAAGCTCTACGCTTGCAGTTTAAAATATAAGTTATATCCTGATACATAGTATGTATAATTATTTTATATGTGCTTTTTCCATTTTATGCAGTGAATACTGGAGTGATCCAAACTTAGCCGGCGTTTAGTAGTAAAGAGTCATACTTGTGAGAAGAATAGAAATTTCCTATCTTTAACCACGTGGGTTGTTTCAAGTAACACTGGTCTGACAGTGCAGGTGCCATCAGAGATAGACAGTAATACCAATCCCACTAACGGTTTTCTAAAGACTAAATGTTTATACTGGGCCTTTGAGTCAGACTTTATTTCTTCACAATAAACTCAAATATACATGCTGCCGGGCGGCGAGAATAATTACAAGAAATAACATTTATATTTCCGACAAGTATTGAAATAGTGTATAGTGAACCAAGACTATCTGTTAAAGAAGTTGTCCACTGGTCAGCTTTTCCCAAATGAAGGAGACCCTCGTGTTTTGACTCTGTGTGCCCGTTCAAACTTGCTTACCCTAACTGATCTAAGTGACATGAACAGTAATCTAAAAAACAAAGCTCGTGAAGTGAATGCTCCCCGAAAAACTGTGGAAGAAACCTGTAATTGTAGAGCTGGGATTCGCTTTATCCAAAGAATACAGATTCACTGTAGAGAAGTGTCCTAAGGTTGCGCCAGACTGTGAACAACATCAAGTTTTTTTAGGTAAGCACGTGTGCCAGGGTACCCTGATGAAAGAACCGAGTGAAAGTGGACTGAGTGAGTTTTTTTTTTTTGATAACTATTGATTCACCCACTTTATAATCTCCTTACGGAAGATTGGCTGCTTGATTAAATTGTTCCTTTTGAAGGACAATATTAGACCCTAATCATATGTATTTATGACTCTTTGGGCCATCATCTGTCTCATAATGGGACTGTGGGCTAAACCTAAAGTTAATATTATAACGGGGCTATCATCCTTGGAGCATTCTCTTGATATTTTATGACTATTTGTATATGTTTTTATGTAAATTCTATGTGTTGTGAAGAAATTTTAAATGATAATTAAAATTTCCCTTGGAATTAATCAGCGTGTTGGTCAGATCGTTCTAGAATATATATATATAAGTATTGTTATAGGTTTCCCACGTCTGTGTGTTTAACTGTCGTCACGTGTATGTGCGTGCCCGTGAGAAGATAGAAATATAGGTAAAATATATATATGTGTTTAGACTGTCTGACGCTGTAAAGCTGTCGTAGAAGATAGGTGAGAGAGAGAAGAATTTTTTTCGCTTTCAGAGACAGCCTCTATATCACATTCTATCATCTCACTCGTGGAATCTATTTCTTTTACTAACTCTCACTGTGTCTATCACCGATTCTAATCTATTCAGAAGGGACCAACCCAAGTCTTAATTCTCCTATCAAAAATCTACGACAAATGTGGTCTCGTCCGAAGTATTTTTGAACCTAGAATAGGAAGATGAGTACGACAAATGTGGGCTCGTTTCCGGTTTTTGAACTTAGAATAGGAAGACGAGTACGACAAATGTGGACTCGTCTATCTGGATTTTGAACTTAAGATTCTTTATTCTGAAATAGAGTAAGAGTTTGATGTCTTGTGAGTTGTTATATCTTTAAATAATTTATCCCCTAGACGTAACGATCTGTTTATGGGCGTGCTGACCACATGACTAAAAATTGTTTTCCACAGCATTAAGAAGCATTATTGTTGCATACATATTTTTGAATGCACAGATTACAAATGTACGATATGTCTATTTAATATGGAAAATATATTGTTGTATTTAATTGGGTACGAAAATGCTTTCTTTTGTAAAGCCAGATAATCCATGTTTGATTCATACGTTTGATTATATGGATAATCTCCCTTGATATTGATCGGGCGTAAGAATACTTATATTTTGGCATTCATCATTTGTCATAGCCAGAAAATAGATTGATCGTTCTTAGAATGTCTATGGTCTGAATTCATATGTATTACATATTATTAGTGCAAGTAGATTCAGTCCTATATTGTATATTTTGTATGGGTAGGCAGGACTATATTCTTTATGCCGCTCTAGCGGAGGTATTGGTTGTCTTGGCGAGTCGTGATGAGTTCCGATATTGCCGCCTACAATGGCTGGTCACGCATTTCCAGGGTTGGTCCTTTCTAGAGTGGAAAATGATTTATGAAGTGATTTCTTCAGTAGGAGATTGTGTTTCTACAAGATTATAGTGTTAGAGACTCTCCTCATGTACTGTATTATGTACTATTCGGACTCAAGGTAAATCCACTCCCTTTTGACGATCTCCTTATGGTTAGACCTAGATGAAGCAACGTATTTTCGTGCATCGTTGGTCGTTTAACTAGACATTGTTGTAGATGACAGGTTCCATCAGCGCTTATGTCTTCACGAAGTAACCTTCTGACAAAGGGACTGTATGGTAACTCTGGAAAGTTATACTTATTCAAGTTTTGAATCAACTTTGGCTGATGATTATTCTTCTGCTGGGCGAGTGAGCGAAAGCTCAGGGAAGGAGGCCATTTTTTGTATTCCTGTCATCATTATAGATCACTGTCCAGAGAACGGGTCGTGTATCTTACTATTCGGACAGTGGCATGGAGATCTCATTTATATGAAAAACCCCTTATCGTGGTTTCACAGTATGATATAAACATTGAACATAAGCAACCTAAGAACTTAGCAAGGGAAAGAAGGTTCGTCCATCGAACTCTTCATTTGTTTACCGATCCGCCTTTACTGACTCGTTCAGTCAGATAGGGGATGCGGCCATAATGTATAACAACATTGAATGCTGTTTTGTACCACCCATTATATTTGAATGTTCCATGACATGGGATCTACTATTCATGCCTGAAGATTGATGTGTCAACATGTACTTATGATCTATTCGTTCTGTCCCAGTATGTGCGTCTGAATAAACTGTATGAAAAGATTCCAGCAGTCTGCATTGGTGCCTTATAGACATGAGTGAATGAGTGCTTTAGATTGGTCAAGATACGAACATTCCATCATTCGCGTTAATAACACTCTACACTCTCACTCCATATTTACACCATCCTGCGTCGGTTGAATTGACCAAGTTAAGGGCCTGCTCCTCCTGGAGCCTCAGAGGGAAACTACTTCTTACAGCTGCCTTTGCCTTCCCTAACTCAGGACTAGAGTGAGTTACCCATTTACAGTACCGCTGGGTAGACTGGAGCATGCCTGGTATCAAACAACACTGCAGTGACATTTTACAAGAAGTCCCTCCCACTTTCTACAGTGGTGGCCAGATTCCTGGGTCCAGCCTTCGCAGTCTTGTTATTGAGAGTCATTTACAGTTACAAGAACGTTTGTTTGACCACATCAACACCAGTAGGACAGCTATACAGTCGATGTCAGCTTGACCTATCTTATCCAGTGTATACAGTAACTAGGTCAGCGTTTGTTGACATTTTTTTCGTTGGACATTTGCCATAGACATACAGCGTTACACAGCAAGTTTGTTTGGAAAAGACAGCATTACACATCAGTGTTGGAGCATATATTTGACAGTGTTTGCGAAATGTACAGTGCAACTGAAGCGAGAAGTCTTACTTGTGATTCTTAGGAACAGTAAACAGTGGATTCTCCTGCACTGCCATAGTTTGTGTTGAACTTTAATGATTTAGGCCAGAATTAATTATTTAATAAAGTACCATACTACTGTACCATTATTCAGTACAACTGAGCCTTCTCCGCAACACATTCTATCTGCAACACATTACATTGCATTATATTATAAGTTTATGCTATATGTACATTTATGTTTACATGTTTATATGTGATATTTGTTTGTACTCTGCGGGTTGTTGTTTTAGTTGGACGGTGTCACACAACAGGGTATCCCACGTAATAGAGGGTCTGATGTGTGCGTTTCTATAGGTGCAATTTTCTTGACTGAAAATTTGCTGCGACAGCTGTTGCTATTAGTGTTAGTTGTGAAGACTGTACTCATTGTTGTTTTTGCAATATTCCTCTGTTTTTTAGTTTGGTTTTGATTTTGTAATTTGTTGGTCTACCCTTTTCTATTTTTGATTTCTATACACAATTTATATTTATACACTGTGGCGTTATTTGTCTTGTTATCTTATTGCAGTTATCATCACATATTCTGTGATCATTTTCTTTGATTTGTCCTATTTAATTTAATTTGATTTCTGCAAATGTTCTCATATGGTCTTTTCTTGTTTGTCCTTTGTAAATGTCTTGAGTTGACATATGATATATGAGGTATAGTTGAATACACTTATATTATAGTACAGACCAGTACTTATGATCATTGATTACACTAAGAAAGTGTACAAGACCTTTGTAAGGTTTGTCTCCCACAGTGATTGGGATAGAAAATATTATTTTCCACAGGTACTCAAGTGATCATTGATTACATTAAGGAAGTATACAAGACCTTTGTAAGGCTTGTCTCCCACAGTGTTTGGGATATACAGATATTGTTTTCCACAGGTACTCAAGTTATCAGTGATTAGATTATAAACAAAATAACCATACAAGTTTTTCACTAAGACTAAGTCTATAGTATAGACTTGTCTCCCATGAAAGTGAAATAAGGTAATTTATTTACTTTTTCAGGTTTTTGATTTAATAAGACAGGATGTCTACATTAGATTACTTTATTACACAAGGGAAATCCCTTGATAAGACTGGCAAAGAATTAGAAGAATGGGCAACTGCTCAATTCTCTATGGTATTGAAGACAGAAGAAAAAAGATTAGAAGCTGCTGCTGAGGAAAGAAAAGCTGCTGCAGAAGAGAGAAAACTTCAAATAGAAGAAAAAAGATTAGAAGCTGCTGCTGAGGAAAGAAAAGCTGCTGCACAGGAGAGAAAGCTTCAAAAAGAAGAAAAAAGATTAGAAGCTGCTGCTGCTGCTGCTGAACAAAAAAGATTAGACAGAGAAGCTGCTGCTGAAAAAAAGATTTGAAGCTGAACAAAAGAAATTGCAGATGCAGGTAGAAGAAAGGAGATTTGAGGCTGAACAAAAAAGAATAGACAGAGAAACTGAACAGAAAAGATTAGACAGGGAAGCTGAAGAGAGAAAAGCAATAAGAGAACATGAGTTTGAATTAGAGAAATTGAAATTGACAAGTATGAGTAATGTTAATCAGGCATCTAGTGGTAATAGTAAACCCTTTACTTACAAAGTTAAGGTACTAACATTCAATTCTGCCAATGATGATATAACATTCTGGCTTCAGAGGTTTGAACGTGCTTGTCGGGCTCATAATGTTGATAAATCGCAATATGTTAACCAATTATCTGAGAATCTAACAGGCGATTCTCTCACTAGTCTATGTTTGGTTGAAGAGGATGACAAGGATAATTTGATGTTATTAGGGCAGCCTTGATTAAGAAGTTTCAGTTACCAGAGGAAGGTTATCGCATGTTGTTTAAAGAATGGTACCTGAGACGGGGGTGGAATTCTCAGAATTCATTGGGAAAATACGTCTTACATTTCAACGATGGATTGAATTATCCAAAATAGAGAAAAACATATGATGCTCTTATGGATTTGTTGCTCAGAGACAAGGTCATGTCTTCTATCAATAAACATTTCCTTGAATTTCTACACGAGCGTAAGCCACAAACACTAAAACAAATGCAAGAATATTGTGACCAATACGTTACGGCACACCCGGACGTAACTCTTAGCAACACTAAGATTAAAGAGGGTATGCCGGTTGCTTCAGCAACACAATACAATCCCAAGTACCCACACAACTTTCAGGGAGCTCAAAATAAATTTGACAAAAGGGTTAATTGGCGTAATCATCAAAACCAAGGTAACCAACCAAATCAGGGTTCTTCTTCTAAATTCTGGAAACGGGTTGACAGTCCTCAATATACAGGGGTGGCCATAACTATAGAAATTTCCGTAGAGGAAGTAATAATAGAAATTACCAGGGTGTTCCTTCTTGGACACAACGGGATCAATCCTACAGGGATTCTCACTATAATGAGCATGATGATTATAATGATGAACATTATGACTCAAACCCAAACAGGGGTTATAGCAGAGGGAATAATAATTACAGAGGCAACAATAATCGAGGTAGATCACAACACAAAAGACATGGTAAATCTCATTACCAGGCTAACTCTGCACAACAAGAGTTTCATGAAGCCGGTAAGCAAACCAATGATAAGAAAGACTCTAATAATGTGGGATGTTCTGTTTTCGATTTTGACAGAGCATTTCAGTGTTCCCAATGCAAAACATTATTCGAGCCAACCACAGTTTCGACTTTAAGCTGTGGTCATCCTCTTCCCGCTCTCCCTGCGTCAGTCGCGCATGATGGGAGAGGGGCTCTTAAATTAAATAATGGTTTAGTAGATGGTACTCTGGTCTCAATTCTCTTTGATTCCGGGTGCACCACCATTGGGGTGAGGCAGTCACTTATAGATCCTTCTCGAGCCACTGGCAAAATAATCAAATGCATAACATTTGGTGGCACATTGGAGAAGTACTCCACTGCCATTATCAACATTTCTACTCCCTTCTTTACAGGAGATGTGCACGCATGTCTTCTGCCGAATCCGATCGCTGATCTTATCGTCGGTCGCATACATGGTGCGAAAGAATGCACTCCACAACAAATTGCCGAGTGGGAAAGTGATAATATGCATATTGCAAATGCTGTAGTCACTAGAGCTCAAGCTCTAAACATGCCGCAATCTTCGCCTTCTGGAGATAATGATGACCAGAACCAAGGTAATCTCTTGGAGATTTCGCATGATTCCTTTATAAAACAGCAGGAAGATGATCCTACTCTAAAGAAATTCTTTACTCTAGCAAAAGAAGGTGATCCGAATAAGGACACAAATCGTAAATCTTGGATTACGATGAAGAATGGGGTACTTGTACGTATGGTACAAGACTCCGCTAAGTCCATTCATTCTCAAATTCTTGTGCCCAAAAATATGAGAGTTAAAATCTTACAGCACGCTCATGATTCTCAGTGTGCTGTGCATATGGGTTTTTTCCCGTACTAAATCTAGAGTTCTTGCGTCTTTTTTTTGGCCGTTTGTGAACAAGGACATACAGATCTATTGTCGATCCTGTAGGGTATGTCAGGAAGTTAAATCCAAAGGTCCACGCCATGCTGCACCTATTCAGGCTGCAGATATTCCAATTCGACCATTTCAAAAAATGACGATAGACATCATTGGTCCATTTAAGACAAAGTCTGCTAGAGGACACCAATATATCTTGACGTGTGTTGATATGTGCACACGTTGGCCAGAGGCTATCCCTCTGAAGAGCATAACTACTGCTGATATTGCAGATGCTCTTTGGCTTATATTCTCTCGTCTGGGATTTCCAGGAGAAATATTGTCAGACCATGGTACCCAACTCGTATCGGATACCGTGTCTCAAGTGATGTCAACTCTTAAGATAGAAAGATCTCTGAGTAGTATTTATCATCCTATGTCCAATGGCATGGTAGAGCGTCTTAATAGAACTCTGAAAAACTTATTAGGTAAGATAACTGAGGATCATCCTCAGGATTGGGACAGGGTTTTACCCGCGGCTCTCTTTGCATACAGAGAGGTCGCCAATGAACGTACAGGATTTTCTCCCTTTGAACTTGTCTTTGGCGCGAAACCGCGAGGTCCTATGTCTCTACTTCATGATCTCATAACTGCTGATAATATTGTCGATGACACAAAATCCTCTTATGAATATGTCATTGCACTTAGACACAAGATTATTGAAGCATGCAAATTGGCAACTGCTTCTTCTGAATTTGCGAAACAGAAGGCACGGCAATTTGCCAATAAGACCAGATGCTTGCGACAAACTCTGTCCAGGTGACAAAGTATTAGTCCTGCTACCTTGTAGAGAAAACAGACTCCTTATTTCTTGGAAAGGTCCGTACGATGTAATATCAAAAGTTTCCGATGTCGACTATATTGTCGATACTGATGGGAAGCATAAGACCTTCCACATCAACATGGTCACGGAATTCCACGAACGTCCGGATTATTTACAACCTGTTTTCCAGGCAACGGACGATTCACCAGTCCCACATGGACATTACTCATCACTGTCAGTAATACAGGATGAGGAAACGAGTTTCTCAGATGTGAATCTCCCTTTTCCAATGATTCCGCTTCATTCTAATGAGTCATGGAAAGATGTTGCGATTTCTCCCGAATTATCTCCAGGAGAACAGAAACAAGTTTCTGCTATGTTACAACAATTTCAGGATGTCCTTACTGACATTCCTGGTCGAACTAATGTCATTGAACACGACATTATTCTTACTGACCATAATCCTATAAGAGTCAGACCGTATCCTATCCCGATACATTTTCAAGCACAGGTAGAAAAAGAGTTGGATGAAATGATAGAGTTGAAAATAATTGAACCATCCACATCAGCATATTCTTCACCGATGGTTATCGTGCGAAAAAAAAGACAACAACATACGTCTTTGCGTTGATTATCGCAAATTGAACCAAGTGACGAAATTTGATGCTGAACCTATGCCTTTACTTGAAGAGCTACTTACCAGACTATCGAATTCTCATTTCTTTACTAAACTCGATTTGTCTAAGGGATATTGGCAAGTTCCACTATCCGAACACGCCAAACCGTTTACTGCTTTTTCGACGCCTAGGGGTCTATTCCAATGAAATTTTATGCCTGTCGGCCTTATGAACGCCCCTGCAACATTCGTACGCATGATGCGTCGAATCCTATCTCATCGCTCAGATGTCATTGCATATCTTGATGACATCTGTCTTTTCAGTAATACTTGGAAAGATCACTATAACGGGTTAAATGAAACTATTGTCTATCCTACGCGAGCATAACCTGACAGCGAAACCATCTAAAGCATTTATTGGTTTTAGCGAAATATCTTTCTTAGGTCACCGGGTTGGTCATGGTTTCCTAAAAACAGAAGACCATAATACAAGTAAGATACTTAACATTTCTATGCCTAAGACTAAAAAGCAAGTGCGAAGTCTCTTAGGTCTCATACAATTTTATGGACGATTCATTTAGAATCTGTCCTCAATTATGTCACCTCTTTCTTCTTTGTTAAAGAAAGGGTCTCCTAATATAGTCCATTGGACTCAAGAATGTCAATCCTCTTTGGATAAGGTTAAAACGATGTTTTCTACTTCACCTATCTTGGTGTTACCTACTAAAGATAAGACATTTATTCTTCGTAGTGACGCTTCATCCACTGGGATTGGAGCGGCATTAATGCAAGAGTACTCTGGAACTCTGCATCCAGTGATGTATATTTCTTGAAAACTTAATGCCGCAGAGAGAAATTACTCGGTCCTAGACCGTGAATTATTGGCTATGGTTTGGTCAATCCTTAAACTTCAAAGATTTCTTCTTGGCGCGCATTTTATTGTGGAGACTGACCAGAAAGCTCTTACAGCTATTCAGACTAAAAATCTGAAGAGCGCGAGATCAACGCGATACGCGATTTCTCTTCAGCCTTATCATTTTTCGGTGCGAGCTATCCGTGGTTCAGAAAATGTGATGGCGGGTATCTTATCGAGATGCCCACATGATTCCACCTAACTGTCAGATCTTGAGATTTCTAACATGTCTGACTTTACTACAGTTTTTCCTATGTTAAAGTATGTACTTATATGTAATATATCATACATTGTCCCTGTATCACTACTTACCGGGGCGTTGATGTATAATCACAGCAGGTTTTTGATATTTTTTCTTATTTGGTGATCATAATGTTAAGATCCCTAAGCTGAACAATTCTACAAATTGTGGCACTGCAGCCAGTATTGTGTTTATGCGTTGGTGACACCTCTCTGGAGATACTTATTACTCAGAGAAAATTTTTCTCTGAATCCTGAGATAGATTCTCATTGGTCGTGCTATATGACGACTTTGCCTTACATTAGGCGTTACATTTGTTTGGAATGCTTATCATCTGCGCATTGTTATTCGTGCGTTGTGAGCCTATTGTATGTTGCTCCTGGATGTATTTCAAAAAAAAAAAGTACCATTTTTTTTTCCCGGGGGGTGTGGTAATCTGTTGCATACATATTTTTGAATGCACAGATTACAAATGTACGATATGTCTATTTAATATGGAAAATATATTGTTGTATTTAATTGGGTACGAAAATGCTTTCTTTTGTAAAGCCAGATAATCCATGTTTGATTCATACGTTTGATTATATGGATAATCTCCCTTGATATTGATCGGGCGTAGGAATACTTATATTTTGGCATTCATCATTTGTCATAGCCACAAAATAGATTGATCGTTCTTAGAATGTTTATGGCCTGAATTCATATGTATTACATATTATTAGTGCAAGTAGATTCAGTCCTATATTGTATATTTTGTATGGGTAGGCAGGACTATATTCTTTATGCCGCTCTAGCGGAGGTATAGGTTGTCTTGGCGAGTCGTGATGAGTTCCGATATTGCCGCCTACAATGGCTGGTCAACGGGCAATTTCCAGGGTTGGTCCCTTTCCGTAGAAGTGGAAAATGATTTATGAAGTTGATTTCTTCAGTA
>JAMPIV010002470.1:0-89284 GCA_024509875.1 Oreohelix idahoensis
CGACAATTTGACACACAAGGTGTGGTATTTAGTAATAATATTACCAAACCCATTATCGTTTAGAAGACATTTTTTTGACACAAATGTGAGGTAACTACATTAATTAGAAGGCAGTGAGGAAAAAGTCAATATGTCAGTCATGGCACTCATACAGCACACCATGTCAACAAACGCCTTAAGTCATGTCGGTCATGTACGTCTCCCTATCTATGAAAAGAAGTGCATAATAAAAAATCAACGACATGATAGATCATATGAGGCAGACAAATCAAAATATAAAGGTTTGACTGTGACAATATGTCAAAATAGTTATTAATATTTGCCTGTATGCGATGTCATGTGGTGAATGACAATGTTAATGAGATGTCATGTGAAGATATACTAATTAATATTCAACCAAAGGAATGTTATAGGTTATACTAAGTATAAACACCAGTGTAATTCACTTCACGTAGTGACACATTAACAAACCAATATAATATAATCAGAGTTATTAAATAGTTCATATTTGACCATACAAAGACCTTCCTGTAGAATTTTTTAAAAGAATTAAAGTTCCAATAAGTAATTAGTTCACACTTATTCACACATCATTGTTATTGATGTCCATTTATGTATATATGCAGGAACGAAATAGTTCATTGAAAAGATCCATTTTTTCATTATGTTGGATGTTGATGTTTGTCTTCCATGGAATAGCATATACAGCATAGATACCATTATTCATACTGTACTTGAGAATTTTATAAATCACCGTTGAATTATAATGTCTCTGTTATGTCCCTTTTTGATATTTGGAGTAAGTCTATATAGTTACTTCCCTTTTTCTATTAAAACGTTTCAGTCATTTAATTAGTGAAAATCATTTTGGAAATTGTAACAAAGTATCTGAAATGCACCGACTTGGATAGTCATACTGCCAAGAGTCATTGTACAACGTGTATGTAGTAGTGAAGTATTGTCCTTGAGCAACAGCACTAGACATCATATGACGAACGCTTGAATATATTAGTTGATTTAGGATGGACAGTAATTCATCATCATCATGTTGCTTGGTATAGTGTCTCTAGTTTTGCAAAAGGTTTAAGTGCATGACGAATCAATGTGGCTGTAATATCTTAAGTATGCGATATATCTGTTAAAAGAAGGCATGTGCCTTAGTTCATGATGATTCATATTTGTGAAATATTTCCTGACTAGTCTGAACGGCAGTACTGAAATCATTGAACATCAAAGTTGGATTGCAGCAGCATTTGTGGCGACAACTGGAGATAGCGGATGCTTCACGCATCGTGATAAGACATCGGCCATCACATTCACCTTTCCTTTGATGGGTTTAATCTGGTATTGATAGGGTTGAAGAACCAGTGAGGCACGGGCCGCTTTTGCATTTTTGAATCTCGCTGTTTTCAGGTAAGAGAGTGCTCTCTGGTCTGTCTCAAGTGTGAAACTTGCACCAAGGAGGTAACGTTGCAGTTTAGAGAAGCAGAAAACAAGAGCTAGCAGCTCTCTCTCTCAATAATCGGGTATCGTTGCTCAGTAGGCGTTAGCTTCCTGCTAACATAAAGTGTCGGATGCAAACAGCCATTCCATTCTTGTAGTAAAGAGCCACCAATCGATGATTTGGAAGCGTCGACTCTGAGGGGGAAATGTTTAGAAGGATCAGGCAATCTTAATATAGGCATTTGGGAAAACAGACATTTTAATTTATTTAAAGTCACATGACCTTCTCGGCTAAAAACAAACCTATTTGGTGACTCCTTCTTCACCAGTGATGACAATACAGACGTATACTCTGCGAAATTGGGGATAAACTTGCGATAAAAGTTTAAGAGCCCTAAAATACTTCTAACCTGTTTTTTTATCCTGGGTACATCAAGGTTTAGAATTTTAGAGATAGTAGTATCCTCTGTTTTCAAAAAACCTCCTCCTACTTTATAACCTAAAAATGAAATCTCCTGAAATCCAATTTTAGTCTTAGATGGACGTGCAGATAAATTATGAAGACGTAGAGTGGTAAGTAAGGATTGAATACCCTCCAAATGTTCATCCCATGATTGATGAAACAGACAAATGTCGTCAATGTAAGTAATGAGGTCGTCTCTGTCAGAGAAGAGTCGTCTCATCATGCGAATGAAGGTCGCAGGTGCGTTTACTAAACCAAATGACATATAATTGAATTGAAAGAGACCTAATGGAGTAGCGAATGCAGTATAAGGCTTGGATCGTTCCGTTAATGGCACTTGGAAATAGCCTTTAGATAGATCAAATTTAGAGAAAAATGTAGCCGAAGCTAGTCTATCTAATAACGACTCCAACACGGGAAGTGGTTCCGCATCATGAATAGTCACAGAATTTAGACGTCGAAAATCTATGCATATACGTATAGATTTGTCTTTTTCCCGGATCAAGACCATCGGAAAACTATAAGGGGAATGAGATGGAGAAATGACATTTAATTTCACCATCTGTTCTAGTTCCTCCTTAACTTGACATTGTAAATGAATCGGTATAGGGTAAGGTTTTAACTTAATCGGTTGAAAGTCTGTCAGAATAATATCATGTTCGATGATATCAGTGTGTCCAGGAACATCAGTAAGGACATCAGCAAAAGAACGTAAGACTGAAGTAACCTGTTCTTTATGGAAAGAAGATAGAGTTGGTGATATATCAACATCCTTCAACCTTTCAGTAGCTAAGGAATGAAGACTAGGTAACACTAATAGTGAGTCATTTCCATCAGTCAAATCAGAATTTTCCTCTTGTATGACAGCCAAAGAAGAATGACGATTGACAGATTGATATGGAGCTTCAAAGACTGGTCTTAGATGTGGTGGACGTGTATGAAACTGCTGTAACATATTGATATGAAAAGTTTTTCGTTTCCATCTACTGAAACAATATAATCAACATCAGACAGTTTCTCCCCAATCCTGTAAGGTCCTCTCCATGAGACTAATAGTTTGTTATCTCTCCTGAGTAATAGTACGTATGCTTCATCTCCAGGAAAAAGTTGGCGTAATTTGCGGTTTTGGTTAATAAATAACCTCGCTCTAAGCTTTGTCTTTTCAGATGAACCTACTGCTATTTGGCATGCGTCTATTATTTTCTTCCTCAAATTGATCACATACTGATATGAGGTTTGAACCTCCTTGTTCATTTCAGCACCAATTAAAAGTTGTTTTAATATAGACATTGGGCCTCGTGGTCTGGCGCCAAAAACCAGTTCGAAAGGACTAAAACCTGTATGTTCATTTTTATTTCTCGATACGCAAATAGAATAGCTGGGAGAACTCGGTCCCAATTTTGAGGATATTTGATAGTAACCTTATGTAACATTTGTTTTAAAGATCTGTTTAGGACTTCTATTTTTCCGTTAGACTGAGGATGGTATATTGAACTAAGATATCTTTGAATCCCAAACATATCCATAACCTGTTTCATGGCATCTGAAACTAACTGAGTTCCTCTATCAGATAGAATGTTTTCAGGAAAACCTATTCTGCTAAAAATCAAAAATAATGCATCAGCAATATCTACGGTAGTGATGGTTTTTAAAGGTATAGCCTTTGGCCAGCGTGCGCACATATCTATGCATGTCAACACATATTGATGACCTCTGGCTTATGTTACACTTAAAGGGCCAATAATGTCAATGGCCATCTTTGCGAAGGGACGCAAAGAGATATCAGATGCTTGAATGGGCGCATCATGTTTTGGCTTTCTCGTAGCTACACTTTGGCAAGTTGTACATGTACGACAAAATAATTTGACGTCTTTTGTAATTCCAGGCCAACAAAAAATGACAAATATCTTTGTTTTGTTCTAGCAATACCTAAATGTCCTGCACATTCAATGTCATGTGCATGTCGTAAAATGAATGGTCGAAAACAAGCTGGTACCATAATCTGTTTCTTTAAGGAATTAGCAACTTGATAGTTTTTACTAAAATCCCTTTATTGATAGTATACCAGTGTTTTGCAATAGTCATCACCCATAACATCATTCAAATGAGCAATATGAAAATTTTTTTTTAAAGAAACATCATCTTTCTGTCTTTGTATAAAGGTTTCCTTATCAATGGGTTCCATCTGAAATAAATCATCATTAGTATTGACATCATCCATTACCTTGATATCATCATTATTTCCCTGTTGGTAATGAGTTATATCATCATTATTATTTTCATCTTCTTCTTCTCCTTCTTCTGAAGTGATACCTTCAGTTATATCTTCAGGTAACACATCAACAACTGGTGTGTGTTGATCATTGTCTATGCGAGACTGAGCTCTGGTCGTTACAGCATTTGAACATAATAAATGTTGTCTTTCCCATATTTCAATATTCTCTTGTGTACATTCATGCAATTTAGGTATGTTTCCCAAAATAATTCCAGCAATTGGATTGTCCAAGAGGCATACAAGTGTTCTTCCTGTAAAATATGGTGTATCTAAAAACACCTCAGCTGTGGGGTAATATTCCACAGTTCCTCCAAAAGTTATACATTTCACTTGTTTTCCTGTATAGTCCACTTTATCAACCAAGGCCTTGCGCACTCCAATGGTGGTTGCCCCAGTATCTCGTAATAAAGATACTAATTGATTATTGACAAAACCTCTATTCAAGATCAATGAACCAGTACTTTCAAAAGATGACATGACTGGAAGGGGGTGTCCGCATAATAATCTTGGCACTCCTTGAGGCTGAAATACAGAATTGCAATTAGTGCAGTTATCACTGTTTGCTAAGTCTACACTGCATGAATTTGCATGTGCTACAATATCATCATAACAGCTATGCTTTGGACCCCTGAAGGAAAGCGAAAGAGAGGCCGACCAAAAACAACTTGGCGGAGGACTGTGGAGGCTGAGATGCAAAGAATGAACCAGAGTTGGGGCACTGTACGAAGGATGGCCACCGACCGTGCAAAGTGGAATCAATTTGTTGTTGCCCTACAAGACGCCACTAGGCGTGATGGCCACTGACTGCTTTGACGGTCGGTGGTTAAGGATCGAAGAAGAGAAGAAGACAATATCATCATGGTTCTGATTATTATCATGAACAATAGCATTGGTACGTTCAGTGTTTCTTGATTGTCTGGAAGTATTGTTATGATAAGATCTTTTATTTGCATTCTGATCATTTCCTCTATAAAATGATTTCTGCCCTCTATTTGATTTTGAGTGATATTCTCCTCTATTTTGCGAATTATTGGACCTAAATGAGGTTTGTGGATAGTAGTTTTCTTCCTGATATGAATTCCAATTTCTTTGAGGTTGGTATTTATTAAAATTGTATCTACCTCTATTTTGACTGTAATTATGTGATGGTTTAAATCTTTGATTCCTATCCATACTGTTTGATCTATACCTAGGTGCATTGTCTTGGAATGTTCTAGCCGATGCAGCTGGTAATGAATCCTTAACATTGTTTCTGCTCAATACTCTGTTAGGATGTGCAACTTGATATTGACGTCCTAGGGTTTGTAGTTTAGTCAGATTTTCTGGTTTTCTTTCCTGCAGGAACGCAAGAAAATTAGCATTAATAGATGACAAGACCTTGTCCCTTAGAATTAAATCTGACAATCCCTCAAAAGTTTTTTCAGTTTTGGATAATTCAATCCATGTAGAAAGATTTAATTTAACAGCTGAAATAAATTCAGTGAAATATTTTCCAGAATCAGGGTACAAAGACCGGAATCTCTGCCTGTAACCCTCATCATCCAATTGGTACCGCTGAAGCAAAATAAGTTTAACAGCATCATAATCCTTCCTAGTTTGCTCATGCAAAGTAGAAACTACTGTCAATGACTCACCCACCAATAAATTCAAAAGTCTAATAGACCAGGTAGATTTGTCAATCTTAAATTCTTCACAATAAGTCTCATATCTGTTTAGGAAGCACGAAATATCGTCTATAGACTGATTAAATTTCGGCAAATTAATCCTAATGGCGGTAGTATGATCTTTATTTTTATCTTCACCTACCCCAGGATGCAAAAGTGGTTGTTGTAATTTTAGTTTTTCCAGCTCAATCTCAGCTAATCTTAAAGCTTGTTGAGATTTGATCTCCTCTTGAGCTTGTTGCAATTTTATCTCCTCTTGAGCTTTAATTTGTTGCAATTTTATCTCCTCTTAAGCTTTCTCCTCTTGAGATCTCGCATAGGCTAATTTTTCCCTTTCAAGAGCCAACTCTTCTGATCTCCTTTTTTCAGCCAATTCAATTTCTTCTGATCTCCTTTTTTCAAGTAATTCTTCTTTATGGAGTTCTTCTTGTCTCCTTTTTTCAGACAATTCTTCTTTGCGAAGTTCTTCTTGTCTGTTTAATTCTTTATCTATATAAGATTGCAGGGCTGGACCCTCCAAATTAAGTTCTTTTCCAATCTTCAATAAATCCTTTAATGAAGTCATGGTTGCTTATTCTTGTGCTTCTCAATAATACACAATATTTTAACTTTTATGTATACGAATATGTCAGCTAAATATTCATTACTCAATCCACCAATCTCAGATCAATTTATAATTGCAATAATATAGGTGCACTGAAGATAAAATACTTCTATGGCACGCGCCTCAAACAGCCTCTGACAACCAGGTCCAGCTCCCGGCCTTCACGTGTGGCTCAATTTGAGCCCGGCGGAACTGTTTCCACTGACGGGAGAAGGGGCAAAGGCGAGCGACTGGCGCCTTAAAACCAGCAGCTTCGGGCAGATAGGGCTCGTGATCCTTGGTTGGTAGCTTATCTAAGAGAAGGAACTCTGAATTCAAACCACTGCTGCCTTGCGGGAATATCCATTTGTGGAATTGGCTTCGGGAGTAAACCCTGAGGATAAATCCGGAGTCGGAGTCCCTAAGGCAGTATAATGTCGATTCGACATTATTCTGGCAACTCCTGCGACATGGCTGGTACCAAACTGTATCGGCTACTGCCGTTCCTTTGGATCTACTGGCTGTGTGGAGAGGGGGAACATGCTGCATGGGCAACAGCTTGATCTCCATATAACTGTGCCCAAGCTTGCGCCCTGGAGAGGACACTCCAGCTTCACCCTATAGGTGTCGGCAAAACACGGGAAGTAGCAGTTACCGGTTATAAGCATTTTGCCCAATTGGCGTAGGGCATGGCGCCAGGGGCTACTTCCGACAGTGGGAGAGGTTCTAGGATCTCACTGGACAGCTACCGCCCGCTTCAAACTGGGCAGCCCCCAGTCAATAAGGTGTTGTCCCGCCACTGTCTGCTTTCCCCATTGGGTGCATGGGGATTAGGGTCAAACCCGAACTGTGGACAGAAAATTTTGCACCAAGCAATTATCGAAAAAATAGAAATAAGCAAACTCTCAGATTGGGATGCTGGAACGTCCGGACTTTGTTGACTGGACTATCCGAAAACCTACAGGATGTAAACGATGTAAGGAAGACAGCCATAATTAATGATGAGCTTAAACGACTTCAGGTGGATATAGCTGCACTTCAGGAAACGCGCCTGGCGGGCTCTGGAACGGTGAGCGAGAAGGACTACACATTTTATTGGCAAGGGAAAGATCTTAATAAAGCTAGAGAACACGGAGTAGGTTTTGCGGTAAAAAAATCGCTAACTAAAATGGTTGAACCAGGTGAGAATGGATCAGAACGCCTGTTAACACTCCGCCTGCAAACTAGCACAGGTCCCATCACCTTTGTCAGTGTGTATGCTCCTACTCTGTACTCTACCTCAGAAGCTAAAGATGAGTTCTACGAGAATCTAGCAGCAGTTATCAAAAGCATACCTAGGCAAGAACAGCTTGTTCTCCTTGGTGACTTTAACGCTAGAGTGGGTGCCGATAATGTTTCATGGCCTTCATGTCTGGGCAGGTTTGGTATTGGCAAGATGAATGAAAATGGACAACGGCTCTTAGAGTTTTGCGTCCACCATGACCTCTGCGTGACCAACACCTACTTTCAGACAAAACCCCAGCATAAGGTGTCGTGGAGACACCCACGATCCAAGCACTGGCACCAACTTGACCTGATTCTCGTCAGAAGGCCACTCCTCAGGTCTGTGCTCTCCACACGCTCGTACCATAGTGCCCTTTCATGATCGCTCAATTCACTGAGACCTTCAAGAAAGTGCTCAGTAGCCCTCAGCATGGTGATACTATTACAGAGAACTGGGAGCATCTACGGAACACCATTCAAAGTACTGCACTTGCCACCTTTGGTAAGAAAACAGCAAAGTCAAATGACTGGTTTGATGCTTCATCAGATGTGATGGCACCTGTCATTGAAGCTAAGCGCAGTGCTATGAATGAATACAAACGTTCACCGAGTGCCAGAACCCTACAGATCCTGAGGGCTACGAGAAGCAAAGTTCAACAAACTGCTCGACGCTGTGCAAATGACTATTGTTTCCAGCTCAGTGAGAGCATCCAGATCGCAGCGCAAACAGGCAACATTAGACACATGTATGACGGTATGAAGAAAGCACCTGGCCCCCAAAAAAGTAAGACGGCACCACTAAAAACCATCAGCGGAGAGAAGCTAACCGATAAGGGTAAGCAGATGGAGAGGTGGGTCAAGCACTACTCTGAGCTTTACGCTAGAGACAATACCGTTACGCCTGCAGCCCTTGATGCTGTCAATAGTCTGCCAACTATGGAGGAGCTGGATGCCGAACCAACATTAGAGGAACTCAGCAAGGCCATTGATAGCTTGGCCTCTGGCAAAGCACCAGGCAGTAATGGGATTCCTCCTGATTTAATCAAATGCTGTAAGAGCACGCTATTACATCCCCTGCATAGGATGCTGTGCCAGTGCTGGGAAGAGACAACTATTCCTCAAGACATGCGAGATGCCAAGATTGTAACACTGTATAGAAATAAAGGAGACAGAAGTGATTGCAATAACTACAGAGGCATCTCTCTTCTTAGTATTGTTGGTAAGGTTTTTGCCAAAGTCATCTTAATGCGACTACACAAGTTAGCTGAGCGCATATATCCAGAGGCACAGTGTGGATTCCGAGCTGGCAGATCAACAACAGACATGATCTTCTCTCTCTGAAAACTTCAGGAAAAATTAAGAGAGCAGAAAAGACCATTATATATTGCCTTTATAGACCTCACAAAAGCATTCGACCTGGTTAATAGGGATGGACTCTTTAAAATCCTCCTGAAAATAGGCTGCCCTTCTAAAATGCTGGAAATGATAAAGTCATTCCATGACGACATGAAGGGAACAGTCCAATATGCTGGAAGCACGTCACAGCCCTTTGATATACGAAGTGGCGTTAAACAAGGCTGTGTTCTGGCTCCGACCCTCTTCGGAATCTTCTTTGCCTTACTCTTGAAACATGCATTCAGAGATGCAACTGAAGGAATATGCCTTCACACTAGGTCAGATGGCCGTCTGTTTAATCTTTCAAGGCTGAAGGCAAAAACAAAAATCAGAAGGGTCACTATAAGAGACTTGTTGTTCGCTGATGATGCTGCAGTCGTCACTCAAAGCCAACAGGAGCTTCAGAGCTTGATGAATCGCTTCACTAAAGAATGCAAGGACTTTGGCCTCACAATAAGTCTAATGAAAACGAATGTTCTGAGTCAGGATGTGGGTGCTGCACCAGTTATCACTATCGATAACTATGAATTGGCAGTGGTGCACCACTTCACATACCTGGGGTCTACCATCAATGACAAACTCTCACTGGATACAGAAATCGGCAGCCGCATTGGCAAAGCTGCAGCTACCTTTGCCCGCCTCACATCGCGTGTTTGGGGAAACTCTAAACTCACAATGAAGACCAAAGCTGCGGTACATAATGCCTGCGTCACCAGCACACTCCTATATGGCAGCGAGACCTGGACGACCTATGCTAAGCAAGAAAGAAGGCTCAATACCTTCCATTTGCGGTGTCTACGTCACATCCTCGGCATCTCGTGGAATGATAAAGTGACAAATGTCGAGGTCTTGTCACGTGCTGGCCTTCAAAGTATGTATACGCTGCTTAGACAGCGCAGACTTCGCTGGCTTGGCCATGTTCGCCGTATGGAAGATGGTCGCATCCCAAAAGATATCTTCTACGGACAATTAGCAGATGGCAAGAGAACAGTTGGGCGACCACAGCTGAGGTTCAAAGATGTGTGCAAGAGAGATATGAGGGCACTGGACATGGATCCTGCAACATGGGAGGATGAAGCTGCCGATCGCACTAAGTGGCGATGCTATTTACGGCGCCACTTCAGATTGGGCGAAGAGACGCTCACACAACAAGCAGAGGTGAGGAGAAAACGTCGAAAGGAGCACCAGGAAAATAAGCAGCTGAGGGCTGCCACCTCAGGGGCGCATTCCCATAGTCAGTTATGACTGAAGGGGCTATTATTATTATTATTAGGTGCATTGCAATACGAGATATGAACAACAATAGAAAATAGCACGTACAACGAGTAATGACAAGAGAGACAGGGTTAGAGCAACTGAAGTAAATACAAATGTAAAAACAAAGGAGTAACAATAACATATATATGAATTAATTTAAACTAATGCTCTATTACAACTAGACAAGACAAGACGCATATCACAACGATTATGACATCTATGAAATAAATGACAGTAAGAGGAGAATGTACAATATTACAAACAATAATGTAACAAACTGATTAAAATATTACATTAACAGGACTTATGAGAACATACAATAATTAAACAAGACTATACAGCTAACAAAAATGGATCTGTTAAATTCAAGAGAGGCAAACTTTTATACAACCAGCAGAATATGCTGGGTCCTCTATCTGAATCACACAGATACTGCCCTACAGAACGCTTGATTTGCTCATTCGACCTAGCTTTCGCGGTATTGAATAAACAAATCAAGTCCCACCAACCTGCCCGCTAGGTCCAAGAATTTACACGTAATGAAATTATACATATGGTGAAGTCAGAAATCCGGCAAACAGATTGTATTCACAACCAAGCTGTATGTAACAATAAACAAACTTATCTGTTGCCAATAACCAATCCTCTTTGAGACTTCGACAAGTAAGGACGAATTTGATGTATCGTTCTCCAGGCTGAGGTTAGGCCTAGAATGGATTCATGCTGACATTGAAGGACACCGCTCTGGTCCGTGATTTTTGACAGAATACTTGATTCTTCGCTGAAGACAGTCAATTCCTTTGACTTCTGTATAATAATAGGTCTTTTTTATATCTTAGTGACAAACTGAAGCACTTTGCGATGCAGTAGAATTATGGAAAGTCTCTTCCAAACTTTGCAATCTTGGGCAGACGATCAATGCCGCCATTTTGAAAAAAATGTTATATTTGCTTTTTTCACTGAACTGGCCTGTTAAGCTTGGCCCCCATAAAGCTGGTACGGGCAAATTTGATATGTTTATTGAATGGCTCCACTTCGTAGGCTGGTTCTCTTTTCCAGTCTGAAGATTATTTAAATGTCCTTTCCTAGGACTACTGAGTGCCGCAGGGATATCCTTCTTGATTCCATTGTTTTAATACTTGTGTAGATAATATGGCCATTCACACAATTCTCCCTGGCCCGCACACAGGCACTCAGGCACAAACACGTCAATAACCATTGACTGTATACAACGTTTATTGTGACATAATATTGTTCATCTCTTCTAGTCAAGTCTAGACTACAGTCTCGTCCTCGGAGACATCATGCATTTTAATAAAGTCTGGTACTCACACATTTAGAAATATTCACACCCTGCTTTTGCCTAAACTGATAATACATTTGCACATTGAATATGTAATACAGTTGATGGTAAAATAGCATGCAGGTGAATTAATAACACAAGCTGAAAATATCGTCCATACGGACATATGCCATCCACACAGGCCGAAGACACAAGCCCAAGTGTTTTAACGGACGCTCAACGTGTCCCAATTCCAAGTTGCCGTCTGCTATCAATTTTGAGCAGAAGTCAAGACGTCACTTCCTGTATCCACGGGCTACCGTGTGTAAACAATATACCCAGGAAGTGATCGTATACAAAACGTGATATGATATTTACTCGTATCATTTATCTCACTTTTAATACAGCTGTTGTCACAATCAGTCTGAAACAAATTTTTATCAATCCAGACATTTATCACACGTCATCATTATCACTTCTAGCTCCCAAAAAAGCCTAGGTCATCAACAAATGTATGCCAACTCCTCTTGTATACTATCAGCTCAAAGTGTCTCCATGACTGACTAGAGCTATATAATTGAATGGCCTTGACACTGGAGTTGAAGATTGATATATGTGTATTGGACTTGATTTCTCTCTGTATTTGTGACACTTGTATGTAATACACAATATTAAAATGTAGGGGAGAGATGTTTTTCTGTAATCATTTTCTCATTATTGCTATCACTCATGCATACATACAAAGACATACTCACATGCACATACACAAACAAACACATACACTTATGTTTACATGCACAGACAAATGCTCATGTATATACTTATAAACACACACATATACAAATATACATAGGACAAATTTTTTTTACATGAAATAAGACCCTATAAGGTCAGACTGAATTTTCAAACTCAAAAAACCATTTGAATTGTGTGTCAACAACAAATAAATAACTAAAACACTGAAATAACAAACACACGTGTCTAATAATGCCCCTTGTAGTTTCTGGGATCTCTGATAAGACAAAGAAAGAGTGGGAATATTGCTCCTTCTGGATGTTGTTTAAGGCACTATTATAAGGCTGATCATGAGGCTGGCAACATCATCATGTACATGTACACAAATAGCTACAGATACCATCACAATAAGAGCTTGTGAATGTTTAGTGTAAGCTTCCTGTAGCAGTGTCATGGATTGACTGATAATTTTATTTTACCAACACGTCCCACTTTTCTTACTCTTTTAATGTCTACATAGCCCATTATTCCCCTCTCAGACCCCACCCCGTGGTTGTATTTCATTCTGGCCTTCATTATAAATTCCCCACTTGGTCAGTAGCGATCAGCTTACGATAATATTACCTAAGCTGCACCTGATGTTGTCTGACTAGAACTAGGGGAATGTTTCTTGCTGGAAACAGTGTTTGATCACGAGCGAGAAATAGTTTCTTTGATGAAGCGAACCGCTAGCCTACTACAGCCGGTAGCGGGAGCAAAGAGGAGACAAAACTCACGAGTGTTCTGAGATTTTGGTTGTGACCCTTGATCGCCGCATTTAGCCCTTAGAATAATATTATGTCTTATCTATGAAACTTTCTTGCGGCTGTTGTCTTCTGATGTAGACTCTGGAATAACATTTGTCTTACTTATGATTACGTTACACCGAACATCGGTGGGAACACATGATGCCAGGTGTCCATGGGTAGCATCTCTGGTAGATGACCAAATGGGACTAAGGCGGATGTGGGCACAAAACTACATTGTGTTGCCTATTCTCGTCATCTCGGGGTAAGTAGATTTCTTTTATAACATATATATTCATGTTAGTTGTTATATATAACTTATAGTAGTGTGACTTGAATTATTTTAGGTAATTTCTCCCCGGTAATTAATTCAGTGATAATGTAAAGCCATTTACTGCCTTAGTTAACTGGCGCTTAAGCAGTTAGGTGTCTCCTAGATGTTATTGTTTACAATGGGTTAATGGTAAACTTAAGCTAACAGATACTTACTGGGCGAAAAACCTCATAGTCCGTTCAGTGCTTACCATAGGTTAAGAGTAAGCTGAAAGCATCATTACTTTAAGGAAATGTCAGTGGTGTAAGTTATTCACTTAAAACTGAATAGTGATGTGCGTGCGCTATAACACTGAATTAAAAGAGGTAGTCCCTTATTACTTTCTGAGAGAAAACGTCTAGTGGTTGTGTGGAATTATTATATGCCTACTTGTTGCGTGCATATTTTGACGCACATATTACAAAAATCGATATGGCTATTTAATATGGAAAAAATATAGACATTCATTCATTTGTGTATGAAAATGCTGTCTATGGGGAAAGCGAGATAATCCATGTTTGATTCACACTTTTGATTATAGGAGTAATCGTTCTTGATATTGATCCGGCGCAAGGATATTGCTCTTATATTTGTACTTATTTTTAGGGCCAGAAAATAGATTAATTTGCTTATTATGTTTATGGCCTGAATTCATATGTATTACATATTATTAGTACAAGTAGAATCAGTCCTATATTGTATATTTTGGATGGGTAGGCGGGACTAGATTCTTATTATTCCGGTCTAGCGGAAGTATGAGTTGTCTTGACAAGTCGTGATGAGTTCCGATGTACCGTGATAATGGCGGGTACGCACTTTTCAAAGGGCTGGTAGATTCTTAAGGAAATATGATTCATGAAGTGGTTTTCTTCTAAAGGAGATGGTATCTCTACTATAGTTTATGTTAGAGACTCTCCTAAGGTACGGTACAATGTATAATTCGGACTCCATGTATTGCCAGACCCTATTTTGATGATCTCATGTCGATTCGACCTAGATGGAACATTTTGCTTCATATCGTTAGGGTCGTGTTTTGTATCGACAAAGATGACAGACTTTCCTACAGCGGTTATGGCTACGTGAATTAACCTGATCACCGTAGAGCTGTATGGAAACATTTATGAAATCATTTATATACCCATTATAAATTAACTCTGGCTTATATTCTCCTTCCTATGAATGAGTGAACGACAACTCAGGGAGGCGGCCATGTTAGATTTCGGTCATCATATGTTTTGATCACTGCCAAGAGAACAGATTATTTATCCTATTATCGGACAGTGACAGGGAGATCTCAATCTTGCTAGAAACCCCCCTTTCGTGGTTTCATAATATATACTACAAACTATGGACGTCAAGTAACTTTAGTTATTTACCGATCTGCCTTCACTGACGCGTTTAGTCAGATAGGGGGATGCGGCCATAATGTATCATGACATTGAACTTTTGATGTACTGCCCATTATTTCTGAATGTGTCATGACTTCAGATCTGCTATGTACACCTACAAATTGATATGTCAACATACCATGATGTACTCGTATGTCCCAGTGTGTACGTCTGAATAAATTGAGTAAACAAAGATTCCAGCAGTCTGCATTGGTGCCTTGTAGACACAAGTGTATGAGTGATTATATTGGTCAGCACACGAACAGTACACCATTCGCGGTAATCACACTCTACACTTCTACTCCATACATACACCATCCTGCGTCGGTTGAAGTGACCAAGTTTAGGGCCTGCTTCCCCTGGAGCCTTTGCCTTCCCTAACTCAGGACTAGGGTGAGTTACCCATTTACAGCTGGGTAGACTGGAGCATGCCTGATCTCAACAACACACCACTCTTCCTTACAGAGCATACAGACTGACACTTTACAGAGTGGAAAGAAGGAAAGAAACTTTACAGTGGCGAGCCAGATTCCTGGGTCCAGCTTACGCAGTTTTGTGTTGAGAATCACAGTTTACAGCTAAAAGAACATTTGTTTGACCACATCAACACCAGTAGGACAGCTATACAGTCGATGTCAGCTTGACCTGTATTACCGATAGGATGCTGTATCTAGGTCAGCGCTTGTTGACAGTTTTTTCGCTGTACAGACAGTATTACACAGGACAGTGGTATCAAGTGTAGAAAATATCTGGAGCAGTATTGTTGACATTTCTCAACGTACAGAAGAATCACAGTGTTGTTGAACATAAAGTGCATAGTTCATCGTTGGATCTTCATATGCTCAACAGAGAAAAAATTGAACTGTGTAATAGTTTAGAATTAAATCTATTACTCAATAAAGTGGCAAGTTATTATTATTTAAATAAACTGTGCCTGCTTTGCAACACCATACTTTGCAACACATTCTATCCTCAACACATATATTATATTATATATGCATTTATGTTATTTGTTATGTATTAAATTAGTTTATGTTCTGTGTGACTAGTACAAGGTATGCCGAGTGACATTGGTCTGGTACTAGTATTCTATAGGTACACATTTTCTTAATTGGAAATTTGTTAGCAACAATTTGCTGCTATTTCTGTTAGTTGTGATGAGGTGTTCTTTTCTTCGTTGTTTTTGTTAATAATTTTGTGTTCCTTAGTTTTGTTTGATTTGTTTGTATAATTGTAGGTCTCATCTTTTCTTTCATTTCAGTTTTTTTACACCCTTATGTTTATACACTGTGGCGTTATTTGTCTTGTTATCTTATTGCAGTTATCATCACGGTTTCTGTGATCATTTTTTTTTTCATTTCTCCTATTTAATTTAATTTGATCTCTGCAAATGTGTTCATATTGTCTTTTCTTGTTTGTCCTTTGTAATGTCTTTAGTTGACATATGACATAGGAGTTATAGTGGTATACACTGATAATATAGTACAGATCAGTACTTTATGATTGTTATTGTTATAAAACAAAATGTACAAGACCTTTATAAGGCTTGTCTCCCAAAGTGATTGGTAAAGGGAAATATTTTTTCCACAGGTACTCAAGTGATCTTTGATTACATTGAGGTATACAAGACCTTTGTAAGGCTTGTCCCCCACAGTATTTGAGATACAATTATTGTTGTCCACAGGTACTCAAGTTATCATTGGTTATTATAAACCATACAAGTTTGGACTAAGACTAAGTCTATGGTATAGACTTGTCTCCCATTAACTTGAAAGAGGGTAATTTATTTACTTTTTCAGGTTTCTGATTTAAGAAGACAATATGTCTACATTAGATTATTTTATTGCACAAGGAAAATCTCTTGATAAGACTGGAAAAGACTTAGAACAATGGGCTGTTGCTCAATATGACAAAGCATTAGCTGCAGAAGAGAAAAAAACTGCTGCTGCTGCTGAAGAGAAAAAAGCTGCGGCTGAGGAGAGAAAACTTCAAATAGAAGAAAAAAAAGCTGCTGCAGAAGAAAGGAAAGCTCTAGCTGAAGAAAAAAAGATTAGAAAAAGAAGCTGATACTGCTGCTGAACTTAAGAAATTGCAGATGCAAATGGAGGAAAGGAGATTTGATGCAGAACAGAAAAAATTAGAAGCTGCTGCAGAACAGAAAAAATTAGAAGCTGCTGCAGAACAGAAAAAACTAGAAGTTGCTGCTGCTGCAGAACAGAAGAAATTAGAAGCTGCTGCAGAACAGAGAAGATTAGATAGAGAAGCTGAAGAGAGAAAAGCAATAAGAGAACATGAGTTTGAATTAGAGAAATTAAAATTGACATGTATGAGTAATGTTAATCAGGCATCTGGTGGTAATGGTAAACCCTTTGTGTACAAGGTCAAGGTACCAGCGTTTAACCCTACCAGTGATGACATAACATTTTGGCTTTCTAGATTTGAACGGGCTTGTCGATCTCATAATGTTGACAAATCACAGTATGTGAATCAGTTGTCTGAAAATCTAAAAGGGGAATCTCTGAGTAAGTTATATTTTGTTGAAGAGGCCGACAAAGATAATTATGATGCTGTTAGGGCAGCTTTGATAAAGAGATATCAGCTGTCTGAAGAAGGTTATCGTCTTTTGTTTAAAACAATGAGACCTGAGGTAGGTGTAGAATTCTCAGAATTCATCTCAAAAGCACGAATTACACTTTCACGATGGATTGAATTATCCAAAACCGAGAAAACATTTGATGGTCTTACGGATTTATTGCTAAGAGACAAGGTCATGTCTTCTGTAAATAA
The DNA here is from genome assembly GCA_024509875.1 of Oreohelix idahoensis. NCBI lineage: Eukaryota > Metazoa > Mollusca > Gastropoda > Stylommatophora > Oreohelicidae > Oreohelix > Oreohelix idahoensis. The sequence goes on from JAMPIV010002470.1 coordinate 17,634, forward strand.
ATCATTCCTAGAGTTCTTACATGAGCGTAAACCTAGTACAATAAAGCAAATGGAAGAATATTGTGACCAGTATGCCACGGCACACCCTGACATGATTCTTAGTAACTCTAACATTAAAGAGAGTATGCCAGTTGCTTCGGCAACAGAATATAATCAGAATTACTCACACAAATTCCAAGGAGCTAAAAATAAATTTGATAAAAAGGTTAATTGGAATAAGTATCAAAACCAAGATAACCACTCAAATCAGGGTTCTTCTTCGAAGAACTGGAATCGGGCTGATAGTCCTCGACACGCGAGGGGTACCCATAATGTTAGAAATTCTCGGAAAGGGAGTAGCTATAGGAACTACCCAAGTGCTTCATGGAGACAAAAGAAACAATATTACAGGGATACTCAATATATCGAGCATGATGATTATGATCATGAATATTATGATTCAAACCCAAATAGGGGTTATAACAGAGGCAATAATAATTATAGAGACAATTATAACCGAGGTAGATCACAACACAAAAGACATGGTAAATCTTATTACCAGGCTAACTCTGCACAACAGGAGTTCCACGACACCGATAATCAGAATAATGATAAAAATGACTCCAATAGTGTAGCAAATTCCGCTTTCGATTTTGCTAGAGCATCTGAGTGTTCGCAATGCAAAACATTATTCGATCCAACCACAGTTTCTACTTTAAGCTGCGGTCACCCGCTTCCCGCTCTCCATGCGTCAATTGCGCATAATGGAAGGGGTGCTCTTGTCTTTAATAGGGGCCTAATAGATGGTACTCCGGTATCAATTCTTTTCGACTCGGGGTGCACTACCATCGGAGTGAGGCAATCACTCGTAAATCCTTCTCGAGCTACAGGCAATATAGTCAAATGTGTAACATTTGGTGGCACATTGGAGAAGTACTCCACTGCCATTATCAATATTGCTACGCCTTTCTTTACAGGAGAGGTGCAAGCATGTCTCTTGCCGAATCCGATCGCTGATCTTATCATCAGTCGCATTCACGGGGTGAAAGAATGCACGCCACAGCAAATTTCTAATTGGGAAAATGTTAATATGCAATCTGCTAATGCAGTAATCACTAGGGCTCAAGCTCTTAATATGCCACAATCTTCACATTCTGAAGATAATGATGCGCAGATCCAAGATGATCCCTTGGAGATTTCCCACGATTCCTTTATCAAACAGCAGGAAGATGATCCCACTCTAAAGAAATTCTTTACTCTGGAAAAAAAAGGTGATCCGAATAAGGATATAAATCGTAAATCTTGGATTACGATGAAGAATGGCGTACTTGTACGTATGGTACAAGACTCCGCTAAGTCCATTCATTCTCAAATCCTTGTGCCTAAAAATATGAGAGTTAAAATCTTACAGCACGCTCATGATTCGCAGTGTGCTGGACATATGGGTTTTTTTTTCCCGTACTAAAGCTAGAGTTCTTCAATCTTTCTTTTGGCCTGCTGTGAATAAGGACATACGAATCTATTGTCGATCTTGTAAAGTATGTCAAGAGATTAAATCCAGAGGTCCACGCCATGATGCACCTATTCAGGCTGCAGACATTCCCATTCGGCCATTTCAAAAAATGGCGATAGACATCATTGGTCCATTTAAGATAAAGTCTGCTAGAGGACACCAATTTATTTTGACGTGTGTTGATATGTGCACACGTTGGCCGGAGGCTGTTCCTCTAAAGAGCATAACTACTGCTGATGTCGCAGATGCTCTTTGGTTAATATTTTCTCGTCTGGGGTTTCCAGCAGAAATATTATCCGACCATGGTACCCAACTCATATCGGATACCATGTCTCAAGTAATGTCGACTCTGAAGATAGAGAGATCGCTGAGTAGTATTTATCATCCTATGTCCAATGGGATGGTGGAACGTTTGAATAGAACTCTGAAAAACCTACTAGGTAAGATAACAGAAGATCATCCTCAGGATTGGGATAGGGTTTTACCCGCGGCTCTCTTTGCATATAGAGAGGTCGCCAACGAACATACAGGATTTTCTCCCTTTGAACTTGTCTTTGGCGCGAAACCGCGAGGTCCTATGTCCTTACTTCATGATCTTATAACTGCTGATAATATTGTCGATGACACAAAATCCTCTTATGAATATGTCATCGCACTTAGACACAAGATTATTGAAGCATGCAAATTGGCAACTGCTTCTTCTGAATTTGCGAAACAGAAGGCAAGGGAATTTGCCAATAAAAAGAGATGTTTGCGACAACTTTGTCCAGGTGACAAAGCATTTGTCTTGCTACCTTGTAAGGAAAATAGACTTCTCATTTCTTGGAAAGGTCCGTACGATATAATATCGAAGGTTTCCGATGTTGACTATATCGTCGATATTGACGGGAAGCGTAAAACCTTCCACATCAACATGCTCACGGAATTCCATGAACGTCCTGATTATTTACAACCTGTTTTCCAGGCAACGGACGATTTTCCAGTCCAACATGGACAGTACTCATCTCTGTCAGTAATACAGGATGAGGAAACGAGTTTCTCGGATGTAAATTTACCTTTTCCAATGATTCCTCTTCACTCTAATGAATCATAGAAATATGTTGCAATTTCTCCAGAATTATATCCAGGAGAGCAGAAACAAGTTTCTACTATGTTAGAACAATTTCAGGATGTCCTTACTGACATTCCTGGTCAAACTGATGTCATTCAACATGACATTATTCTTACTGACCATAGTCCTATAAGAGTCAGACCGTATCCTATCCCGATACATTTTCAAGCACAGGTAGAGAAAGAGTTAGATGAGATGATAGAGTTAAAAATTATTGAACCATCCACATCAGCATATTCTTCGCCGATGGTTATAGTACGAAAAAAAGACAATAACATACGTCTTTGCGTGGATTATCGCAAATTGAATCAAGTGACTAAATTTGATGCGGAACCTATGCCTTTACTAGAAGGGCTACTTACGAGACTATCGAATTCTCACTTCTTTACTAAACTCGATTTGTCTAAGGGATATTGGCAAGTTCCACTATCCGAACACGCCAAACCGTTTACTGCTTTTTCGACGCCTAGGGGTCTATTCCAATGGAATTTCATGCCTTTCGGTCTTATGAACGCCCCTGCAACATTTGTACGCATGATGCGTCGAATCCTATCTCATCGCTCAGATGTCATTGCGTATCTTGATGACATCTGTCTTTTCAGTGATACTTGGAACGATCACTATAATGGTATAAATGAACTATTGTCTATCTTACGCGAGCATAACCTGACAGCGAAACCATCGAAAGCATGTATTGGTTTTAGCGAAATATCTTTCTTAGGACACCGTGTTGGTCATGGGTTCCTAAAAACAGAAGACCATAATACAAGTAAGATACTTAACATTTCTATTCCTAAGACTAAAAAGCAAGTGCGAAGTCTCTTAGGTCTAATACAATTTTATGGACGATTCATCCCGAATCTGTCCTCCATTATGTCACCTCTTTCTTCCTTGCTAAAGAAAGAATCTCCTAATGTAGTCCATTGGACTCAAGAATGTCAATCCTCTTTGGATAAGGTTAAAACTATGTTTTCTACTTCACCTATCCTAGTATTGCCTTCTAAGGATAAGACATTTATTCTTCGTAGTGACGCTTCATCCACCGGGATTGGAGCTGCACTAATGCAAGAGTACTCTGGAACTCTGCATCCTGTGATGTATATTTCTCGGAAATTAAATGCCGCAGAGAAGAATTACTCGGTCCTAGACCGTGAATTATTGGCTATGGTTTGGTCAATCCTTAAACTGCAAAGATTTCTTCTGGGCGCGCATTTCATTGTGGAAACTGACCAGAAAGCTCTTACGGCTATTCAGAGTAAAAATCTGAAGAGCGCGAGATCAACGCGATACGCGATTGCTCTACAGCCATTTCATTTTTCGGTGCGAGCTATCCGTGGGTCAGAAAATGTGATGGCAGATATTTTGTCTAGATGCCCACATGATTCATAACTGTTATACAACTTTGATACAGTTGTTTCTATGTTGAAATGTGTACACGTATGTAATATATCATATATTGATTGTAACACTACTTAGCGGTTCATTGATATGTATTCACCGCTGATCTTTCAATGTTTTTCGTCTTTGATGATCATGATGTTAAGATATCTTAGATGAAATTTATGTATAAACTAATGTGGAAATTGTGTCATTGCTAATATTGTAGTATGCGTTGGTGACACCTCTCTGGAAATATTTATACTTAGAGAAGTACTTTCTCTAAGGTCATAAAACTTATGCTTATCATCTGCGCATTGTATTGGTGCGTTGTGAGCCTATTGTATGTTGCTCCTAGATGTATTTCAAAAAAAAAAAAGTACCATTTTTTTTTTCCCGAGGGGTGTGGTAATCTGTTGCGTGCATATTTTGACGCACATATTACAAAAATCGATATGGCTATTTAATATGGAAAAAATATAGACATTCATTCATTTGTGTATGAAAATGCTGTCTATGGGGAAAGCGAGATAATCCATGTTTGATTCACACTTTTGATTATAGGAGTAATCGTTCTTGATATTGATCCGGCGCAAGGATATTGCTCTTATATTTGTACTTTTTTTTTTTAGGGCCAGAAAATAGATTAATTTGCTTATTATGTTTATGGCCTGAATTCATATGTATTACATATTATTAGTACAAGTAGAATCAGTCCTATATTGTATATTTTGGATGGGTAGGCGGGACTAGATTCTTATTATTCCGGTCTAGCGGAAGTATGAGTTGTCTTGACAAGTCGTGATGAGTTCCGATATACCGTGATAATGGCGGGTACGCACTTTTCAAAGGGCTGGTAGATTCTTAAGGAAATATGATTCATGAAGTGGTTTTCTTCTAAAGGAGATGGTATCTCTACTATAGTTTATGTTAGAGACTCTCCTAAGGTACGGTACAATGTATAATTCGGACTCCATGTATTGCCAGACCCTATTTTGATGATCTCATGTCGATTCGACCTAGATGGAACATTTTGCTTCATATCGCTAGGGTCGTGTTTTGTATCGACAAAGATGACAGACTTTCCTACAGCGGTTATGGCTACGTGAATTAACCTGATCACCGTAGAGCTGTATGGAAACATTTATGAAATCATTTATATACCCATTATAAATTAACTCTGGCTTATATTCTCCTTCCTATGAATGAGTGAACGACAACTCAGGGAGGCGGCCATGTTAGATTTCGGTCATCATATGTTTTGATCACTGCCAAGAGAACAGATTATTTATCCTATTATCGGACAGTGACAGGGAGATCTCAATCTTGCTAGAAACCCCCCTTTCGTGGTTTCATAATATATACTACAAACTATGGACGTCAAGTAACTTTAGTTATTTACCGATCTGCCTTCACTGACGCGTTTAGTCAGATAGGGGGATGCGGTCATAATGTATCATGACATTGAACTTTTGATGTACTGCCCATTATTTCTGAATGTGTCATGACTTCAGATCTGCTATGTATACCTACAAATTGATATGTCAACATACCATGATGTACTCGTATGTCCCAGTGTGTACGTCTGAATAAATTGAGTAAACAAAGATTCCAGCAGTCTGCATTGGTGCCTTGTAGACACAAGTGTATGAGTGATTATATTGGTCAGCACACGAACAGTACACCATTCGCGGTAATCACACTCTACACTTCTACTCCATACATACACCATCCTGCGTCGGTTGAAGTGACCAAGTTTAGGGCCTGCTTCCTCTGGAGCCTTTGCCTTCCCTAACTCAGGACTAGGGTGAGTTACCCATTTACAGCTGGGTAGACTGGAGCACGCCTGATCTCTACAACACACCACTCTTCCTTACAGAGCATACAGACTGACACTTTACAGAGTGGAAAGAGGGAAAGAAACTTTACACTACTTGTGAAGTTAGACACCAGGTTAGAACTTTCACAGCAATCCAGAAAACAGCCACCAGCTGGAGATATAATTATATCTTATGTTTAAGTCACTAATTGTATTATTATAGCAATAACATTGCATTTTCCATGTATTCAATTTTGGGAGGTTATTACTTGTTCCCTTTTTGGGTATTGACCCCAAGGGGCGCATATCTATTATTATGTAATTTCAAATGCTGTATTTTATGTATATTCACTTAATGTGGTAAGATAAATAGCATATCCACTCAGCTGGAACTACAGGGTTAGGTTTCCCATATGTTGAGTTGGAAGAGGATGGAGTAGATTTTGTGTCAGGGCATTTGCTGACAGGTACATGTATGTACAAGATATATTAGCCTATGCGGGCGCGTGCTGATAATTGATAGAGTGAAAGTAACAGGAGAGCGACTCATATGGATAAAGACAGCCTGAGACTATCACAGCAACAATAACAATAATTAAAAATCCCATAGTGTTTATTATAACATTATTGTAATTTTATTGTTTGAATGATGTAAAGGTTGGTTTTTTTTTGGGTCTCAGTTTCAGGGTAACCCATTGCTACTGCAAGATTCCAGTCAGGCGATGAACGTAACCTTCTCATTGATATCACGGTTCTTGAAAGCAATTAGCACCACGAGTTGTCACCTATACCTGAAATACAACCCTTTTTCAACGCCCATCCCTCTAAAGGGAAATGAGCTCATGCAGTTTATAAAGAGCCTTAGCAAATCTGAAATTGTATTTGGCAGTAGTGGTTTCCTGCTCGCCTCATGATCACCACATTCAGAGCATAGTGGCTTCCAGCATATCTATCAGCCCAGCGTCTTTAACAGAATTGAAAGCCAGACTGTGTGCTTAAATGGAGCGCTCAGTCACAAATAAAGGTCAAGCCAGCCAAACCGGATTTAAACATCAAGTACGCAAGCCTAATTTCAAGTGCTGGATAATAGCGCCTTAGACCGTTTGTCCTAAATTGACCTCATCTTGGGTGTGTTTCTGGTCATTCAAAACCTCTGCACGTATTAGCGGTCAGCCAAATATAGAAATAGTAATCTACAACCTATCTCGTGATTAGTGTGTGACCAACGGTGCATGGATAACGCCTACAGTGGATTTATAGTGTAATTCATCACCTATAGGAGGATATACATATAAAGACACTAATTGGAGTTATTAAACTTGGTTCCACAAAAGTGGAAGGATTAAGGAACTCTGTTTATTTATTTCTCGGCGTTCTACAGGTGGGTTTCGGTGTTGGTGTGATGTTTGTTCGGTGGTGTTTTTTTAATTGGATATTTGTTAACTGATGCCATTCTTATGTTGTTGTGCTGATTTACTTATTTTCATATATTTTCTTCCTTCAAGAACCTTTAATAAATTTTACTCTTTTATTAACGCGCTGTTCATGACCCTTCATCCATACTTAATATTACAAGCCCTTACTATTGTCTCTGACCAGAGAAAGGAGAGAGAGCGGGTGGGTCTTAAGACTATATAAATGTGTTGAGCTTGGAAAGAGAGATAGCTTTAATGAATCCTCTGCCATGTTTCTCGAGTTCACCCTATTTTACACATTATCTGTGTGTTGTATATAATTCTGTCAGCCCTCTCTCTTTGTCGATTGCACTACAATTGTCTGACTTGACAAATACTCTAAAACCTTAACTCAACCACGACAACTAGTGGTTCTATCCTCCAAAGGGGGTGACCAGGACAATTGTGACATATAAGATCAATGACCTGTCTGTTTGTAGAAACCATATACAACATATAAGGTCAATTAACTGTCTGATAAAGCTTGTCTTAACAATGATATATACAACATATAAGGTTAATTAACTGTCTGATGTAGTTTGTCTAAACAATGGTGCATACAACAAATAAAATTAATTTACTGTCTGATATTGTTTGTTTAAACAACTGTACATGCAACATATAAGGCTAGTTAACTAGCTGATATAGTTTGTCTAAACAATGGTACAAACAACATATAAGGTTAATTAACTGTCTGATTGGGGGTCAGAGTGGCTCAGAGGTATGGCGTCCACCTCGTATTCAAGAGGTACCCTGTTTGAATTCTAGTTGAGGGGTTATAATTTATTGAAATTTTTTTTCTTCAGAATCAATGGTCCTAATTATGTCATACTCCCCCCCCCCCCCCCCCCCCCCCCGGTTTCCTGGGTAGTGAGATCAGATGCCTAGCCTTCTCGGATAAGGGCAAAAAAAGGAGGTACCATTTGGAAGTTGTGCACGTTAAAAATCCTACAGCAGTTGGAAATTGCATGGCTTATCAGGCCGTTGCCCTGGCAAAATTTAAATATTAGGAAACCTATCCACCACAAAAAAACTATTTATAGAATGTGTGATTCCTATACATTATATACACATTCTGGGATTCTTGCCAGTGCTATGGAGTTTGTGAACTGTGCTGAGATTCTCCTTGTGTAATCCAACGGAGGAGATCAGAGTACTGATGACCATGTCTGTGTGCAATGAAGATAGTCCTTAAAAACCAAACCAACTGTTTGATATAGTTTGTCCAAACAACGGTACATACAACATATAAGGCTAATTAACTGATATAGTTTGTCCAAACAACGGTACATACAACATATAAGGTTAATTAGCTGTCTGATATAGTTTGTCTAAACATCTGTACATACACATATACGGTTAATGAACTTTCTGATATACAAGGTCTGTCCGGAAAGTAATGAGACTGATATTTTTGGGGCCAATCAGAAGAGCCGGGTGGCGGAGACTCCAGGCGTGACGAATGGCGGGGGATGTTAGGTAAACGATAGATTTCTCGTCAGTTGGCTCTGAGCTTTTACAGAGTGCGGATCGCTTGCGAAGTGGACAGCTGTTTGAGCGTCGCGTAACGGTCAAAATGCGGAGAAATGTCGAGCAGCGATACGCGATAAAGTTTTGTGCAAAACTTGAAAAATCCGCAACCGAGACACTTGTTATGATACAGAAAGCCTACGGGAAGGATGCTTTATCGAAAGCACAAGTGTTTTGGTGGCAGAGCTATGAGTGGCACACTACCGAGTTTCCTCGACCAAAGAAGGTTCGAATGAGCAAATGAAGATAACATCGATGATCATTGTCTTTTTTTACTTTAAAGGTGTTGTCCATAAGGAGTTTGTACCACCTGGACAAACGGTCAACGCTGTATTTTACGTGGAAGTGCTTAAACGGCTGAAGAAAAGAGTCGCGCTCGTCCGCCCGGAAATGGCCAACACCTAGGTTATTCACTACGACGATGCGATGGCTCATGCGTCCCTGTTAGTGAGAAAGTTTCTGGCGAAATAAACCGTTGCAATGCTGCTTCAACCTCCCTACAGCCCGGACTGACTTCTTTTTGTTTCCCCGGCTCAAATCCAGCTTGAAAGAACACCATTTTGGGACTATTAAAAACAGAACAGAAGCAAACAACAAAGTGCTAGCAGCAAAACAGAAGTCCTGGGACGAATTTGGAGAAAAGCTAGAAAAAGATGCACAAGAAAACCAGAAATTGTTCTATAAGACCCTAAAGAACATGAGGAAGAAAAAACAATGCCCTCTCAAATGTATAAATGACAATCAAGGCAAATTGCGTACGGCCCCGAAGGAAGTAATGGAAAGATGGAAAGAATATTTTTCAGAACTCCAGGATGGTGAGCATGGTGAAGCATCAGAAATGATAACCACTAGCACAGAAGAGAAAACCAGTGATGGTGAAGATGACATAAAGATGGAAGAACTGAAGACAGCACTGGAGAAAATCAAGATGGGCAAAGCAGCAGGGCATGATGGTATAACACCAGAAATGGTTAAGTACATGGGAGTATTAGGCGATCTATTACTCTTAAGGATTCTACAGGCAGCGTGGTACAATAAGACCATACCAAAGCACTGGGAGATAGCCATCATAACACCAATTTTCAAAAAAGGGGGACAATCGACAGTGTGGAAACCATAGAGGCTTATCCCTTCTCAGTGTCCCTGGTAAAATCTACTCTAGAATCCTAGAGCAGAGACTCCGACACCTAGCTGAGCGACAATTGGATGAGGTCCAGTGCGGATTCCGAGCAAACCGAAGTACTCAAGACCTAATCTTCACACTCAGATAGCTGAGTGAAAAGGCCCTTGAGTATAAGAGTGAGATCCATCTTTGTTTCATAGATCTGGAAAAGGCATTTGACAGGGTCCCCTGGAGCAAACTTTGGGACTGTTTGGCAAAGAAGGACCTTCCAGCACCTCTGATTCATGCTATACAGAGCTTCGACAAGTCTTGCAGGATTTGTGTGAGGACAGCAAACCATAAGTCAGAAGAGTTCAGGACCACCACTGGTGTAAGACAAAGTGATATCTGTTGCTGTCATTTTTGACGGTGTGAAAGACACCAACCTAATTTATGTTTTGGTTATATGTGATCTAAGAGAAAGAACTGTGTATTATCTTTCTGGGACAGGTTTGACTAGTGGTTATCGTCCCCTGTCTTATGTTGTCCTGTCTCAGGCAATGTCTTTCAGTTGACATGTCTTAAGCCTCTAGTCACATGACCAATACATCCTGGTCTGTGCTAACTGCGCAAGTTTTTTTTGGCGCGAGAGAGAGACTTCCGTCAGTGTGTGTACCTTTGGGGCTTCAAGACGGACATGATTGTCCGAGTTCCTCTGCCAAGTTTTGATGGGGTTTTTAGGAAGTCATGTGAATGATTGATTGTCATTCTTCCTTCCCCGAGTTATTCTTTATGCCATTGGAATGGCAGTGTTGTGTAGTCCTGTGTTTTAGGATTCTTTGATAAAGGTAACACAGACATTTTTGTTCATAAAGATATTTCTATGCTTTACGGCGACAGTGAGCGAAGCTCACTGAGAGACATTATATCGTAACCAGTGCGGGTGCATATTAAAAAACAAAAGGAAGATGTCCCTTTTGGAGGAAGAAAGCCCTAGAGAATAAACTTTAAAAATTCCGCAATGCAGGCGGTATGTCTTGGCAGAGATATTATATACAGTTACAAGAGCAACTGAGAGTCACCTGATTATCGAGGTTTGCTGTTTACGGCCGGATATCGTCGCCATTGGTAGGTTCGTGTTTACGGCCGGGTTTCTTCACCTAGAGAGATGCCTGGCGTGGGGCCAGATGGAGTCTTGGATTCTTGATATAGTCAAGTGCATTGACTTTGCTGATGAGCAACTGGAACCGCCCATTATCGTGCGGTATACATATTAAGGACTACCTGACGCGTTCTAGTCAGGGGCCCTGAGTTACAGAGGAGGTAACGTAATATATATCAAGACAGTGTTACTAGCATCGCATACATGAGCTTTGAAGAACTTGTGATGTGAGGGATTATCAAGCATTACCACATATATAACGCTCATGATCATTACTCCATTGACTGTGTTGTCCATATTATCGTACGTCGTCAATAAATATTGAAAGAAAAATCAGCAGCATTACCTACTTCACTGACTTCTACTTGTGGTTGTGTGAGCTAATGTGAAGTCGTCCAAGAGCCTATACGGCCTTCGTGTTATCAGCACTATTATCAAATCATCTACTCAATCAATCACATTACTATACAAGTATCACACATCTATATTTACATGTATGCTGACATAATGAGGGTTTCCACTTCACCCCGGCGGCAGCTCATGCCGGTGATCTAGATTCACTGCAACAGTGACTGACCAGGTGAAAACGACACGCCCACTCTACCATCTTGTCAACACACGAACAAACACACAGGTACATTTGATGAGACAGTTACATCAAGAGTATTTAATAATATCTGGAAATAGGAGTGTGCACATCTCTACATTTACAGACACATACATAAACAGACTTTTACATCTGGTGGACCCAGATTCGTGGGGTTGTATCTTCACTTATTTTCCTGCACACATCTGGCTACGTGTACATCTAAAGATACATAGAACAGTGGGAAATAGGTCAATGACTGTTAACCGACGTAAACATCGCATATATAACTTGATGATATTGATACATGGACCACAGCTGCTACATAATTGTTACATGAACCACAGCTGCTACAGGAATGCTAAGTAGACCACGGTTGCTGGCGAAATTGATTGAAACTGTGACAGTCGTCTAAGGACATACGGGTCAAAGACCACGTCACCCTGTTACATTCAAACTCTGATTGTAAACCTAAACCAGTTCCAGCTGGCGTTTACTTGCGACATTCTACGAACACAACGACGTTGGATTTTCGGATCTCAACTGAAGTCGAGTTTGGTTTGTTAGCTACACTTTGGAGACTTCTACATCCGTTGTCAAGTTACGGTGACCTTCAACGGTGGATCGTCTACCAGTGTTGTTTACTGTTACTGCATTGAACTGCATCTTTGCAGTGGTGGAGGATAGAACTTAGGTTAAGTGGCCTGTTTTATGTGGTAAAACTGTGCCTTTATTTTGTGCTTAGCTGAGTCTTCCTCTTTACACATTCATTATATGCTATTTGTGTTTGATTACATGAATTCTTTGTTTACATGTTGAGTTAGTGTGTATTTTTTTTTTCTCCGCGGGTCATAAGGTTGGGAGGTGTCCGATAGAAGGTATCCCACGTCATAGAGGGCTTACATCGGCGTTTTCTTTAGGGACAGTGCATATTTCCCACAGTGAAAATTGCAAGCGACTTTTGTTGCTAATCTTTATTTTTTTCTTAGCTGTGACGAGATGTGTTAGTGTTGTTTTTGGTATTTTTTCTCCGTACTTTAGTTTTTGATTTGTTTTGTTGGTATTTGTCTGCCTTATCTTTTCTATTGTTTATTTCTATACACCATTTTGTTTATAACAGTGTTGTCACTCGTTTTGTTTACTTTTCGCAGTTATCAGTGCACATTTTTGCAACATTTGATTTAGTTAAGCTTTATTTTCTTTTGACCTCTGCGAATGTTTTCGTTTGTTTAGATGCTTGTCTTTGTTAGTTAATGTTATATATTGTCGTCATACACAGTCTACACATATACTTAATCATGTACTGTTATTATATGATGCAAATTATACAATGATCTGATCACTTCTTCTTCTTCTTCGATCCTTAACCACCGACCGTCAAAGCAGTCAGTGGCCATCACGCCTAGTGGCGTCTTGTAGGGCAACAACAAATTGATTCCACTTAGCACGGTCGGTGGCCATCCTTCGTACAGAGCCCCAACTCTGGTTCATTCTTTGCATCTCAGCCTCCACAGTCCTCCGCCAAGTTGTTTTTGGTCGGCCTCTCTTTCGCTTTCCTTCAGGGGTCCAAAGCATAGCTGTTCTTGTGATGGCATCGGGGTCTCTTCTGAGGACATGACCAACCCAGCTCCAGCGTCTGCCAGCTATGATGGTATGCATGTCCTCTTGCTTGCTACGAGTAAGCAGATCTTGGTTGGTGATGGTATTCAGCCAAAAGATTCGGTGAATTTTTCTTAGGCATGTTGTGTGAAAAGAGGACAATTTTGACATTTCCTTCTCTGTGACTCTCCCGCATTCCGCACCATAGAGAAGCACAGAAAGCACGCAACTCTGGATCTGATCTTTATAAACAAGGTAATTGTACTTAGTCTTTGTAAAAGACTTGTCTCCAACTGAGATTGGGATAACTTGTGTTGCTATTTCAGAGATATTGACAGCACATTTGTAGACATGATGTCTACATTAGATTTCTTTATCGCGCAAGGGATAACCCTTGGCAATACGGATGAGAAATTAGAGGAGTTCGCGCTCGCTCAATATGCCAAAGCACAAAAAGCGGAAGAGAAAAAGATTCAAGTGCAACAAGACAGAGAAGCTGAAGATAAAAGAAGTCAGAGACAAATAGAAGCTGAGGAGAAAAAGTCACAAAGAGAAGCTGGGGAGAAAAAGTCACAAAGAGAAGCTGAGGAGAAAAAAGTCACAAAGAGAAGCTGAAGAGAGAAAGATTCAGCAAGAGAGAGAATTTGAGGAGAAGAAGTTAATAAGAGAACATGAAGAAAGACTCATAGCTTTGGAGATAGAGAAATTAAAATTGACGAATATGGGTAGTTCTCAAGCAACTTCTTCGGGCACAAAAGTTCATGACTATAAGGTCAAACTTCCTCCTTTCAATCCCACAAAAGATGACATAACGTTCTATCTTGATAGACTAGAACTTAATTGTGTAACATATAAGGTAGAAAAGGCGCAATATGTTGGACACCTGTTGAATTTACTTACAGGTGAACCATTATCCATTATAATGGGAATAGAAGAACATGATAGGACTAACTATGATGTTGTCTGAGCAGCCTTATTGGAAAGATATCAGCTTAAAGAAGATGATTACCGTCTTCGTTTTAAGACTATGTTGCCAGAAACTGGTGTAGAGTTCTCAGACTTTATTACAAAGATACGTCTTACTTTCACTAGATGGATGGAGTTGTCTAAGACTGAACATACTTTTGAAGCACTTATGGACTTGTTACTTAGGGACAAAGTAATGTCATCTGTTAATGAGTCCTTTCTTGCCTTTATACACGAAGGTAAATCTAAAGACATAAAAGAAATGGAACAATATTGTTGCCAATATGTCACTGCTCATCCACAACAAACGATTAGCAATATTAAGATTAAAATGGATGGGTTTGAAAAACAATCGAAAAAAGGTGATTCGTCTTACGAGGACAAAAGACAAAGAAAGTAGTCTACGTTACGGCCACAAGGCTTTCATCAGGAAAAGAAAGAAAGTGAAGGCTAGATAGGAGACATAAGAACTTAAATGAATATAAAAATAGCGTGATAGGATTTAGATCCTTCGCCTTCAGGGAAGTACCTAGGTTTTGTTTATTTGTTTTTATATTCATTTAAGTTCTTATGTCTCCTATCTAGCCTTCACTTTCTTTCTTTTCCTGACGAAGGCCTTGTGGCCGTAACGTAGACTACTTTTTAGTCTTTTGTCCTCGTAAGACGAATCACCTTTTTTCGATTTTTTTTCAAACCCATCCATTGTACTCCACGTCTTACCGCAGTTCCCCTCAACTTCCTCGATACTAAGATTAAAGAAGGTTTACCCGTTGCTTCTGCAACTCTATACACATCTAATTTCGGAGGTAAAGTTAAAGGTACTCAGCGCAACTTTGATAAGAAAAGTAAGCGTAACTTCGGACAGGATCAAGGTGATTCATCGCATAGAGGCTCGTCTTCTAGGAATTGGAAGCGATCTGATAGCCCCCATAATTTTGGTTCCAACAAATTTGGGAACTTTCAAAGGGGTATCCACAATAGAAACTATCCTCGCCATAATTCTTCAGGAAGACAGCAATATCAAGCTGATAGATACTCTCATCAAGGGGTAAATCACAATCACTGCGGTTCAAACCAAAATGATTATAACAATAGGGGTAATTACAATAATCCCAAAGGGAATAATAATCGAGGTAGATGGCATCACAACAATAATAGATCATGTCATCATGCTAACTGTGCTGAACAAGAGTCACAAGGAGTTAGTGATGATCAAAACGGTAGTTAACCTAACTCTAGTGCTATTACTGGTTCTGCCTTTGATTTTGAGAGAGCATCTCAATGCCCACAGTGCACCACTTTATTTGAACCTTTTACCATATCCTCCTTAAGTTGCGGTCATCCTCTCCCCGCTCTTCCTGCCTCAGCGGCGCATGACGGGAGAGGATCTCTGATTCTACATAGGGGTCTAGTAAATAATGATCCAGTCTCAGTCCTCTTTGATTCTGGATGTACTACTATTGGGGTTAGACAATCTCTTATAGATCCTTTCTGTGCCACTGGAAAGGTGATCAAATGTGTAACATTTGGTGGCACAGTGGAAAAATATTCTACTGCTATCATCCATATAGATACTCCCTTCTTTACGGGAGAGGTCTACGCGTGTCTGCTTCCGAATCCTATTGCGGATCTTATCGTCGGGCGTATACACGGAGTTAAAGAGTGTACCCCGCAGCAGATTATTGCTTGGGAAGAACATAACATGGAAGCTACTAATGCAGTTGTCACGAGAGCACAGGCTCAGAATATGCCTCAGACTTCATCGACCGAAGGTGATGAGGTACGTGATCAAGATGATCATGATGTGATTTCGCGTGACTCTTTTATCAAAAGTCAACAAGAAGACACTTCTTTAAAAAAAATTCTTTCTTCTGGTTAAAAATGGTGATCCGAATAAGGATACAAATCACAAATCTTGGATCACTATGAAGAATGGCGTACTAGTACGTATGGTACAACACTCAGACATGTCTATACATTCACAAATCCTTGTTCCAAAAGACATGAGAGTTAGAATACTGCAACATGCTCACGACTCCCAATGCGCTGGTCATATGGGATTTTCATGTACGAAGTCGAGAATTCTTGCGGCTTTCTTTTGGCCATTCGTAAACAGAGACATACGTCTTTATTGTCACTCGTGTAAAGTATGTCAAGAAATAAAATCGAAAGGTCCTCGCCATGCAGCACCTATCCAGGCTGCGGACATTCCTATCCGTCCATTTCAGAAAATGGCGATAGATATCATCGGTCCTTTCCAAATCAAATCAGCAAGAGGACATCAATTTATTCCCACATGTGTTGACATGTGTACTCGATGGCCAGAGGCCATACCTCTTAAGAGCATTTCGACTGCCGATATTGCAGACGCTCTTTGGCTGATATTTTCGCGGTTCGGATTCCCTAGGGAAATCTTGTCAGACCATGGCACCCAACTGATATCTGAGACAATGTCGCAAGTGATGTCTACTCTTAATATTAAGAGGTCACTGAGTAGTATTTATCATCCATTGTCTAATGGACTAGTCGAACGTCTCAATAGAACTCTCAAAAATTTACTTGGGAAGATAACTGAGGATAATCCTCAGGATTGGGACAGAGTCTTACACGCTGTTCTCTTTGCTTATAGAGAGGTTCCTAATGAACATACCGGGTTTTCTCCTTTCGAGCTTGTCTTTGGCGCGCATCCGCGCGGCCCAATGTCCTTGCTTCACGATCTAATAGCTGCCGATGATATCAGTGATGACACACAATCTTCTTATGAGTATGTCATTGCTCTCTGGCAGAAAATCATTGAAGTTTGCACTTTAGCAACTTCCGCATATGAATTTGCTAAAGAAAAGGCAAGGCACTTCGCAAATAAAAATAGATGCCTACGTCAACTGTGTCCTGGAGACAAAGCGTTCGTATTACTTCCTTCCAGAGAAAATAGACTTCTCATTGGTTGGAAAGGTCCTTTTGTGATTGTATCTAAAAATTCTGATGTCGACTATGTTGTCGATATAGACGGAAAGCATAAAACCTTTCACATAAATATGCTTACAGAATTTTATGAACGTCCAGAGTACTTACAACCTATCTTTCAAGCGACGGACGACGCGACAGTCCCTCGTGGTCATTACTCATCTCTGTTGGTCATACAGGATGAGGAATCTACTTTCTCTGACGTTAATCTTCCTCTTTCGATGATTCCACTTCATTCTATGGAATCATGGAAAAATGTTGCAATTTCACCTAAATTGTCAACTGAGGAACAGTTACAAATCTCTTCCATGTTACAAACGTTTCAGGATGTTCTCATGGACATTCCTGGACACACTACAGTCATTGAACATGACATTATACTGACTGACCATACTCCTATCAGGGTCAGACCTTATCCTATTCCTATCCACTTCCAAACTCAGGTCGAGAAAGAATTGGACGAAATGATAAAGTTAGGAATAATTGAACCATCCAATTCGGCATACTCGTCGTCTATGGTTATTGTCCGAAAGAAAGACAATAACATACGCATTTGCGTCGATTACCGTAAACTAAATCAAGTAACGAAGTTCGATGCTGAACCTATGCCTCTGTTAGATGAGCTACTTAATCGACTTTCTAACTCTCGTTTCTTTACAAAACTTGACTTGTATAAAGGTTACTGGCAAGTTCCGCTAACCGAACGAGCCAAACCTTTCACTGCTTTCTCCACACCTAGGGGTCTGTTCCAATGGAACTTTATGCCTTTTGGCCTCATGAATGCTCCAGCTACGTTCGTACGCATGATGCGTCGAATTCTGGCATATCGTTCTGATGTGATTGCATACTTGGACGATATCTGTCTTTTCAGCGATTCTTGGGAAGATCACTATCAGGGATTATATGAACTGTTGTCTACTCTACGTGAGCATAATTTGACTGCGAAACCCTCTAAAGGCTATGTTGGGTTTAGTGAGATTTCTTTTCTTGGTCATCGTGTTGGTCATGGTCTCTTGAAGACAGAAGACCACAACACTTCTAAGATACTGAACATCACTATTCCTAAGACTAAGAAACAGATCCGTAGTCTCTTGGGCCTAATACAGTTCTACGGAAGATTCATACCGAATCTTTCTTCTATTACGGCACCACTCTCAACCCTGTTGAAGAAAGGGTCTCCTAATATGGTGCGTTGGTCCCAAGAATGCCTATCTTCATTGGATCAGATTAAGTCATTATTTTCGTCTACTCCTATTTTAAGACTACCTACAGCCGATAAGATGTTTGTCCTTCGTAGTGACGCCTCATTAATAGGGATTGGGGCGGCACTGATGCAAGAGTATTCTGAAACTCTGCATCCTGTAATGTATGTCTCGAGGAAACTGAATGCGGCAGAAAGGAATTATTCTGTTCTAGACCGAGAATTGTTAGCTATGGTCTGGGCATTTCTTAAACTCCAAAGATTCCTTCTCGGCGCGCATTTTATAGTAGAAACCGACCAAAAAGCTCTCACAGCTATGCAGAGTAAGGATTTGAAGAGTTCGAGATCCACTCGATATGCTATTGCTCTTCAACCTTTTCATTTCACGGTACGAGCTATCCGTGGTTCGGATAATGTGATGGCAGACATATTGTCACGATGCCCACAAGAAGCTACTTAACTTCCTTGTCTAGATCTACTAATACATATCTAGAGTTATGATCTATCCTTACAATATCATGCTACTAGAACATTTGTTGTCACTTTGGTTGAATTCATGGTTATGAATTGCTTAGTTCCTTAGGAAGGCTTAGTTACATGATATAAAGGCCAAACAAATTAATTCGGCCACATTTATAATTTACATATGCATTAAGCAACTATGGTACATTATAACATTCTAAGAATTGTGCTGTTTGTATTGTTCTCAGCAAACCGGTGTGATGTCTTTGAACGCTGTAGAACTACGATGACTACTATCGACGTCCTGATGTTCCTTGACGATTTTCCCTTCAAGACATCTCTGGATTACAACACCTTCTTGGTCTTCTGACGTCATCAATTTTTAGTTATATTTTTCATGTATAATGATATGTTTAAAAAAAAAAAACTTTAGAAATGTTTGTAATGATCGACCATTAGAATTTATGGTTATATAGCATTATACTTCTTAAGATTTAGATGTTAATGTGATTTCTTGAGAGATAGTGTCATTCACCAGTTCTAAACATATTGATATGAATTTTCGAATATGTATGTAATTTTTTGTGACATTGCAAGCACTTTTGAGTTGGTTGGTAACACCTCCCCGGATATTTACTTTGAGAAAATAGTTTCTCTTGGCTAGTAAGATTATATTTTGTTCTCACCAGACGCTCTACTGTGCGTCGATTGGATCGGAATTTATGATGTTACATTTATGGTGATCCTTTCATCGGCGCATTACTCATGCGTTATGAGCTTAATGCACCTGGCTCATAGATGTAGTTCCAAAAAAAAGTGCCATTTTTTTCCCGGGAGGTGTGGTAGTATGTTGCTGTCATTTTTGATGGTGTGAAAGACACCAACCTAATTTATGTTTTGGTTGTATGTGATCTAAGAGAAAGAACTGTGTATTATCATTCTGGGACAGGTTTGACTAGTGGTTATCGTCCCCTGTCTTATGTTGTCCTGTCTCAGGCAATGTCTTTCAGTTGACATGTCTTAAGCCTCTAGTCACATGACCAATACATCCTGGTCTGTGCTAACTGCGCAAGTTTTTTTGGCGCGAGAGAGAGACTTCCGTCATCGTGTGTACCTTAGGGCTTCAAGGCGGACATGATGGTCCGAGCTTCTCTGCCAAGTTTTGATGGGGTTTTAGGAAGTCCTGTGAATGACTGATTGTCATTCTTCCTTTCCCGTGTTATTCTTTATGCCATTGGAATGGCAGTGTTGTGTAGTCCTGTGTTTTAGGATTCTTTGATAAAGGTAACACAGACATTTTTGTTCATAAAGATATTTCTATGCTTTACGGCGACAGTGAGCGAAGCTCACTCAGAGACATTATATCGTAACCAGTGCGGGTGCATATTAAGAAACAAAAGGAAGATGTCCCTTTTGGAGGAAGAAAGCCCTAGAGAATAAACTTTATAAATTCCGCAATGCAGGCGGTATGTCTTGGCAGAGATATTATATACAGTTACAAGAGCAACTGAGAGTCACCTGATTATCGAGGTCCGCTGTCTACGCCCTGATATCGTCGCCATTGGTAGGTCCGTGTTTACGGCCGGGTTTCTTCACCTAGAGAGATGCCTGGCGTGGGGCCAGATGGAGTCTTGGACTCTTGATATAGTCAAGTGCATTGACTTTGCTGATGAGCAACTGGAACCGCCCATTATCGTGCGGTATACATACTAAGGACTACCTGACGCGTTCTAGTCAGGGGCCCTGAGTTACAGAGGAGGTAACGTAATATATATCAAGACAGTGTTACTAGCATTGTATACATGAGCTTTGCAGAACTTGTGATGTGAGGGGTTATCAAGCATTACCACATATATAACGCCCATGACTATTACTTCATTGACTGTGTTGTCCATATTATCGTACGTCGTCAATAAATATTGAAAGAAAAATCAGCAGCATTACCTACTTCACTGACTTCTACTTGTGGTTGTGTGAGCTAATGTGAAGTCGTCCAAGAGCCTATACGGCCTTCGTGTTATCAGCACTATTATCAAATCATCTACTAAATCAATCACATTACTATACAAGTATCACACATCTATATTTATATGTATGCTGACATAATGAGGGTTTCCACTTCACCCCGGCGGCAGCTCATGCCGGTGACCTAGATTCACTGCAACAGTGACTGACCAGGTGAAAACGACACGTCCACTCTACCATCTTGTCAACACACGAACAAACACACATTTACATTTGATGAGACAGTTCCTTACTTACTTAGTCGTTCCCCTTCTACCGTGAGGTGTAGAGGTTTGGAAGAGAGAGAGCGCCAGACTATCCTATTGGCTGTCTTCCTCCTGGCCTGGTTCCATTCTAGTCCTCGATCCTTCAAAGATTGTCTAATGTTGTCCTCCCAGCGGACTCTGGGTCGTCCTGGGGGTCTGGATCCTTGGCTCTTTGTTTCCCATGCTTGTCGTGGTATCCGATCTTCTCCCATTCTGCAGACATGGCCAAACCATCTTAATTGGGACTGTTCTACTTGGGTCTGCAGGGGGTAGGATGTTAAGGCCTTGACGTATCGTCTGGTTGCGTACCATGTCTCTTCTTGTTACTTCAACCACCTTCCTCAGATACCTCATTTCTGAGGTTTGGATCTGGCTTTTATGGGTTGTAGTCATTGCCCATGACTCGCATCCGTATGTCAAGACTGGGACATAGGTGGAGCGGTATACAGCCATCTTCGTTTTCTTACCAACCTCTCTCTTGCTGAGGAATCCTCGATTTATGGCCTGAAAAAGTCTCCCAGCTGCTGCTTTTCGAGTGGCCAACTCTTCTTTGATGCCTCCCTTTCGGTCTATAATAGCTCCGAGGTATTTAAAGTGGTCGACCTGCTCCAGGACCTGTTCTCCCAGCTTAATCTGATGTTTTCTTTCTTCTCGTGATATCACCATGGATTTTGTTTTAGAGCTGCTTATGACCATCCCTCTCTTCTCCAGCTCTTCCTTCCAGACTTGCAGGTTGGATTGGAGATGTGCCTCTGATTTAGCAATCAGGGCAACATCATCAGCAAATGCCAGCTCCGAAATATAGACCTGTCTCATCTTCCAGTACCCCACTGAATACTTTCTTGTTCTCTCCTTACATGCCTTGATGACATCGTCCATAAGGAGTATGAAGAGGTAAGGTGATAGGATATCACCTTGTCTTACACCAGTGGTGGTCCTGAACTCTTCCGACTTATGGTTTGCTGTCCTCACATAATTTCTGCAAGACTTGTAGAAGCTCTGTATAGCATGAATCAGAGGTGCTGGAATATTCTTCCTTGCCAAACAGTCCCAAAGTTGAGACAGTTCCATCTAGAGTATTTAATAATCTCTGGAAATAGGAGTGTGCACATCTCTACATTTACAGACACATACATAAACAGACTTTTACAATATCCAGTCACCTTACCTTTTCATACTCCTCATGGATGATGTCATTAAGGCATGTAAGGAGAGAACAAGAAAGTATTCAGTGGGGTACTGGAAGATGAGACAGGTCTGTATTTCGGAGCTGGCATTTGCTGATGATGTTGCCCTGATTGCTAAATCAGAGGCACATCTCCAATCCAACCTACAAGTCTGGAAGGAAGAGCTGGAGAAGAGAGGGATGGTCATAAGCAGCTCTAAAACAAAATCCATGGTGATATCACGAGAAGAAAGAAAACATCAGATTAAGCTGGGAGAACAGGTCCTGGAGCAGGTCGACCACTTTAAATACCTCGGAGCTATTATAGACCGAAAGGGAGGCATCAAAGAAGAGTTGGCCACTCGAAAATCAGCAGCTGGGAGACTTTTTCATGCCATATGATTCTGGAAGCTTTCATTAAACTCCTTTTTATATTCATCAGAACCTGAATTTTTATTACAGTAAATGATATATTTTAAGCAGCCGCAGGCGACCTTTGTCTTTACTGACTGTGTGGTAAACCACTCTGAGTGGGGACCTCCCAGTACCAAAGACTGCTGTGCCCGTCACAGATTTTGCTCCTTTCCTCAGACCTACGGGTCCTGAGAGTTCCTCTATAAATGCCTTTGTGCAGATGAGGAAGGACATCCCTCGAAACCTTCGGGTATATGAGGCTCTGTCCATTTTGGCTGGAATGACGTCTCGATGGTTCGGAGGTTTTATAGCGAATATGAGTACACATGAGGGCAAGTTCGGGCACAATGGGCTAATCACCTGTTTGCCAAGTCACTCCGATTACATGTCCCACCCATGGGCCTTGTGCACTTGGGTCCCCTCTACACCTCGTTTCACGGGGTAGAAGAGGTTTCGATTATGAGATGAGATGAGATATATTTTAATTATTATTTATATTTTGACTGATTTTTTAATGTTTTTTGATAATCATTTATGACTCTTACAAAGTACAAGAATGTTTGAAAAAAAAAAAAATAAAAACAGTACTGTCTACAGTTGCATAAACTCAGTAAAATGCTTACTGGCATGAAAATGAACTCACGAGAAGAAAATTCAAAGTTTAGACTATTTCTTCTTAACAAGAGGAGGTTGTTGTTGACAAATAAGGGTTGATGAGCTTGTCACCCTTTTTCAGCTAATGCCAAGTTGAAGAATATGTATGTGTTCTGATGCTGCTAAATGGTATTGATTAAAGTGGATGTATGTGGTCTGAGGCTGCTAAATGGTATTGATTAAAGTGCATGTGTTCTGAGGCTGCTAAATAGTACTGATTAAAGTGTGTGTGTGTGTGTCTGTGTTCTAAGGCTGCTAAATGGTATTGATTAAAGTGTGTGTATGTGTTCTGAGGCTGCTAAATGGTATTGATGAAAGTGTGTGTTCTGAGGCTGCTAAATGGTATTGATTAAAGTGTGTGTGTTCTGAGGCTGCTAAAGTATTGATTAATGTGTGTGTGATTGGTGGTCAATAATCGATATACCCTTTCCCTGCTCCAAGGAGCATAGGCCTTCAACAAATACATGCCAAGTTCTCCTGTCACATGTTAACATAGGCCTTCAACAAATACATGCCAAGTTCTCCTGTCACATGTTAACGTAGGCCTTCAACAAATACATGCCAAGTTCTCATGTCACATGTTAACATAGACCTTCAACAAATACATGTCAAGATCTCCTGTCACATGTTAACATAGGCCTTCAACAAATACATGCCAAGTTCTCCTGTCACATGTTAACATAGGCCATCAACAAATACATGCCAAGTTCTCCTGTCACATGTTAACATAGGCCTTCAACAAATACATGCCAAGTTCTCATGTCACATGTTAACATAGACCTTCAACAAATACATGTCAAGTTCTCCTGTCACATGTTAACATAGGCCTTCAACAAATACATGCCAAGTTCTCCTGTCACATGTTAACAGCTCAAGTTCTTTCCACGTTTTCTTCATCAGTTTCATTTGTCTCCAGCTCTCTTCACGTGTATTTAGTCTACCTCTGCCTTTCTTTCCCTGGAGATTTCAAAACAAGGACCCCCTTGTAATGCTATCAACAGGTTTCTTCACTGTGTGTCATATCAATCGGCAGCGTCTTTTTATCATCTCTTGTTTCACTGGAACTTGTCTAGTTCTTGTCATCAGTTCCACATTTGTGACTTTGTAATTCCATTTTAAACCTTATATTCTATGCAAGCTTCCATTTATGAAAATCTGTAACTTTTTGTTGTTCTCCATGTTACAGAGCCATACAATAGGACTGACTTGACATTTGAGTTGAAGATTTGTATCTGCTTTCTTGTTTGTCCTGTCTTATATCTTGTTTTTGGTTTCTGTTTTTATCAATGCATTGTGCTGATGTTCTCTTTTTCCAAGTACTTCTCCACATGTCTTGTTCCATATATTTTTTTCTTGTTGCCAGTGGTCTTCTGTATCTGCTTCATCATCCAGTTGTTGGAGTAATAAGTATGTGTTGGATACTGTGATTGAAACTGTGTCTCTTATTTCTTGGATAATCCACACTATACACAATTTTTTGAGTTTTATTTTTGTTTTGCTAACAAAAGATGGTGATCTGATTCTGCATCTGCTCCTCTGCATACCTTTACTTCAGGTAATCATGATCTATACTTCTTATTTATAGTTTGGTCATAACCATTTTGCTCTGTGCATTCTTTTATGTAGAAATATGCTTCCCCGTATAGCCAGCTGATTTATCATACAGAAGTTTATTAATAGTAGTGGCAGTTAGTTTTAAGTGTTGAGGTTTAATTAGTGTATGTGCTTGGTGAGTCTGGTGTATTCTGTTATTAGTTGGAAGACCCAACTTCTGGGGGTGGGAGACATGCCAGATACTTTAGAAAGCAAATACTTACAAACCCAGTATAATATACAGAACTTGAATGCATTTTGTGAAAATAATACTAATAGTGTGAATTTAATATATATATAGGACTTCACGCATTAACTTTGAATATTGTTGCAAATTATATTTTAAAATTAATTATAATATGTTCACAGCTGTATGAAATAATGCTAGACATTAATCATAAAAGCACTCATGTTTTAGAACAGTTTCTTAATTTACTGGCACACTACTGCACAAAGTACAAATAAAATGAAATTTTTCTTTGCATTTAATACAAGAAGACATATTGTTACCTCTGTTTTACATTTAATACAAGAAGACATATTGTTACCTCTGTTTTGCATTTCTAGCATATTTTGTGAGCTAGAAGGTAATAAGGCACATGATTTCTTAAGATGCTGTAAAGGGGTGGGGGACTTCTAGAAATATTAAGAAGCATTGGTTCAAAGAAACACTTTGAAAATTGATTTAGCTCTATGACTCAAGATTGTTGAAAATGACATCACAGACATACAATCATCAAACATGCATAACTCTTCAACATTGTCAGATTGTTGAAAATGACATCACAGACATACAATCATCAAACATGCATAACTCTTCAACATTGTCAGATTGTTGAAAATGACATCACAGACATACAATCATCAAACATGCATAACTCTTCAACATTGTCAGATTGTTGAAAATGACATCACAGACATACAATCATCAAACATGCATAACTCTTCAACATTGTCAGATAGTTTAAAATGACATCACAGACATACAATCATCAAACATGCATAACTCTTCAACATTGCCAGATTGTTGAAAATGACATCACAGACATACAATCATCAAACATGCATAACTCTTCAACATTGCCAGATTGTTAAAAATGACATCACAGACATACAATCATCAAACATGCATAATTCTTCAACATTGCCAGATTGTTGAAAATGACATCACAGACATACAATCATCAAACATACATAACTCTTCAACATTGCCAGATTGTTGAAAATGACATCACAGACATACAATCATCAAACATACATAACTCTTCAACATTGCCAGATTGTTGAAAATGACATCACAGACATACAATCATCAAACATACATAACTCTTCAACATTGGCAGATTGTTGAAAATGACATCACAGACATACAATCATCAAACATATATAACTCTTCAACATTGCCAGATTGTTGAAAATGACATCACAGACATACAATCATCAAACATGCATAACTATTCAACATTGCCAGATTGTTGAAAATGACATCACAGACATACAATCATCAAACATACATAACTCTTCAACATTGGCAGATTTTTGAAAATGACATCAGAGACATACAATCATCAAACATGCATAACTCTTCAACATTGCCAGATTGTTGAAAATGACATCAGAGACATACAATCATCAAACATACATAACACTTCAACATTGCCAGATTGTTGAAAATGACATCACAGACATACAATCATCAAACATACATTACACTTCAACATTGCCAGATTGTTGAAAATGACATCACAGACATACAATCATCAAACATACATAACTCTTCAACATTGCCAGATTGTTAAAAATGACATCACAGACATACAATCATCAAACATACATATATCTTCAACATTGCCAGATTGTTGAAAATGACATCACAGACATACAAGCATAAAACATATGTAACTCTTCTACATTGCCAGATTGTTGAAAATGACATCACAGACATACAATCATCAAACATACATAACTCTTCAACATTGGCAGATTGTTGAAAATGACATCACAGACATACAATCATCAAACATGCATAACTCTTCAACATTGCCAGATTGTTGAAAATGACATCACAGACATACAATCATCAAACATGCATAACTATTCAACATTGCCAGATTGTTGAAAATGACATCACAGACATACAATCATCAAACATACATAACTCTTCAACATTGCCAGATTGTTGAAAATGACATCACAGACATACAATCATCAAACATGCATAACTCTTCAACATTGCCAGATTGCAAGGATATGGAAAACAAATTAACCAAAAAAAAAATCTTAGCAAGGAGGGCTTGCAGCATTTTTGTTTAATTAATAAAAAAATTCTGTTCAATCCATAATAAGTACCTCTACACCTCACGGTAGAAGGGGAACGACTAAGTAAGTAAGTAAGTCCATAATAAGTACCTCTACACCTCACGGTAGAAGGGGAACGACTAAGTAAGTAAGTTAGTCCATAATAAGTATACAGGATGGATTTACAAGAGATTGCCTAACACCAATAGTAGTACATCCAGAATCAAACAGAACTGAGACTGGATTACTATTAACAAGACCCTTATGTAGTATAAGAGAACCCTTCCCGTCATGCGCAACTGCAGCAGGAAGAGCGGGAAGAGGGTGACCACAGCTTAAATTAGTTATTGTAGTCGGTTCAAACAAAGTACTACATTGGGGACATTTAGTTGCTCTACCAAAGTCAAAAGCAGAACATGTGATAGCATTAGGGTTTTTATTATCATTAACCTGTTTATCTGCTCCCTGAGACTCTTGTTGTACAGAGTTTGTTTGTTGATATCTCTTTCTTTTATGTAGAGATCTACTGTGACCATTATTGCCTCTGAAATTATCATTATATTCTCTCCTGTAATTGTTATCCTGGTTTGAATCCCAGTTTCCATAATTGTCATTATCATCTCTATATTGATGAGAAAATCTAGCAGTTTGATTTTGAGGTCTACGCGAAAAATAGTTACCTCTATACTGACTACCTTTGCGGAAATGTCTAAAATTATTAGGTGCAGAATAACGAGGAGTGTCAGCTTGTCTCGAGTTATTCGAAGAAGAATCACCATGTGATTGATTGCTATGATTTTGATCATAATTACGGTTACTCTTTCTATTAATATTATGATGAGTACCCTGAAATTTACGTTTGAAGTTTTGGCCATACGGTGCTGCCGAAGCAACTGGCAAACCTTCTTTTACTCTAGAGTTGCTAATGGTTACGTGAGGGTGCGCAGTCACATACTGGCAACATTATTCTTCCATTTCTTTTATGTTTTTAGGCTTACGCTCATGAAGAAAAGAAAGAAAAGATTCATTGATAGAAGACATAAACTTGTCTCTAAGTAGTAAGTCCATAAGTGCTCCATATGTATGTTCTGTCTTAGACAGCTCAACCCAACGTGAAAAAGTAAAACGTATCTTTGAAATGAATTCAGAGAATTCAACTCCACTATCTGGCAACATATTTTTAAATTAATGACGATAGCCGTCTTCGTTAAGTTGTTACTTCTTTAACAAGACTGTCCTCATAACCTCATAATTGTTCTTGTCAGGCTCATCTACCATACTTAACATACTCAAAGTATCACCTCTAAGTAAATTGGACAACTGATAAACATACAGTGCTTTATCTATGTTATGTGTTGTACATGCACGTTCGAATCTATCCAGATAAACGTTATATCGTCACTGGAAGCATTGAATGTAAGTAGTTTAATCTTAAAAGTACTTGCATTGAACTTATCTGACACCTTATTTGCATCATTAGCATTACCAGTGTTCAACAATTTCAACTTTTCTAACTCTAAAGCTAAGAGATTTTCTTCATGCTCTATTTTTGCTTTTCTCTCATCAGCCTCTCTTTGTAACCTTCTTTCTTCAGCCTCAGCCTGTAGTCTCTTATTTTCAGCCTCTTTTTCAAGTCTTTTATTTTCAGCATCCAATTGCAGCTGAATTTTTTTCTCCTCAGCTTCTTTGTCCAATCTTCTCTCCTCAGCTTCAGCTTCTCTTTTCTGCTTTTCCATTTCCATCTGGAATTTTCTTTCATCTGCCTGCATCTGCAGTCTCAGATTCTCAGCATCTATCTTCTTTTGCTCAGATTCTCTGTCTAATCTTTTATTTTCCTCTTTTTGTCTTTACTACTCAGACTTTAGTGCTTTACTCCACTGAGTATTTGCATACTCTTCCAATTTATCACCAGTCTTGCCAAGGGATTTCCCTTGCTCAATAAAGTAATCAAGTGTAGTCATGATGTCTAATATTATGAGTCATAAAACTTGAAATAATTAATTAACTTATTTCAACCTTAATAGTAACAAGACTTAAATAAGTACTTGTATAATCACAATGTTTACTCCAATCTTTGTGGGAAACAAGTCTTTGACAAAGAACTTGTATTATGCAATGTATAATAATACCACTAGTCACTTCTTAATCATAAAGGCACTACACATCCAATAGTGCATAACCACATATTCATCAGTTATTTATCATAACTGCACTACACATCCAATAGTGCATGAACCAATCCACCAGTTAGTTATGATAAGTGCACTAGACAGCTAATAGTGCATAAGCAAGTATTTAACAATAGTGAATGCTAATTAAGAACTGTGTAAACAATAACAAAGATCAAACACAATACGAAAACATTCGCAGAAGTCAAAGAAATAAACAGCAAAACTAAGGAAAATATCACAAAAGATGTGATGATAAATGCGAAAAGGTAAACAAACAAATGACGTCACAGTGTATAAACAAAAATGGTGTATAGAACTGAATAATAGGAAGGGGAGACCTACAAATACAAACAAATCAAAACAAAACTAAAGAATGCGAAAAAATACCGAAAACAAAACTGCACATGTCGTCACAACTAACGAAAATAGCAACAAATGTCGCTTAGCAAATTTCACTATAGGAAATTTGCACAGTCCCTAAAGAAGACGCTCACAGTAGAAACCTCTATCACGTGGTATATCTACTGAAAGACACCACCCAACCGAGACCCGCTGAAATATAAACAATATAAATATAACAAATAACATATAACATGTAAACAACAAGAATGTGAAGAAATACAGAAGGCTTAGTTAGAGTATAAGGGCACAGTTCACAAACAAAACAGGCCACTTAACTTCTATATGTCCAAACGTCAGCACGGTGCAGAACAGGTGATGATCAGCATTCTAAGGATGGTGATCCAACGTTGATCGACATCTGAACTTGCTTCCATAAACAGTAATGACGCAGGAAAAACGAGCTTCTGATTCAGGAATGAAGTTTCGGAACTTGTAACAGCAAAACGCTTCACTCGGCACTTGACCTTCTAAATGCAGCAAAGTTGATTCAACCGGCACTTGACCTTCTGAATGCAGCAAAATTGATTCAAACGGCACTTGACCTTCTGAATGCAGCAACGCCGGGTACTTTCAAAATATTGCATGAAGATGTAGAATCTTGAAGGAAGTGTAGATCAAACTTGAGTGATTTTAGCTGTATGGGTTTGTTGACCCCGTCTGTGCTGGTACCAGATGAACCAGTTATTGGCCACCAAAAATGATAAGGATGGATTTAGGCTGACTACTGGCTACTATGGACGTTACAGGTATCAGTCCGAAGTCGTTGATAATCAGCAGCCCAGTAGAGTACCACCCCTATAGACACCAGAGATATAATAGGTTGAAGTGTGAGGTGTCTTGTCTGGTTTGTTGTTGCTTGCTGTGAGTGTGGATGATGTGGTTTCACAAGTTCACAACATATGTGGTATGACATGGAAAGTCATATAAAGGTGTAATCTGCTATTGACGTTTTCCATCGTTTATTTCCTGACGCCACAAGTCAGGTAACTGTACATTCAATTCACAATAAACCATAGTCATGACAGTTCACGAAATTCAGCATAAGTTATGTTCATCAATGCATCTGGCATATATTCAAAAATGATATGGCGCCAAGGGGATTATACTGTTGGCTCCAATATTACAAAAGTGCATCAATACTCCTCTCACTGATCAGATGTGCTAAATAAGTCTAATCATAAGTCGCACGAGGATGGTGTTCCATGAGTATAGGTCAAGCTGACCTTTACAGGCATTCCTAAGTCTAACCTCGACGTAGGTGCAATCGCTGACATAGCGAAGTTCATAGAACATAGAACTGTCCTTCGGGCTAAGTATGACCCGTGTACATATTAAACTCAGGTATGAAGATACATGGGGCGTGACTTCTAGTAGAAGAACCTCTCTTTCTGTAATTCGTAAGTGAGCAGAGATTGACCATTGTCAACATAAAGTTAGATTACAGATTTGAAACATAAATGAAATATTACCTTGCTTCGAAATCAACACCACAAAAACACACGCCTCCAGGCGTTTTGAATCATCAAAGGAAGGACCTTGTTAGCTAAACTAACTCACAATAGGACTCCTAATTCCCTATCAAAGAATCACAGACGCAAGAAGCGTCCTCTCTGCTTCAAAACTTTCATAGACTCCTCGACAGGAAGGCTTCTCAAGCACACCTAAAGTCCGGACATGCGCAGAACGCATACACCTGAGTAAGAATCAAAACGAGACGATGTAGGAGACATTCCAGATAAAGATTTGTGATAAAATCGCGCCTTATATGGACAGGAATAAAAACCTCAACACCGGTTTCAATCATTCCAAGAAACAGTTGACCGCTACTACCATATAAGGAGAATGACCAGACATCGTTCACAAAACTGTACTAGCGCGACAACCAACAAGAGAAGGTAACCACCATTGTAAAATGTAACTACAGTCAAACAGGGGTTATTTACCCTGGACTGAGAAAAAATTAAAGTGTACAATTCAGACCAAGTTAAATTACACACAGGTATGAAACAATTCTGTGCGTAACAATGTCCTTAACAAGGCTTCCAATGGACCTTTTATTGGCCTTCCAAATAACAAGGTTGCCGGGGCCATACCGGTTGAACTATGGGGTACCTCCCGATATGCAAACAGGGCGGCGGGAAGGTGTTGGTCCCATGTATCTGGTTTTTCATGTGCCAACTTTCTCAGGATCGACATAAGTGTCCCGTTAACTCTTTCCACTTGGCCATTTCCTTGGGGATGGTACGGGCTACAATGAAAGTGTTTGGCTTGAAAGATCCTGAATACTTCTTCCGTTAGTTTCCCATTGAACTGAGAGACATTATCAGTCAAGATTTGGTTGGGAAAGCCTAACCTGGTGAAGATTGTGAGTAATGGCTCTGCCACATGTTTCGAATCGATTGATGACAGGGCTACCGCCTCTCCCCACATAGAACAAGTGTCCACCAGAGTCAGAATGTAACTGTTCCTCCTCTTGGTCCGAGTGAGAGGTCCCACAATGTCCACTGCAACTCTTTCAAAGGGTGTTCCCACTATGGTTATTTCCCCTAAGGTTGCTGGAGCAGTCCAATGCTTTGGAGCTACCCGTTGGCATTCTGGACAGGATTTTACATATCTCTTTATGTCTTCAGTTATCCCTGGCCAGAAATAATGACAAGCTATACGCTGTCCTGTTGCGTTGATCCCCATATGACCACTGAAGGGAATCGCATGCCCTAGTTCCAACACTTTAGTCCTATATGAAATGGGAAGGACCAGCTGTCCGTGACCATGGGATCCAGTTCCAGCCTTCCTATAAATCAATTTGTTCTTCATATAGAAGTCTCCCTTGCCTGGGGGTGTATGACATTTGGGCAATTTCTTAAAACAAGGATTGAAGCTCTTATCCTCCGCCTGTGCCTTCCTCATCTCATCTGGATGGGTATTTATGGGATTATCCTTCTCCTTTTTAGACTGTGATCTGGTCTGCACTGTTGCTATGATCACAGGTCTCTTGGGATTCCCCAAGAAGACATATCTAAACCCCAATATCAGAGATTAGATTGGTTCACTTATCACTGCTGCTTTGATGATTCCTTCCACATATCGCGTTTTCACATTTATCCTGGCGACGGGAAGTGTCATGGTTGCTACGTCCTTGGTTGCAGCTTGAATCTCCACTGTTTCTGTGGTGTATTGATCTGCCTGCACCAGGTGAGAACTCAAAACTGAATCATAATCTAATCCAGTATCATACAAACACCTTATGGTGACTCCATTGCATGTTACCTCTTCACACACTGGGAGGTGGTAAGGTTCCTGTTGTTCAGTAGGGTTGACCTTTACTCCCTTTCTCCCCATTTTCATTGCAGCGAAATTAGTAGTTTTCCTTCTACAATTTTCGGTGTTATGGTTGTCCATCCGACAATTTGTACACCACCTCTTTCCTTGGTTAACAGATTTTCTTTCATCATATTTCCTTTCATTGAATTGTGGGGTTTTATTTTTATATTCATTGCGTGGCCTATGAAACTGGTGCTTACCTTTGTTCTGTTCTCTATGGTCAAACCTATTAAAGTTTTGTGGTGCCTTAAAATTGTCTACCTGTTTCTTTTTATTACCAACTACCTCTGCTTGGGCTGCCTGATACCTCTCAGCGACATTGAGTAACTCACCCAACCTCTCTGCACCTTGTTCCATGAAAAACTTTCTCAGGTCTGGAGCCATGGACTCTCTTAGCTGCTCAATAAGGATCATTTCCTTAAGTTCCTGGGTTTTCCCCAGAGCAGTCCATTTCTCCAAGTAGGTCTCTAACCGTGCAGAGAACTGGTGATAGGTCTCACCCGACAGTAGTTTGGCATTCCTAAATTTTTTTCTATAAAATTCTCCGTTCTTTTCGTATCTTAATAACAGAGCCTGCTTTAACATGTCATAATTGTCTTGGTCATATCTGCTCATCTTGGCAAAAACTTCATAAGCCGTTCCTCTAAGCCCCTGGGATAACTTGAGGCTCCACCTCTCTCTCTAACCCATATGTAGTTGCCAAAAGTTCAAATCTACTTAAATACCCTTCTATGTCATCATCTTTCTCAACAAAATGGTCTACATGAAAACCCATAGCTGAGGCTGAGGCTCCCTGACTTGCAGTGGCATCTGAGGCAAAAAGGCTGGCACCATTTTCAGGAGCATGGCCTTAAAATTCTAACTCCCTTAGTCATAGCTCATGCTCCCTCTGTAATCTCTTATATTCTGCTTCCCTCTCTGCATCCAATCGCTTGTCTTCTCATTCGGCAGTCAATCTCTTTTCTTCTGCCTCCCTTTCGGCAGTCAATCTCTTTTCTTCTCTTTCTGCAGCCTGTCTCTTTTCTTCTCTTTCTGCAGCTAATCTCTTTTCTTCGGCCTCCAATGCCCTAGCCCCCTTGTCAGCCTCAATCTGCAGCCTCTTAATTTCTTTGTCAGCCTCAATTTGTAACTTTAATTTTCTTTCTTCTGCTAACTTCCTA
This sequence comes from Oreohelix idahoensis, assembly GCA_024509875.1. Lineage (NCBI taxonomy): Eukaryota > Metazoa > Mollusca > Gastropoda > Stylommatophora > Oreohelicidae > Oreohelix > Oreohelix idahoensis. The sequence continues at coordinate 51,907 of JAMPIV010002470.1, forward strand.
TCATCCCTTTCAATATACTTGTCGCATTCTGAAGTTACATATTGAACTAGCTCTGGTCCATCCATATTCATCTCTTTAGCAGTCTGCACAGCGGCAGATCTGAACTTGGCCAAATCAGCCATTCTAACTCAAGCAGGTCTAATAAGGTTCTAAGACAATCTTAAACTTAACTAAAATAAATACCAACTATAATTAACTAATTACTACTGGCTGTGACAACCTTTCATTGTAAATCTCCTCTTAATTATTTTTATCTTCTTAGGGGGTGTTCCTAACCTCTACTAACACTAGTAATACGATCTTGAATTTATATCCTACTGCTAATTTTTATTCCTGGAGTTAGTTAATATATGCTGTATGAGATTCCTATTTCAAACATTCATCTATATATGCCAAATTCAAATCTCGGACTTAGAGACCCCAATATATGTGGTGGGTTTAGATGTTAAGAAGAATGGTGTGCATATAGTTGTACTTGAGTGAGATCAACTGTGAAGGTCTCTGAGGTAAACAATGAACAACTGTATTACAGAGTACCTTCCTTGTTACCACATTACGATCTCACTCTAAGTTATATTATTTTTTGACTAGCGTGACTGAAAGCTACATAAAGTGTCTAGGGTATTGTAAGAATGTTGTTAAAGAATCTCAATACAAAACATATACAAACATATACTAATTACTATGATAAACGCAACTAACACCAGCTGTTAAATTTTATATTTAAAATTTCTTTTGTTAAACTTTATTAGTCCTGAGCCTAAAGTTGTTTTGGTCAGGACTTAAGTTCAATGAGAATCAATTTAGATGGATAGATATATTTACAGATATATATAAAGATATTTACATACAACAGACAATATGTCCATAGTACATTGTTACAAATTTTCAAGTTGATGATAATTACTCTATTTAACTACTGGTACTAGAAGTCAGGGTGGGGATTTACATCATCCCAGTGATCTTTTGTTTCACTATAATTGTTTATGTTAGTCTTTTGGAGGAACGTTTTTGTCTATACAGGAGATTTTTCTTTAGTCGTGACAAGTTGTCCCAGGCCAGATATTGCACTTATCTGGTTCCTGGAATCACAGCAGTTGCAGTTGGTTTGGCCAAACACTTCAGTCTCCTCTGGACTCGAATTTCTTTAATACAAGCAGGTGCCAGAGACTCTTTGAAATCGTGTAGACTTCTTCAATGAGCGAGAACTAGCACCAGACAAGTGCCAGCAGGAAGCCCTGTCGATGCAAGTTATGGTTCTGTCTTAATGTCAAATTAATTCCTCCCAATTTACACGTAAACATACAGTCAATGAAAAAGAACATGGTCAGCTCTCTCTCTGACAACCCTGCTTCTCCACTTTAGTTTGATGGAACAAATGGTACCAGTTTTCTTTTTCTCTTCCCTTATGGATGCTACGCCTCTGTCATTCCTGTAGTAATCTTTTCCATGCAATAAGATAGGTGTAATGTTCCTTTATGACCATCATATATATAGTCCTGTAGTATTAAACATTCTTAGATAGTCCCTTATATGATGGATCAACATCTAGGCCATGCCCAAGTCTGCCATGGAACCATTTAATTACCATCTTTTACATGGCCTTTTCTTTTTTCACCCAACCCTTTTTTAATTAAAAAGTCAATATAATCAATCTTACCACATATCAAGAAAATATAAACAAGAAACGATGAATTAGGCAATAGAATATGGCACACTTTCATCACTGCCTCTGTTCAGACTGCTTTCAGATGGTAGTATTATTAATAAAAAGCACAAGTCTGTTCATCACTTCCTGCTCCTCTGAATATTTTAGAAAAATGGCAGCGAGCAGCTTACTATTTCGATAAAGTAAAAGGCTTTGGCCAATGAGACCACGCGTCTCTTTTTTTGAATGAATTCTTTAAAACAATGTCTCAAACCACTATGCGTTACTACTACCAACTAGATTTGTATATTTAGGTCAGCCAATAATATTACGGCTTCCTTCAAATTTCATCCAATCCCCTTCATCGTACTATTTTAGCCTTTCTGCCACCTACTTTTTCCCCCAAAAATATGCTATCAAATCTAAGCAGACATGACTTGACCTGACAGTATCTCCGATTCTCTATGTATTATTACCAATATTTGATTATCTAATGGACTATTTAGATAACTAACTACATATTCTTGGTCAACAAGTCTTCAGGTACATGAATATATGATTTTTATGGGGCTAAGTGGCTTGGTTCAAAATTCTATCTTTTTTCTATGTTAGTTGTTTATTTTTAAACTACCTCCTGTTTCTTTCTTTTCCACTGTACTTTCAAGCTAAATACGAGAGTCTCTCGTAACACACGAGAATTTACGTCATTCGCAATAAGAGCTAAGCGTGTTTTCATGACTGTAGTGTCCACATTTTCTAACGTTTACATCGTAATTTGAAAATCGCCTAAGGGCAAGGTCAGCAAGTTAGTTTTAGTTTTAGAAACAATGTGAGACATGTTTTGCGTTGGGTATCTATCCGTGCCTCTCCCTTCCACAATGTATTATAGGCAAATACTTCATTTGAACTTGGAAAGCGGTACGCTTGTCTCAAGGACGAATTTGAAGAATAGGGTACCCTTTTTGGTTCGGCCAAAGCGTTATCAAATAATACACTGAAGGCGTAGGCGACAACTACAATTCTCGCCGAAATTTTTAGTACTATCCTATCTTTGACTTTATGCACTATACTGTTATAATCTAATTTAGATATTGTAATTAGAAGTTCACCACAATCAGGAGGTAGAGTTTTCCAATAATGATTTTTTTCTGATAATACAAATCGATTGTATAATTGATAACTGTTTTATGTTTTAATACATTTGACGTGTCACTTTGAAAAAGGTTTTCTAATATGCACTCAGCTGCCTCAGTAAATGTGTTACACATGTTCCACCAAATTGTACAAATAAATGTACCACCTGTTCTGTATTTTTGGCCAAGTGGGTCAGTTTCTGACAACTGATGCCAACATATCCTTCTAAACTGAATGTGTCCAGAGTGGCATTTTTGGTGTTACCATTGATGCGTGCCGTCTATTAAAATACATTGTTCGGATAAATATGTGTGGCCAAAGTGAACGTAGGGGAACTCGACTGACACGGATCAATATAAAGTCAATTAGTTGACAACACCTCTTGAACAATTGACGATTCACAATGTAATGGCATTTGTTAAACAGCTCCATGAAATCTATTCTAGCCCAAATGCAAAGGAAGTAATATGCAGTCTTCATAAAGTCATCAGGCAGTCCGTTTGATAAGGAGACGCTGTGCATCGTAGTCATAATATAATTCCTGACTGAGAGTAAACTAGGAACACCTCAACATAGTATATTGATGCCCTAGTGATAGTAAAACGCAAGAAAAACACATTAGACTGCAGGAGCTCATACACATCCGTCCGCTCACATTAAAACACAAATTGCATCTCTCCCTAGCAGACGATCACCCAAACGTCTGCTTCACATTTGTATCTGCTACTGTACCATATAGATATGACGTCATTTCCTTTACTAGTGAGTATATAATACATATATAATCGTTATGAATTTTAATCATAACCTAAACGATTTTTAAACAGAATAGTCAGATATCAATTTGTGTTCGTCATAATACCCTATTAAGGACGTATCTCAGAAACAGTAATCGTCTGGGCTGCACTGACGTACTAAGCGGGGTGCTAGGGGACCGTCCACACCAGGTGACAGCCTAGAAAGAAGTACCATCAGACACAATTATGATAGTAGGCTTTCTTACTGTTAAACATATGCTTGCAGGTGTATTTCTTTATGGTGGAGGGTGCTAAAGGTACGATCCGCCCTGGGTGCCAACTACTTTAAGGACGCCTCCGCTGTGCAGTATATTAAGTAAATGCTGTGTTCATTTTCTTATCTGATTCGAGATGATCAAGCACAGTTGTCAGGTAAATTGGAATTACAAAGTAAAGCATCCCATGGCTCAAAGACTGTTCCCACTACAGCTTCCTGAGAAAAAACCATAGTGTTTTGCCCAACTGAAAAAAATGTGCGTGAGTGACGTGACTGCTGGGAGTTTCATGAAAAGCTGAAGCGAACTGTTTTTAAAACATATTCCTCTAGTTTCTAATCATAATGATACAAAATTGCTTGCTTGGTAATGCAAATACAATGTATAAAAAAGGACGTTCCACGCTTGTTTGTTTTTGGCTGTCTGTGCCATTTTTCTGTACAACACAGTCCAGTCAACATGCCTCCGGGACCTGAGACGCGTCAGCAGTGAGGAATGCAGTTAGCGACCCATGGCTAGACTACTTGCGTCAGGGTCGGCGAACCAGAGCTGACCAAGACCCTAGTCCACCATAAAGTGATGGTCCTGGAGACAGGCTGCATCACTACAGTCTGGCTGAGTGAGTATGGATCAAAGAGGAAGGCTGACCCTGTCCCAAAAGTGCCGTGCTGAGGTCGGATGAGTCGGCCGAAATGCGAAAATATTGTAGCTTCGCTGTAAACGGACACAACGCAACCAACGTCCTTTTCAGGACGAACGAAGAAGAAGAAGAAGAAGAAGAAAAAGTATGTGCCATTCACGGACTTGTGTTGAGAAAAACGTGTTCAAAGTTTTTGAGTTAGTAGTTGAAAAGAATGCCGTGTCACATTAAAATTAAATGTCATATGAGGATTCAAACTGGTAACCGTGTGATTTTGTGTAGGAGGATAGATTAAACTATATAAGGTCGATTCATGATCTTTTATCAATTTTGGCCAAATGTGGAGATGGAATAAAGCAGTAATAACACGACGAAAGGTCATAGATTAAAAGTTGAAAAGGTGGCCTAAGGCAAAAGAATGTTGGGTATTAATAGCCCAGGGTTGTCAGAGTTATGGATGTTCGTGAATCCAGAGATGGAAAGCGTTGGAGAGTAGAGACTTACTGATGATGAGCTGTTTGAGGATGTTGTGTACATGGGGATAGTTAGAGACCAAGGCTTTATTAATGTCAGGTCGGTAGAAAGATCCATAGATCAGCTGATTAATCCTATCTCGCAGGTTCAAGTACGTGCGCCAGACAACAATGGCTCCTCACATATCAGCAGGCTTAATGACGATGTATTTCAACATCGAATAAATATTAGACAAACTTTAAGGTATCTTTTAATGCACTCTTGAGAAATAAAGAAGTAGAAAACTAAATAACAGAAAAACAATAAACGTGAATGGCTTACGCAGGACTCGAACCTAGGACCTTCCGTGCGACAACCACGCCTAGCTATGCAAGCGAATCACACTATCAGGGAGAATACCTTAATGTTTGTGTAATATTTATTTACTGTTTAAAGGCCTCCGGTTTCCCTTCCTTATGTGTTTAACAATATTTATTTACTGTTTACAGGCCTCGGGTTTCCCTTCCTTATGTGTTTAACAATATTTAATTACTGTTTACAGGCCTCGGGTTTCCCTTTCTTATGTCTTTAACAATATTTATTTACTGTTTACAGGCCTCGGGTTTCCCTTCCTTATGTGTTTAACAATATTTATTTACTGTTTACAGGCCTCGGGTTTCCCTTTCTTATGTCTTTAACAATATTTATTTACTGTTTACAGGCCTCGGGTTTCCCTTCCTTACGTGTTTAGCAATATTTATACGGCGGAGTTGGGAGAAAGCACGGGACTCTGCAGATATGAGTTTGGAATAATGCAGTGTCCGAGGACAGAGCTGTTGAATATCGTGGAGAGTGTTCTAGGTGTAAATGTTAATGGTGTGAGACGACAGGGAGAAGGTATCAGGGGCGGTTTAGAGGAGGAGCTTTGTTTGTTGTCGATCACATTTCCAGTCCTCACGTATTACCAGACAAGTCCAGCCACCTTAATAATTACTGAGTTTGTGAATTAAAAAAAAAATCGTAATCAAATGTTACGAACTGACGTATATTTTTTCTCTTTTTTTTTTGTCCTTTCCGTTACCATTTAAAAAAAAAGATTTATGTATGTGTGTGCGTCGTATTATTTATGGTTTCTTGTTTTCTTCTCTGAGAAAATAATATTACTTTTTTGTTAACTAAGCTGGAGTATGTAGTAGACGAGATTCTAACAGTGTAATAATGTTCACAGTTATATTGTGTATAAATCTTGAGGACACCATAAGCCTGACTTTACAAAATATACTCGGGGAACTCATGAACAATACAAGTGTACCACACTCTCGCCGATTATTCATTTGTCGTTGGACCAGATTTCATTCCAGCAGAGGCCATCAAAGCAGATATCGACACGGCTACAAAGATGTTATATAAATTACTTGGTAAAGTCTGGGAAAAGGAAGAGACACCAGCAGAATGGAAGGAAGGATATCTGGTTAAGTTGCCTAAGAAGAGAAATTTACAAGAGTGCACAAATTATAGAGGAATAATGTTACTATCAGTGCCAGGAAAAGTATTAAACAGGGTTCTCTTCGAGAGATTAAAAGAGTTCATAGACAAGAAAGAAACTGAGAGATGAACAAGCAGGTTTTTGACAAAACAGATCCTGTACAGACCAGATAGCCACTTTGAGAATAATAGTTGAAGAAAGTCTGGAATGGAATTCAGCACTATACGTCGGATTTGTGGACTGTGAAAAGGCATTTGATAGTGTAGACGGAGAATCACTTTGGAAATTGATGAGGCATTATGGAGTTCCCCTGAAGATCATTAATTTAATGAAGAAACCATATGAAGACATGACATGCAGAGTTCTTCATCAAGGACAGCTTACAAAACCGTTTGGTATAAGAACGGGAGTGCGAAAGGGATGCCTCTTGTTTCCATTTCTTTTTTTATTAGCAATAGACTGGGTTATGAGAACATCGACAACACACAACAGAAAAGGAATCCAGTGGACTCTGACTAGGCAGTTGGATGATCTGATATTTGCTGATGACTTGCTTTTTCTGTCCCATAATCGTAGTCAGATGCAGGACAAATTGAAAACACTCGATGAGAGGTCACAGCAACTGGGTCTGAAAATATACAGTGAAAAGACAAACGTAATGAGAATAATTGCACTTAATGATAAAAGGGTTGAACGAAGAAACACCACTACAAGATGTAGAATCGTACACATATCTTGGCAGCAATGAAGAAAAGTTGGAGGGACAGTCAGTGATATCAAAATAAGAATACAAAAAGTAAGAGGAGCTTTCATTGCAAAAGGAAATATAAGGAGATGAAGATAAATTGGATCCAATCCAAAAATAAAATAAGAATCTTCAATTCAAATGTGAAGTCAGTCCTACTGTATGGCCCTGAGATATGGAGAACAACAAAGACTTACTTACTTACTTACTTACTTAGTCGTTCCCCTTCTACCGTGAGGTGTAGAGGTTTGGAAGAGAGAGCGCCAGACCATTCTATCAGCTGTCTTCTCCTGGCCTGGTTCCATTCTAGTCCTCGGTCCTTCAAAGATTGTCTAATGTTGTCCTCCCAGCGGACTCTGGGTCGTCCTAGAGGTCTGGATCCCTGGCTCTTTGTTTCCCATGCTTGTCGTGGTAGCCGATCTTCTCCCATTCTGCAGACATGGCCAAACCATCTTAGTTGGGACTGTTCTATTTGGGTCTGCAGCGGATGGGATTTAAGGCCTTGACGGATCGTTTGGTTGCGGACCATGTCTCTTCTTGTTACTTCAACCACTTTCCTCAGATACCTCATTTCTGAGGTTTGGATCTGGCTTTTGTGGGTTGTAGTCATTGCCCACGACTCGCATCCATATGTCAAGACTGGGACATAGGTGGAGCGGTATACAGCCATCTTCGTTTTCTTACCAACCTCTTTCTTGCTGAGGAATCCACGATTTATGGCCTGAAAAAGTCTCCCAGCCACTGCTTTTCGAGTGGCCAACTCTTCTTTGATGCCTCCCTTTCGGTCTATAATAGCTCCGAGATATTTAAAGTGGTCGACCTGCTCCAGGACCTGTTCTCCCAACTTAATCTGATGTTTTCTTTCTTCTCGTGATATCACCATGGATTTTGTTTTAGAGCTGCTTATGACCATCCCTCTCTCCTCCAGCTCTTCCTTCCAGACTTGCAGGTTGGATTGGAGATGTGCCTCTGATTTAGCAATCAGGGCAACATCATCAGCAAATGCCAACTCCGAAATATAGACCTGTCTCATCTTCCAGTACCCCACTGAATACTTTCTTGTTCTCTCCTTACATGCCTTGATGACATCGTCCATAAGGAGTATGAAGACGTAAGGTGATAGGATATCACCTTGTCTTACACCAGTGGTGGTTCTGAGCTCTTCTGACTTATGGTTTGCTGTCCTCACATAATTTCTGCAAGACTTGTAGAAGCTCTGTATAGCATGAATCAGAGGTGCTGGAATATTCTTCCTTGCCAAACAGTCCCAAAGTTTGCTCCAGAGGACCCTGTCAAACGCCTTTTCCAGATCTATGAAACAAAGATGGTGTAGAAGGTCGGAATGGTGTGTGATGATAAATCTTCCATTGCCAAGGGCAGGTAGTGCTGGCACTTATAGTATGGTGTAGACTTAGGACTGGTGTACATGTGTAAAATAGTTGCACAGTCATACAGGTACAGTTCCAACAGGAACGCCACACCAAATCACGACGTATGGAGTCAATGAATGTTGTAAAATCCTTGTGACGTTTATATTATTTAATGACGACGCCACGTTGACGAAAATGCGTAGACATAAACAAGTAGGTAGGTACATCATAGGTACAATCAAACAGTCATTGTTACAGCAACACAGCAATGGACGGTAGACAGCATCATAGTAAAGATGAATTACATGCATATCAGTACATCATAGGGCTGTAAATGTATTCAGGCGGAAATCTCCATCTGGAACAGCTGGAAGATATCAATATGATAGGAGATCAAATCCTCTCTCCTAAATCTAACCTCAGCAAGACAGGGACGTCTTCTGAAGTGTATCAATAATGTCCTCAAAAATCCTCCAAATTCCTTTAGTTATCCAAGATATCAAATCTGGAACAAGCAGCAAAGTTTAGCAGGCAGATAGTTCTTAAGACATGCATCCATCGATACAATAACAGCGAACATGATTCGTGAGCTGACGAAAAACTTCTCATAGCGTAGACCCTCCTATAATCGGGCTACAAACAAAATGTCAATCTCGAAAGATATCGATAAGTGTCAAACATGTCATTACCTTTACTTCAGGAAATAAACATATAACTCACAGGCTTCCAAGCACTTTGAATCACCACGGATATATCATCTCCAAAGGTACAATATGAATAGGACATTATTTCCTGAACAGTTTAAGCACAGACGCTGGCAAACCAAACGCGTCTTGCTTATCATGCATCTGCCACACTCTCTGAATGTCGGGGCGGAACCCGTGCAAAAAAGTGATCAAGACCAGACATGCGCAGACAAGCGCGACTCGAACCGTGTTCAGCCAACTTACGAACCAAAGAATATTCTGGAGAACAATCGTACAGATTCGAGCCTAATAAGGAAATGAATCTTGAAACATTGTGATTGTCAACTGTTTATAAGAACTGACGACCTGAGCGCTCCGTATATGGAGATGCCTAAAAATCGTTCAACAAACTATCGGCAACCATCGTCACACGATTAGACAACTAGTAGAAATAAAAAAGTGACTACAATACATGAGTTATTTCCCATGCATTAGAAAATAAATACAAAGACGAAAAACGTTGCAACAATCGTCGCAACAGATGGATCTCACTCTTATACTCAAGGGCCTTTTCACTCAGCTGTCTGAGTGTGAAGATTAGGTCTTGAGTACTTCGGTTTGCTCGGAATCCGCACTGGACCTCATCCAATTGTGGCTCGAGAACGTGGAAATAACTTGAGATGATGGCACGTGACAGGAGTACTTGGCATTTGTTTATTGAAAGCCCATGCTCCTTTAGGAGTGGAGGGTTATGAGTGAATGAAGAGTCCTTGATAACCCCCACGATTCCCTGCGGCTCAGGCCTATAAATTATCCTAACACGGTCACTGGACTGGCATATCTGTAGATTACACTTCCAGCCTACCCCGGAAGTGAACTTTTTGTATCACTAACTGGATGCGCGTAAATCAAAGAAGGGGAATGAACTCTGCCTTGCACCTGGACAGTGGATACTCGGGGCAGTAAAATGAAGATAACTTGAAACCCCTGGGACCAACGTAGAATTTGCAATGAGGCCACCCAAGAGGTCAAGGAGAGATGCGAGTGGAAAATTGTTGGAGGAAATTTTAAGTCATTCTACCTTTAACTGCCAAACAGAGCAGAGGTGTCGTAATTTTTATCTGAGAGAGTTCTGATGGATATTGGTCCTTTAGAGTGTAGAATGATAGTGAAGGCTCTGTGAGAATAAGGATTTAGGAAAGTGAGGTAGTAGATTCACAAGGGCTGGGGAAGAGTAAGGACAGTCTCTTATTACGACAATATTTGTCTCTCAAAACTATTCCTACCACTCTTCTGAACAAACAACTGTTTGTCAGTTCCAGTTGCTCATGCGCACACACCGATTTGGTGATCCTGACGCACAACGTACATGAATACACACTACGATAACAAAATATGGGAAATGTTTGGGTTTTGGGCCAGCCGACACCAATGCTAATAAAGTTTTTAATAATTTTATTATCATAAAATCAAGTTACAAGTAAGTATCAATGTACAGTCAGAAATCATGGGTTACAAAACACAAAATAACAGGGGGGAGGGGTTCTGAGGAGAAGTATCCAATGCACCTTTTCCCGCTGGTATTTACTAACAGAAAAGACCTGGTCCCAAAGACGAGAAGGGGGGGGGGGGGGGGGGTGATGATGATCAGAGATAGGCAATTTAAACCAATGGTAAATTTATTACTCTGAGTCAAGGGGGTTACCGTAATAAGGGGTAAAGGAAAAGCTAGGGGTCATCAAATGTTTTCCGTTAATCAACCAATTTTCCCGGGAGGGGGGATGCTCACAGTGAAATCCCGCTAGGAGCAATCCCGTACAATTAATACAGTACACCTTAATATTAGGTTGGACTAATTATAAGGGTAAAAAAAATTAAATCTGGTTTTTTCATTCAAAAAAACACACGCTTGGCTGGCCAGCACACAGTCACACACACACAGACTTACCAAATGGTGAATTCTGGCACTTCATAGGAAATACATAAAAAAACAGCACTAAACCTTGGCTTAGGTAAAAGTATTTTCTTCCGTGTACAGCCCCAGATTAGCGGGTTGTTGAAGTTAACAAAGTGTCCCGAAATCGCTGGACGTTGAAGTTTAACGGTACTGTTTGTTTATTAGATAAAGTTCCTAAAAAATGGCACAGGCACTTGGCTAGGTGTGAGGAATGGTGTGGTGTCTAAGATTGGCACAGCTGGTGGAGATAACTTTCTTTTGCAGTAATGTCACAAACTACAAAAACACTGAGGTAAGTTCTTCAGGGGGTTGGTAAAATCCAATGATTATGCTTGACAGACAGTGTCAGGGAAATCTATGTTCTTCTTCACGAATAGAGCAGTGAGTAAAATATTGCTACTGTTGACTATTCTTCTTCCAGTTTGATAACTAAAAAAAAAACGACTTTATGAATTGGGATTTTAAAATAGTCTTTGGGTTTGCTTTGTTTCTGTATACTTCAGATAGCTGAACCCCAACAGGATCGCCACAAAGATTAAATTTCAAATATGTTCATAAGTCACTGGAGTAATCGAACTGAGTCGGCAAGACTTTAGATCTATATTATTGCTGCGTAATGGCTGCTTAAATGATGTTTCATTGCTGCTAAATTGCTGCTTAAATGATGTTTCATTGATGCTTAATTGCTGGGATGCGAGGTTCAAAAGATCATTCTGGATGCAATAGAAAAAACATGAAATACAATAAAATCATATTAAAATCTAACGCGCGATACATTTACAGTTTAACTATTTTCTGCACTCGCGTCTTCAATTAATAAAGCAAGAAAAAAACTCCCCGTGAGGTTAATAGTTGAAAGCACATCTATTTATACAGAACTAAACTGTATTAAAGTTATAATTCCCCTAAGCGGCTATTGTATTAGGAAATAAACTTATAGATGTAACACATGTGAAAATTTCGCGCCTCTTCAGTTCCCATGGGAAGTCGAAGTTATTTAGCCGCCATGCTAACCAGGATGGCCACTCTGGCTTCCGATCTACGTTCGTCTCAGGCTGCTCACACGAGCATGTGAAATTCCGGCGAGACTAGTCTCGTTCGCGGTGAGTTTCCTGATTCCTCAGATCGTATCCGCTACGCTGAGCGTTCCGTCTTTCGAGCAAGTCTGCCGGTGGCCACAGAAGTGCGAAGTCTGCATGAAGCTTTCTTCTGACCGCTCGTTTCCGTCTTGCAAACGGTTCAGTGTTCGTACGGAGATGCTAAACTTCTGCTTCTCTGTTCTGGGGATCTTCTTGACTGCTTTGATCCTAGCCGCTACTCTTCGTTGATGAAAAGTTACAACAAAAATGATGTTCAGGGATTCTAATGTTTTGAAAAGCTAAAGTCCCTTTAATCATCCATCAAATCAGGGAAAATTCACTTGACAAACTAGACGTACGTCACAATCGTCCCCACTTTTAGACATGAAACCATTTTTCATGTTTCCTTCTTGACAATGGAGCTGACCTGATTGGTGACTTTAGGATGAGTGGTATCTTCAGTTTGCTCTACTTCCTCTGTCGACCAGTTTCTACTCAAGAAGTCAGCTCCGACATTCTGTTTTCCTGGAATATATTCCACTTTGAAGGAATAGACGCTCAATAATAATGCCCAGCGCATAATCCTTGGGTTGAATTCCTTATTGGCACCAAGGAACGCTAATGGAGCGTGGTCGGTTTGTACTGTGAAAGAAGTACCATACAGAAACTCATGATGGCGTCTGATGCCATGAATCAGAGCGAGACATTCTCTTTCAACGACACTGTAGTTGCGTTCAGCCTTGTTCAGTTTCCGACTGCCGTAAGCTACTGGGAATAGCATATTCGGGTCACTGTCCTCGGCTTGCAACAATGTTGACCCGATGCCCTGACCTGACGCGCCAACTCTCAGTACGAAAGGCTTCTTAAGGTCAGGTAACCTTAGGATGGGGTATGCCGACAACTGTCCTTTCAAAGTGCTGTGTGCATGTTTGCACTTTTGATCCCACATGACCTTATCAGGACAACCTTTCTTGGTGAGGTCAGTCAGAGGTGCTGTAAGTACGTTGAAGTTCTCGATGTATTTCTGATAATATGCACATAGTGATAGGAAGGAACGCACGTCTTTCTTCGTTCTGGGCCTTTTGGCTGCAGCTATTTTCTCCACGTTCTTCTGAACAGGCCAACTACAGCCGTGGGAAATAGTATGCCCCAAGAAGTCTAGCTTTTCGAACCCGATGAGACATTTGCTAGGTCTGGCTGTGAGACCAGTTTCCTGTAGTCTCCTCAGGAGCATAGCAACCGTAGCAATATGTTCGTCGTAGGTTTCCGATGCAATTAATAAGTCATCCATGAAATTATGGATGTGGGGACTTTGCAAAGGTTCTAACAGCTTCCTCATCATTCTGGTGAACACTCCTGGTGCGTTATGCAATCCGAACGGCATCACATTAAATGTGTAATGTCCTTCCCTAGTGTTGAAAGCTAGCAAAGTTTTAACTTCCTCCTTGACTGGTATTTGATAATAACCTTTACTGAGGTCAAACTTGGAGAAAATCGTTGCCTTGCTGAGCTTTTTGAACAACTCAGAAACAGTATGGAGAGGTTCGGGCTGGAATTCCGTAACAGGGTTTAGCAGCCGGTAATCTATACACAGCCGAACTTATTTATTGGGCTTCTGCAACAGCACTACACTAGAACTGTAAGGAGATGTAGACTCACTGATAATTCCTGCCTGACGCAGCTTGTCTATTTCTCCGCGAAGTGCATCAGCTTTAGCGTACGGGATGGGGTAAACTCTGGTTTGAACAGGGGTCTCGTTTGTTAATTTCATATCAAATTCAATGAGATTTGTTCGACCAGGTACATCCGGTAATACTGCACTGTACTGTTTTAGTAGAGCCCTGGTTTCTGTTTGTTGTTCTGGTGAGAGATTGTCGCCGAACTTGACATCTTTAAAGGATTCTGTGGGTTGCAGTGGATACTCCATGCAACCATCATCATCTTCCTCGTCTTCCGTTGCTATGGCGACAGCCAGGAGATGCTCGGAGGATGGCACAGGTCTTTCCAAATATTTCTTTAGAAGATTTATGTGGAAGACCTTCTCCTTTCCTTTGATGGAGATCTTGTAATTGGTACGTGAGATCTTTTTAAGGACGGTAAACGGCCCTTGCCATCCGATGCGAAGTTTATTGCTTCCGGTTGGAAGTAGCAACAAAACTTTCTCCCCTGGTTGTAGTTCTATCTCTTTTGTAGCTTTATTGTATCTTTTAGCATGTTTAGCGCGGGTTTTCGTAAGGTTGGTAGTAGCTAGATCCCATCCTAGCTTTAGCCTTTCCTTGAGCTCAGATACATACTTGCTTGCAGAGACGACTGTCTCGTCAGCCTTTTGGTCTGTCAGGGACCGAAGTAAGGCTTCTAGTGCCCCTTAATAGGTCTGCCAAATAAAAGTGTAGCTGGCGCGAATTCCGTAGACGCTTGAGGAACCTCTCGGTAGGCGAATAAGGCAGCAGATATATATAGGTCCCAGTCTTCCGGTTTCTCCTGACCCAGCTTACGTAACATTGTGGTGAGGGTGCCGTTAAAACGTTCCACGAGCCCATTTCCGGCCGGATGGTAGGGACTTGTGTGGATATGTTTGGCCCTCAAGGTCTTAAAGATCTCCTCCATTAACAGGCTACGGAATCGGGATCCATTGTCCGTCAAAACTTGTTGAGGGAATCCCAACCGTGTAAAAATTTGCACGAGGGCTTCTGCGACATGCTTGGAATCTGTGCATGTTAGCGGTATATTTTCGGCCTACATTGTGCAAGTGTCGACTAAAGTCAGGATGAACCTGCTCTTTCTTTTGTTCCTTTCCAGGGGTCCAATGATGTCGACAGCAACCCGTTCAAATGGAGTACCCACTATTGGCATTTGCCCCATAGGTACTGGGGGTGTCAAGTGCTTGGGTGCTACCCGTTGGCACTGGGCGCAGGATTTCACGTACCTGATAATGTCAGAGTTCATTCCTGGCCACCAATAGTGGTTTTTTATTCGCTGAATAGTGGCGTTTTGTCCCATATGTCCGCTAAAGAGAAGAGAGTGCCCCATTTCTAAGATCTGACTTCTGTACTGCGTCGGTACTAGGAGCTGGTTATTCCCCGTGTCCGGGTTGCCCGTTCTACGATACAATACGCCGTCCTTAGAAAAGATGTCTCCGTTGTGTCTGGGGTCCTTAGCCATGGGCAGTTTTCTAAAGCAGGGCTCCAGAGTAGGGTCCTTTTGTTGCGCCTCCTTCAGTTCGTTCGGCAACAAATTTGGCGCAGGCTCACTCTCCTTCTTGGCTTGCCCTCTTGTGGTTACCGCTGCCACAATCGGCTTCTTTGGTCTCCCAATAAACACATATCTACATCCCAGGATAACTGGGTAGATAGGATCATCCATAATGGCCGCTTTAATAACTCCTATGACAAAGTCAGAGTGTATTTCTACCAGTGCGATAGGAAGCGTCCTGGGTGCATCACTCCTGAAAACTCCACTAAGTTTGACGGTTTCCTCTGTCTCCTGACCTGGTTTGACTAGGTGTCTGGCGACAATACAACTAAAGCTTAGTCCAGTGTCATAGAGACAAGTAGTTGAGGTACCATTCAAAATTTCAGTTCCTCGAGTTGAGGGTCGGTCCCCCTCAGGTTTAGAATCACTGAAATTGACTCTACCTTTCGAGGCTGTATGCAAACATCCGACGCGGTTTGAACCGATTTGTTTGCCCTGATCAGACGTTCCTGGTGTAGGGGTCTTCCCTTTTCCTTGACCTTGGTGGCCGCGCTGCCACGTAGGCTTGGTGGGTTGATCAGAATTGTTGTTGGGGGGTATCGGGTTTTGTAGAATTTCGATTTTTCCTGGGGAGGTCACTGGGTATTATTTTCTCGTTGGTTATAGTTCTGAGAGGAATTAGAGGAATAGGATGACTGCTCTAGATTTTGTTTACGAGATGGCTCATCTGTGGGTTTACGTTTAGTGCTGGGAAGTTCGGCCATTGCATTGGTATATCGTTCTGCCTTATTGAGTATGTCCTCAAGCCTGACTGCGCCCTGTTCAGTCAAAAATCTACGGGTTTCGTTTGACAAAGTTGACTTTATCTGTTCCACAAGAACAAGTTCAAGTAGTTCCTCATATGTAAGAGGTAGGTCAGATAATTCAATGCTTTTTGTCAAAAAGCCCGTGAGACGTGAAGAGAACTGCGGGAATGTTTCCGTGCTCTCTTTCCGGCTGTTTCTGAACATTTGCAGAAATTTTCGGGCGGTCATCTCAAACCGCTCTAGCAAGGCCTTCTTTAGCATGTCGTAATCATGTTGGTTCGGTCCCAGCTTTGTGTATACGTCATAAGCATTAGCTTTTAGTGACGTTGAGAGCTTAGGTGCCCAGCGGGAACTCTCTAACCCATAAAGATTTGCGAGCCTTTCGAATTTTTCTAGGTAGCTGTCAATTTTTTCATTGGGGCTAGGAAAAGATTCTAAAGCAAAAGACATCACCGTTAATTGGGCAGACTGAGTGCTGGAGAGATCCACTGACTGGGACTGGGGCGAAGACGGCTCTCCGTTATTCGAAGTAGAGGCGCCCCGACTCTCTAAAGCCTTAAGCGCCAGTTCATGTTGTCTTTCCAGCTCCCTTTCTCTTTCTCTGCGGGCTTCCATTTCTGTCTCAATTTTCTTGTTTTCTGCCTCCATTTTCTTCTGCTCCAATAAACGCTCCTCCGCTTCTTTCTTTTCTGCTCTATCTTGAGCATCTTTCCTCTCTGCTCTCTCTTGTGCTTCCTTCCTTTTCGCGTCATACCTTTCAAGTTCCTGGTTGACAAACAAGTTAGCGGCTTCTCCTTCTAAACCTGATTCTGTCGCCTCCAGCCTTAGGATGGATCTCATCTGAATCCTCTCTGACACGATTAAAGAACTGGATGCTACTACTATTAGAGAATAGCAAGAAGGAACAAGAAGGGGAAAAAACTCAAACTCGCTACGAGAAAAAAAACACAAAGTATAAATTTACTTGTGTCACCTCCTACCTTAAATGTGTTAACTTATCGCTGCTGTTTTCTGGCAATTAAGGCTCTAAACGCAAGCGACTAATGCCACTAAAATGGTAAGTTACACTGGAAAAAATTTTACTTTTACTAAAAGTAGAGAATTTTTTTTAATTAAAACAATTAAATAAAAACAAATTTTCCTGAAATTTTAATTCTCCACTACAAAAAACTCCCCCTGAAGTCAATTATATGAGAAGAGGCGATGTTAACTAGACTTAAAAAGTCAGAACAAGGCGTCTTTAGCTAAGCTCAACTCTTTTTAACTTCAAAAACCTTTAGTGACTGTAAAACCAATCACGCCATCCCAGCAAATATATAACAAAATTTCAATTTTCGCTGCCAGAGAATACAAAGGTGACAAATATTTTAATCACTAACTTCTTGCTCCTGTGGAAAGAACAAACCTATAACACTTATTGTGTGGTCGGCCCAAAATACTAAAAGGCTTTGTCTAGGGGAAGTAATTACTTTTTTATTATTATACCCTACTTCACAAAGACAATCAACCACACTCTATTTAAACTAGGCTCAGAATCCGGGACGAGCTAACCATTTGTTTGTCGTAATTTTTATCTGAGAGAGTTCTGCTGGATATTGGTCCTTTAGAGTGTAGAATGATAGTGAAGGCTCAGTGAGAATAAGGATTTAGGAAAGTGAGGTAGTAGATTCACAAGGGCTGGGGAAGAGTAAGGACAGTCTCTTATTACGACAATATTTGTCTCTCAAAACTATTCCTACCACTCTTCTGAACAAACAACTGTTTGTCAGTTCCAGTTGCTCATGCGCACACACCGATTTGGTGATCCTGACGCACAACGTACATGAATACACACTACGATAACAAAATATGGGAAATGTTTGGGTTTTGGGCCAGCCGACACCAATGCTAATAAAGTTTTTAATACTTTTATTATCATAAAATCAAGTTACAAGTAAGTATCAATGTACAGTCAGAAATCATGGGTTACAAAACACAAAATAACAGAGGGAGGGTTTCTGAGGAGAAGTATCCAATGCACCTTTTCCCGCTGGTATTTCATCATCTCATCTCAGCCCGTAACCCGTCATGGGTCGTAGGGGTGCCATAGTGGAAGCATGAGCAGACAGGGTCCTCCACTGCTCTCTATCCTCAGCAATGCGTACAAGTGTGGAAAAACCGTGTCCTGCCCATTCTTTGATGTTATCAGCCCAGGATTTTCTCTGCCTTCCTCTCCTCCGTCCACCCTCGACCGTTCCCTGAAGGATCGTCTTCGAAAGGGAGTCATGACGAGCCACATGCCCAAACCAGGCAAGCCCTCGACGCCTCACTGTTGACAAAAGTGGTTCTTGGTGGCCTGCATAGGTGTTTATCTTCTCTCTAACATAGACATTTGTTTTGTGCTCTTTATACTAACAGAAAAGACCGGGTCCCAAATACGAGAAGGGGGGGAATGATGATGATCAGAGATAGGCAATTTAACCCAATGGTAAATTTATTACTCTGAGTCAAGAGGGTTACAGTAATAAGGGGTAAAGGAAAAGCTAGGGGTCATCAAATGTTTTCCGTTAATCAACCAATTTTCCCGGGAGGGGGGGAATGCTCACAGTTAAATCCCGCTAGGAGAAATCCCATACAATTAATACAGTACACCTTAATATTAGGTTGAACTAATTATAAGGGTAAAAAGATTAAATCTCCTTTTTCATTTAAAAAAACACGTTTGGCTGGCCAGCACACCGTCACACACACACAGACTTACCAAATAGTGAATTCTGGCACTTCATAGAAAATACATTTAAAAAACAGCACTAAACCTTGGCTTAGGTAAAAGTATTTTCTTTCGTGTACAGCCCCAGATTAGCGGGTTGTTGAAGTTAACAAAGTGTCCCGAAATCGCTGGACTTTGAAGTTTAATGGTACTGTTTGTTTATTAGATAAAGTTCCTAAAGAATGGCACAGGCACTTGGCTAGGTGTGAGGAATGGTGTGGTGTCTAAGATTGGCACAGCTGGTGGAGATAACTTTCTTTTGCAGTAATGTCACAAACTACAAAAACACTGAGGTAAGTTCTTCAGGGGGTTGGTAAAATCCAATGATTATGCTTGACAGACAGTGTCAGGGAAATCTATGTTTTTCTTCACGAATAGAGCAGTGAGTAAAATATTGCTACTGTTGACTGTTCTTCTTCCAGTTTGATAACTAAAAAAAAACGACTTTATGAATTGGGATTTTAAAATAGTCTTTGGGTTTGCTTTGTTTCTGTATACTTCAGATAGCTGAACCCCAACAGGATCGCCACAAAGATTAAATTTCAAATATGTTCATAAGTCACTGGATTAATCGAACTGAGTCAGCAAGACTCTAGATCTATATTATTGCTGCGTAATGGCTGCTAAATTGCTGCTAAATTGCTGCTTAAATGATGTTTCATTGCTGCTTAATTGCTGGGATGCGAGGTTCAAAAGATCATCCTGGATGCAATAGAAAAAAAACATGAAATACAATAAAATCATATTAAAATCTAACGCGCGATACATTTACAGTTTAACTATTTTCTGCACTCGCGTCTTCAATTAATAAAGCAAGAAAAAAACTCCCCGTGAGGTTAATAGTTGAAAGCACATCTATTTATACAGAACTAAACTGTATTAAAGTTGTAATTCCCTTAAGCGGCTATTGTATTAGGAAATAAACTTATAGATGTAACATTTAGTTGGCACTAGAACTTTGAAGATTGGCTTATTTAATAAGGTTACATTTACACCGCAATCCAGTGAACTAAATATGAAATAACTAAACCACTGATCACTCGAAGCTAATGTATAAATTACCGTCTGCACAGAAAAAGAATTTCACTCCAATAGCCAACAATTTAGATGAAATCTAGCAGAAATTTTTAACTATTTGCTAGTGAATCTTAGAATTCTGTCAGAACGAATGATACGTTGCCCTTTTCAGATTCTGTATTTATCTATTAGAAAGGCAAGATAAATGGTACATGTGAAAATTTCGCGCCTCTTCAGTTCCCATGGGAAGTCGAAGTTATTTAGCCGCCATGCTAAACACGATGGCCCGACTGGCTTCCGATCTACGTTCGTCTCAGGCTGCTCACACGAGCATATGAAATTCCGGCTAGACTAGCCTCGTTCGCGGTGAGTTTCCTGATTCCTCAGATCGTACCCGCTACGCTGAGCGTTCCGTCTTTCGGGCAAGTCTGCCGGTGGCCACAGAAGTGCGAAGTCTGCATGAAGCTTTCTTCTGACCGCTCGTGTCCGTCTTGCGAACGGTTCAGTGTTCGTACGGAGATGCTAAACTTCTGCTTCTCTGTTCTGGGGATCTTCTTGACTGCTTTGATCCTAGCCTCTACTCTTCGTTGATGAAAAGTTACAACAATACTGATGTTCAGAGATTCTAATGTTTTGAAATGCTAAAGTCCCTTTAATCATCCATCAAATCAGGGAAAATTCACTTGACAAACTAGACGTACGTCACAAGAGGCATTCATGGACCCCGGAACGGGGTTACCTTTACTAAATTCGAAATAAATCCTTGAGCGAGTAAGTGGATATAACATTTTTTAAAAAAATTTTATATCATGAATAATCATATGTTTATCTACAGCTTATTATTTCAGTGTCTTTTATTAGGCAAAGTTCTATACTTTCTTTCATCGTCATTATGGCAGTCATAATGTTCCAGATTTATTTGTCAAGACTACAAACTTGATAAGTGTGTCTTCAATCACACTTCTTTTCCCTGTTTCTTATATTGGACATTAATGTGCTTTTCATCATGGAATGTCCCTTACATGTATTTAATGCACTCCTATGCATACCATTTCTATGATTGAAGAACTATTTTATTTGCAGTTATTCATATAATATTTCAGACAGTAACTAGAACTATTAGAATGTATACACTTATATAGCCAGTTAATTAATGCTACCACTCGTTTGACGAAATACAAGCTCGCGGTTATCAAGCCTTTGATACCAGGAACCCCCAACATGATTTACTGCTCAAGTGGTAAAAAGGTAAAACAGGGATTCTCAAGCCTCGGCAGCAATGACACCCCAACATGTTCAGAGCAACATAGGAAACTATTAATCTGTGGTTCTCAATCCATTGATGACAGTGACCCTAAAGTTAAAATACTGCTCTATGGGCACAAGGCGAACCAGTGGTTCTCAGCCATTTGATGACCCCAGCCCCAAAACCTCACAGTTAGTTAAATCACACTGCCCAAATGTGGAAAACCACTGCTGTAAATAAGCAGACAGCCAGATAGAGGTTGAGAACTACACGTACACTATAATGTCAGTTAAGTAGAAGTATTACATAGATAATAGATAACACACTGTTACTGAATGTTAGTTATGGTTGTGTTAATATGATTTCTGATGGATGCTTATCGCCCATTAGACATAGGAGAGGATTGCTTTTGAAACACCGCTAATGGGACTTCAATTGTTTCTCACTCCAGTCCAATCAGGTTACCCTACAAACCAGGTTACGGGTCTAAGGTACAAAACTAGGTTACGAGTTGAGGGTACAAACTAAGTGACCATACCAAAACCCAGTTTACCCCTACATACCATATACTTTCAACCTGTAACCCATTCTTTAACAAACACCCCTTACCAGAGGACTCCAACTCATAGTTCCTATAGCAGAAGAGGTTTTCAGCAGGTCTGACTTACTCTGTGATGTGCACTGAGTCCAGGGAAGCAAACTCTGTCACCCCCTGAATCAATTGGTCTGTTATGCTACCTAATTGCTGGGGCAGGCCAATACAAGAGAGTCCGAACACCAATTATCTCCGCAACTACTACAGTCCTTAAGGAGATGAGTATAACTCCTACCAGCAAAACTGCCATAGAAATGGTCTCCTGTTCCATATGATGACTATAGTTTTTTTTTTCTAAACATAAGAAACTACACAAATTTGCTTATTGTAAATCTTTAAGAGTTGTGAGAATCTACATTTTTTTTTTTTTGGGTAAATTTAACTTAACAGAGTCTGTTGCTATTTGTCTTGTTATCTTTATTTGGGTTTTATTTCGTTTTAAACATAAATCTACACCCTGGGGGCTGAGCCATAATTAAACCACGTTCTAGTGAGTCAGCATATTTTTAAAATGTGGCTGGGCACCAAATCCTTTGTTTCAATCTTGTGTGCTTTACATAGTCCGTTTGTTGGATTCATGAGAAAGAATTTATTGTCCAGAAAACTTCCTGTTTAGCTGCCAGAATTGTGTTTACATTAGGGATTTCTAGTAGACTATTTCCCGAGG
This sequence comes from Oreohelix idahoensis, assembly GCA_024509875.1. Taxonomy (NCBI): domain Eukaryota; kingdom Metazoa; phylum Mollusca; class Gastropoda; order Stylommatophora; family Oreohelicidae; genus Oreohelix; species Oreohelix idahoensis. Next base: position 74,389 of record JAMPIV010002470.1, read on the forward strand.
AGAGGCAGTTTCCTCAAACTAGTGGACTAACACAAAGATTAATATTATCTTTCATTCTTCCATTTCATCCAATCTCCTCAAATTCGCCACCACAACAATTTACTTTTTATTCACAGGTTTGTTTTTGTTCATTTAGTATTTTATTAGGGAAGTATCTGTAAAACAAGGAGCCACAAATAAATAAGTAAAATAAATACCATGATTTTAAAAAATGATTATTATGTCAAGTGAAATTTTTCTACACATTAAATAATTATAAAGCCAGCTGGTTGTGTTTGAGTTTGTTTCTAGTATACCATCTACTATGTTTCTTTTCCCCCCAAAAATTGTGTAACTTATACTCGTGATAAATATATCTCAATAATTAATAAATATGTTCAATATCTAATTGTATATGACAATGTATGTCCCACAGTAGTAACTAAAGATTTTACATTCAAAATTGTGCGTCATAGCTGACAAGACACAGACACTGTTTACAGACAAAATGTTCCGTCCAAGCTGACAAAAGACTGACCCTTGTCACATGCAAATGTTCCGTCCTAGCAGACAAGACACAGACACTACTGATAGAAACTATGGTCCTTCCGAGTTGACAACAAACAAACACTGGTCACAGACACTATGTATGTTCCGTCCAAAGTGACAAAAGACAGACATTGGTTACTTACAAATTTTACGTCTTAGTTGACAAGACACATTCACTACTGACGGACACAATGTTCCGTCTGAGTTGACAAGAAACAGACATTGGTCACAGACTCAATTTATTTTCCTTCCGAAGTGACAAGAGACAGGCACTGGTTACATACAAATGTTACGTCCTAGTTGACAAGTGACAACCACTGGTCACCTACAAAATAAATAAACATAAACAAATGTGTGTACGTGTCACTATTGATAATGGGAAACAGTTAAATGTGTACACAAATAACAAATGTAATAATACATTTTCAATATGTATTTATAATGTCTGATTAAAATGTAAAAGTATATCAGAAAAAAAACTACAAGTCGTTACTTAGTTTCCTTGGTACTTTTATGTCATGTAGTCGTTTTTCTTAATATTTTATTAATCTCCTTCTTCTTCAGGTGCCTGGTCTGGAACAGACATTGGCGATCATGACCCTCCAATCTTCTGTGTCTTTTGATAGTCTAATGAGGTTGTTGTTGCCCATGCTGTTGTTTGTTGCCCAGTTGTTTAAGCTTTCCACATACATATTTCTCTGCCTTCCTCTTTCTCTCCTGCCTGGTATTGTCCCACATAAAACTAATTCCTCTACTCATACCCTTTTGTTAATATGTCCAATAAATTTCATTTGTCTTTTCCTGATGGATTTGATGAGCGACCTATAAACACCCGCAGCTGTCTATACCTCGGCATTTGCTTTCTTCTTTGTCCACGGTATTCTCAGTATCTTTCTCTAAAACCACATTTCCGCTGCCTCCAGTTTTTTCACCAATTGCTTATTCATTGTTTAACATCCGCATCCATATAAAAGAACAGACGACACGTAGTCCCTTAGTAAGTGAATTTTTGTGCTTATGGTGGATGTCTCTGTTTTTCATTACTTTGCACATCCTAGTAAAGGCTTCTTTGGACATGGCGATCCTTCGACAATCTCTTTTATTGAGACTGTTCCAGTGGCTGTCGACAGTGGCTATGCGACCCGTTTTGTTGCTGTTGTCTCGATACTTGATCTGGGATTTTCTATTGTAGTTATGTGGTGTGCTTTCTGATTCTCTCCGGCAATATGTATTGTTGCTCTCTGATTCTTTCCGGCAATATGTACTGTTGATCTCTGGTTCTCTCCGGCAATATGTATTGTTGATCTCTGGTTCTCTCCGGCAATATGTATTGTTGCTCACATATGTGTCTGTTCATTAGCCATCTCCGAAATGTGTTAGAATCGCCCGTGAAGGGGGTTATAACCGAGCGAATTTGGTTATACTTATTACAGTGATCTACATTGGATAGCGTGTCTGTTATCTGTTGCAACGCGGTCATTGTGGGTTCGGCCTCTATAGGTAAGGGTATGTTAGCAGGATGGACGCTTGCCTGTTGCATTTCCTGTTGCTGTTGTAGCTGCTGTGCATCTAACGCCTGTTGTTGTTGCTGTTGTTGCTGTTGGGCATACAACGTTTGTTGTTGTTGTTGCTGTTGCTGCTGCTGTTGTTCTTGACTTGGATCAATTATAGTGATTATTCCTGTCTGCTTTCACTAAAGAAAAGGGCAGGTCACGGCGCCAATGTAATGTATATGTGCCCGAGTCAGTTAAATGTGCAAGTAGTTATATTGTTTTTTCAATCGGAGTTAATTATTTTGATCTTGTTGTTATTCAAGTGCTGCAGGCTTTCGGTCTGAGATGGAGATTCTTGACTTTTGCTCATTATTTCAACACAGATTCATTCTTCCCTTTAGGTTTAGTGATAAGCACTCTCGCATAATGGTTTTCAAATGATCCAAATTTAACACAGCAATTGTAGAAAAAGTTCAATTAGTTTATTAGTGTCATTAGGCAAACACTGCAAATTTCAGAATGATGGTTGATTATCCAAGAGGAACATTTATATATCCACAATGAAATATATGTATATATCCAATAGAATAATATACTAACTTGTCTACTTAAAAAACTTGTCTTGAGAGCAAGAATAAAGGGGGGATGTCATGGCTGGCTCAGGCAGAGGCGACTATTAGACAGGCGACCACATTTCAAAATATATTCAAAGGAGAAGAGTGGAGTAAGTCTAATGAGAGCTGGATGGACTACCAGCAAGTCATCATCAGTCTTGGTCGAGAATGCAGAACTTGAGAAAATGGGAGAGAAGTACTGGAAATTGATCAGCTGATAAATGATAATGATTGGTAAAATAATGCCAATGTGTCACTGATGGATTTTTAATCCGTGATAATAAGTCAAGCTTTTTGGTTGTTGATTTTCTTACTCTCCATGTGTCACAGCCATTTAAAAGGACTGACTTGACATCTGAATTGAAGATACTGATTATTATCTTGGACTTGACTTCTTTTGATGTCGAATTTATTTCCTAGTGCAATGAAAGCTCCTCTAGTCTTCTATATTCTTATTTTGAAATCCTTAACTGTTCCTCCAACTGTCTATAATGCTTTTGTTCCTCCAACTGTCTATAATGCTTTTGTTCCTTCAACTGTCTATAATGCTTTTGTTCCTTCAACTGTCTACACCGTGAGGCAAAGAAATCCATGACTTTTAAATATTTTGAAAAATTCGGCCGAAAATGACCCGATTATTTTGAAATTTGGTACAAATGGTGAGAAAATGTTTACCTACATTTTGCTTATTTCATTTAGTGCTCAGAATGTCCGCCACCAACTGCAACACATGCGCGAATTCGGGTGCGCCACTTTCTCACTGACGCATCAATTGTGCGCTATTCTAGCTCATCCAATGCCTGCTTTATCCGCTCTCTTAGCTCATCCACGTTGCCAGTTTTCTTTCGGTAGACATTCTCTTGCAAAACACTCCAAATCCCATAGTCAACGGATGTTAAGATCTGGACTATTTGGTGGCCAAAATTCGGTTCGATGAATTCAAGTGTCTCCTGAGTAAGCAGCGCAACTCTATCCCTAGCACGGTGAGCAGGCGGCGCGCTGGAAGATGAAGAATTCTGACATTTACCTCATGTCAGGTAATAAAGCACTTCATCAACAGGTTGTTGCGGTAGTAATCGCCATCTATCTTGATACTAGGTTGAACAAATTGAATTCCAGTGCGGCCCAGTAATGAGACACCAACATAAACCATTAATGATTTGCTGAACGTTGGTTTTGCTCGCAGCAACCGATTAGCAGATATGTTTCTTTTTCTGGTGACAACCGGTGCATACACTCGATCGTTCTGACTATTGGTAGGCCGAACAACAGTAACAAGTGTTTTATCCGTGAAAAATATGAAACTCAGTTTATGCTCTGGGAAGCGACGCAAAAGATGTTGGCACCGGGAAAGCCGTGACTCTTTGTTGCGTTCAGTCAACTCTGTCGTCCGATGTTTCTTCAAACATTTAAACTGAAGTTCCTTTTTGATCATTCTGCCCATGGATCTTTGAGAAGCGCCTATTTGACGAGCAATTTGACGCTGGGAAAGATGTGTTCGAGGACGTCCTTCTTGACTGCACAATCTCGTTAACAGTATTGATGTTGTCATCGGTGAGTGCAGTGCGTGTTCGGCCAGTGCATTTACGACTATCAACAGTGCCGGGTTCGGTCTATCTTTTGCAAAAGATATGTCAGTCCGCCTAAGTCCATCCTTTGTTTGGAAACTCCTTAAAAAGTCGTTTCGCACCATAATTTTTGTTTTGTCGAAGAAAATTGATAGCCGTTTTTTCTTTTTCAGAGAATGTAATTTTGCAGCAGAGGAATTACAGTTGTATGCAGCGCCACCTGCAAGGCGTAAAATTCGTTGCGCGAAATTTGAAATTCGAAATTTGAGACTCGAAATTCGAAAATGGATATTGTTATCATAATTGTCACCAAGTTTCATAATAATAGGGTCGTTTTCGGATTAGATTCTATAAATATTTAAAGGTCATGGATTTCTTTTCCTCACGGTGTATAATACTTCTGTTCCTCAAACCGTCTATATTGCTTCTAATGTATATTTAAGAGTCAACATTTTATAGTGGTGTTTGTTTATGTGCAATATTGTTATCGTTTCCTGCATTTATTCTTATTATCTTTGTTTTCTCCCAGTGTATTTTCACATCCACTAGCTGTGATTTCTCATTAAATATTTGCATGATGTCTCTCATCTAAATACATTTGTGTACAGAAGAGCCAGTTCGTGGGTAAAATCGTTAGCTATGCGTTAATTAGTGCAGACAAATTATCTTTCAAGCATATAATGATTAATTAATTAAACTTTCCCATTCATGTGCTTCGTCCCAGCACGAGGCAGAGTTCAAATGTTGCCACACCCAACCAAATGCATTTTTATTTTATACTTTCCATCAGCACACACACGCATATACGCACACACACACAACACACACATACACACACACACAGATTGTACATGTTTACACCGGTTGGGTCAAGTTGCTAAAAATGTGTGCCTTTGATATCATCAGACTATTGTCCCGAAGAGGATAATTTGTTACTTTTCTTTTTAAAATCTAATTCTACACAGTACAGTTAATTTAGTCTGCACTTTTTTTTTTTTTAAATTGCGTATTATATTATTTACGAAAAAATTTAATTAAGAACAATTTAAACCAGTTGTTAATATACTTACTTACTTACTTACTTAGTCGTTCCCCTTCTACCGTGAGGTGTAGAGGTTTGGAAGAGAGAGCGCCAGACCATTCTATCAGCTGTCTTCTTCCTGGCCTGGTTCCATTCTCGTCCTCGGTCCTTCAAAGATTGTCTAATGTTGTCCTCCCAGCGGACTCTGGGTCGTCCTAGAGGTCTGGATCCCTGGCTCTTTGTTTCCCATGCTTGTCGTGGTAGCCGATCTTCTCCAATTCTGCAGACATGGCCAAACCATCTTAGTTGGGACTGTTCTATTTGGGTCTGCAGCGGATGGGATTTTAGGCCTTGACGGATCGTCTGGTTGCGGACCATGTCTCTTCTTGTTACTTCAACCACTTTCCTCAGATACCTCATTTCTGAGGTTTGGATCTGGCTTTTGTGGGTTGTAGTCATTGCCCACGACTCGCATCCGTATGTCAAGACTGGGACATAGGTGGAGCGGTATACAGCCATCTTCGTTTTCTTACCAACCTCTTTCTTGCTGAGGAATCCACGATTTATGGCCTGAAAAAGTCTCCCAGCCGCTGCTTTTCGAGTGGCCAACTCTTCTTTGATGCCTCCCTTTCGGTCTATAATAGCTCCGAGATATTTAAAGTGGTCGACCTGCTCCAGGACCTGTTCTCCCAACTTAATCTGATGTTTTCTTTCTTCTCGTGATATCACCATGGATTTTGTTTTAGAGCTGCTTATGACCATCCCTCTCTTCTCCAGCTCCCAGTTGTTAATATCCGATAAATTATCAGATATTTCAGCTGAGGTAATAATATTCATATATGCCGTCCACAAGGGAGTTATTCACAATTGCAGATAAACGTGAACTATTGCGGACAAAATGTAACTCCATCAATGGTACCTGTACCTCGTAGCAGTATGGCAGCTTGCGTAACCAGACAACCACCAGAGCTTTGCCAGCGGGAGTTTTACGCCTGGTAGGTTCAATCCAGCTGGACAGCTCTGCGTGGGTAGTAAGGTGACCATATTTTCAAAACCCTAATCCGGGACAAAATAGTAGATTTGACCTATTTCAATGCAAACAATCGGGACAAAAGGATAAAGAAAATGTCAAAAGTCGGGACATGTTCCGAAAAAATCAAGTTGATGTCAATTAAAAATAATATACATTTTATATATACATTTGAATAACACTGAATAACATACATTTTACTCTATACGTTTAACTACTTAAACTAATAAGAGAGAAAAACATCAATAATCCTTACTTAAGGTGAAGCTCAGTTATTTTACTTTTTAGATGAGTGGATTTTTATCAATAGGTCCTTCTTTGCAAGCAGCATCTTAAAAAACTCGACACATGTTTCCTCACAGTTCACTTTGGTTGTCAATATAGCTTTCAAAGTGTCAACACCTAGCTGAGTTTTATCACTTGCCCATAAGCTGTTCATCAAAGAAAACACTCTTTTTGTGGGGGGGCCGCGCTAGCGTAGTGGCTACAATACCGCTCTGGCGACCGGGTGATTCAGGATCAAACCCGGGCGACGGCATTTGAGGATTTTTCGTCGACCGGGATTTGGACTGGATTAACTCGAGACCTGGCGAGACATTTGAAGGAGTGTCGTCGACCAGGGACTGGCGGCTCCTGAGCCGACCCAGCTGTAATCGGTACCTCCGAAAACGGCGAGTATCTGCCTGAATGGCGAGGGACACTTGTCTCTGTACAAGAAAATAGGATACTCACGTAAAAATCAATGTCAGGTTATACATTAAAAATAACCTGAGATTTCGCCTCGAGTATTAGCGGACGTACGAAAAAAAAAAAAAAAAAACTCTTTTTGTGGCAGCATTTGTTCCAGGTAGACAGAAAAAAAAACTCTGCCAATTTCAAAATATTTGAAAATGTCACATTATTGTTTTTGAAGTGGGAAATCATTTCAATCCAACGTTGTGGTGGCAATGTTTTTTTGGCACTCCATTCACTAATGTTCTGAGAAGTAACAAACTGCTTCATATAGACATATTCGTCATAAATTTCAGTTTCTGTAAAGTGGGCTGAAGGTAATGTTTGAATCACTAGTGATGATGATATCTCAATAACTGCCCAAATTGGTATTCTGTTCAGCGTTACCCAGCTGTAGGATTCTAGGTCTTGAAAATTTTTTGCAGCCCATTTATTCAAATAATTTAAAGCTGTTTCATGGAACGAAGAAACGCTATCATGAAACTTTTTCACATCCTCCTTTGGAAGTCCTTCCATTTCCAGCTTTTCAAGGATTAGCTTAACTCTTGATGGCAAGAAACCGTCTTCCAGTTTGGACTTCAAAATAGTTTTCAACCCGTTGATGCCGTCAATGACTTCAAACACAGTGACCGTCTGTCCCTCTATTTTTTTGCACTGCTTCGTAGAATGGAGAGGCCTGACTGTGAACAAAAACAAGCCATGTGTTGCGTGAATATTTTGACGCACATATTACAAAAATCGATATGGCTATTTAATATGGAAAAAATATAGACATTCATTCATTTGTGTATGAAAATGCTGTCTATGGGGAAAGCGATATAATCCATGTTTGATTCACACTTTTGATTATAGGAGTAATCGTTCTTGATATTGATCCGGCGCAAGGATATTGCTCTTATATTTGTACTTACTTTTAGGGCCAGAAAATAGATTAATTTGCTTATTATGTTTATGGCCTGAATTCATATGTATTACATATTATTAGTACAAGTAGAATCAGTCCTATATTGTATATTTTGGATGGGTAGGCGGGACTAGATTCTTATTATTCCGGTCTAGCGGAAGTATGAGTTGTCTTGACAAGTCGTGATGAGTTCCGATGTACCGTGATAATGGCGGGTACGCACTTTTCAAAGGGCTGGTAGATTCTTAAGGAAATATGATTCATGAAGTGGTTTTCTTCTAAAGGAGATGGTATCTCTACTATAGTTTATGTTAGAGACTCTCCTAAGGTACGGTACAATGTATAATTCGGACTCCATGTATTGCCAGACCCTATTTTGATGATCTCATGTCGATTCGACCTAGACGGAACATTTTGCTTCATATCGCTAGGGTCGTGTTTTGTATCGACAAAGATGACAGACTTTCCTACAGCGGTTATGGCTACGTGAATTAACCTGATCACCGTAGAGCTGTATGGAAACATTTTGAAATCATTTATATACCCATTATAAATTAACTCTGGCTTATATTCTCCTTCCTATGAATGAGTGAACGACAACTCAGGGAGGCGGCCATGTTAGATTTCGGTCATCATATGTTTTGATCACTGCCAAGAGAACAGATTATTTATCCTATTATCGGACAGTGACAGGGAGATCTCAATCTTGCTAGAAACCCCCTTTCGTGGTTTCATAATATATACTACAAACTATGGACGTCAAGTAACTTTAGTTATTTACCGATCTGCCTTCACTGACGCGTTTAGTCAGATAGGGGGATGCGGCCATAATGTATCATGACATTGAACTTTTGATGTACTGCCCATTATTTCTGAATGTGTCATGACTTCAGATCTGCTATGTATACCTACAAATTGATATGTCAACATACCATGATGTACTCGTATGTCCCAGTGTGTACGTCTGAATAAATTGAGTAAACAAAGATTCCAGCAGTCTGCATTGGTGCCTTGTAGACACAAGTGTATGAGTGGTTATATTGGTCAGCACACGAACAGTACACCATTCGCGGTAATCACACTCTACACTTCTACTCCATACATACACCATCCTGCGTCGGTTGAAGTGACCAAGTTTAGGGCCTGCTTCCCCTGGAGCCTTTGCCTTCCCTAACTCAGGACTAGGGTGAGTTACCCATTTACAGCTGGGTAGACTGGAGCATGCCTGATCTCAACAACACACCACTCTTCCTTACAGAGCATACAGACTGACACTTTACAGAGTGGAAAGAGGGAAAGAAACTTTACAGTGGCGAGCCAGATTCCTGGGTCCAGCTTACGCAGTTTTGTGTTGAGAATCACAGTTTACAGCTAAAAGAACATTTGTTTGACCACATCAACACCAGTAGGACAGCTATACAGTCGATGTCAGCTTGACCTGTATTACCGATAGGATGCTGTATCTAGGTCAGCGCTTGTTGACAGTTTTTTCGCTGTACAGACAGTATTACACAGGACAGTGGTATCAAGTGTAGAAAATATCTGGAGCAGTATTGTTGACATTTCTCAACGTACAGAAGAATCACAGTGTTGTTGAACATAAAGTGCATAGTTCATCGTTGGATCTTCATATGCTCAACAGAGAAAAATTGAACTGTGTAATAGTTTAGAATTAAATCTATTACTCAATAAAGTGGCAAGTTATTATTATTTAAATAAACTGTGCCTGCTTTGCAACACCATACTTTGCAACACATTCTATCCTCAACACATATATTATATTATATATGCATTTATGTTATTTGTTATGTATTAAATTAGTTTATGTTCTGTGTGACTAGTACAAGGTATGCCGAGTGACATTGGTCTGGTACTAGTATTCTATAGGTACACATTTTCTTAATTGGAAATTTGTTAGCAACAATTTGCTGCTATTTCTGTTAGTTGTGATGAGGTGTTCTTTTCTTCGTTGTTTTTGTTAATAATTTTGTGTTCCTTAGTTTTGTTTGATTTGTTTGTATAATTGTAGGTCTCATCTTTTCTTTCATTTCAGTTTTTTACACCCTTATGTTTATACACTGTGGCGTTATTTGTCTTGTTATATTATTGCAGTTATCATCACGGTTTCTGTGATCATTTTTTTCATTTCTCCTATTTAATTTAATTTGATCTCTGCAAATGTGTTCATATTGTCTTTTCTTGTTTGTCCTTTGTAATGTCTTTAGTTGACATATGACATAGGAGTTATAGTGGTATACACTGATAATATAGTACAGATCAGTACTTTATGATTGTTATTGTTATAAAACAAAATGTACAAGACCTTTATAAGGCTTGTCTCCCAAAGTGATTGGTAAAGGGAAATATTTTTTCCACAGGTACTCAAGTGATCTTTGATTACATTGAGGTATACAAGACCTTTGTAAGGCTTGTCCCCCACAGTATTTGAGATACAATTATTGTTGTCCACAGGTACTCAAGTTATCATTGGTTATTATAAACCATACAAGTTTGGACTAAGACTAAGTCTATGGTATAGACTTGTCTCCCATTAACTTGAAAGAGGGTAATTTATTTACTTTTTCAGGTTTCTGATTTAAGAAGACAATATGTCTACATTAGATTATTTTATTGCACAAGGAAAATCTCTTGATAAGACTGGAAAAGACTTAGAACAATGGGCTGTTGCTCAATATGACAAAGCATTAGCTGCAGAAGAGAAAAAAACTGCTGCTGCTGCTGCTGAAGAGAAAAAAGCTGCGGCTGAGGAGAGAAAACTTCAAATAGAAGAAAAAAAAAGCTGCTGCAGAAGAAAGGAAAGCTCTAGCTGAAGAAAAAAGATTAGAAAAAGAAGCTGATACTGCTGCTGAACTTAAGAAATTGCAGATGCAAGTGGAGGAAAGGAGATTTGATGCAGAACAGAAGAAATTAGAAGCTGCTGCAGAACAGAAAAAATTAGAAGCTGCTGCAGAACAGAAAAAATTAGAAGCTGCTGCAGAACAGAAAAAACTAGAAGTTGCTGCTGCTGCAGAACAGAAAAAATTAGAAGCTGCTGCAGAACAGAGATTAGATAGAGAAGCTGAAGAGAGAAAAGCAATAAGAGAACATGAGTTTGAATTAGAGAAATTAAAATTGACATGTATGAGTAATGTTAATCAGGCATCTGGTGGTAATGGTAAACCCTTTGTGTACAAGGTCAAGGTACCAGCGTTTAACCCTACCAGTGATGACATAACATTTTGGCTTTCTAGATTTGAACGGGCTTGTCGATCTCATAATGTTGACAAATCACAGTATGTGAATCAGTTGTCTGAAAATCTAAAATAGGGAGTCTCTGAGTAAGTTATTTTTGTTGAAGAGGCCGACAAAGATAATTATGATGCTGTTAGGGCAGCTTTGATAAAGAGATATCAGCTGTCTGAAGAAGGTTATCGTCTTTTGTTTAAAACAATGAGACCTGAGGTAGGTGTAGAATTCTCAGAATTCATCTCAAAAGCACGAATTACACTTTCACGATGGATTGAATTATCCAAAACAGAGAAAACATTTGATGGTCTTACGGATTTATTGCTAAGAGACAAGGTCATGTCTTCTGTAAATAAATCATTCCTAGAGTTCTTACATGAGCGTAAACCTAGTACAATAAAGCAAATGGAAGAATATTGTGACCAGTATGCCACGGCACGAGTCGGCGTCTGTGGCCTAATGGATATGAACGCAGTTTCATAATCCAGATATACCAGGTTCGAAACCTGCTGCAGGCGGTTTGGTAGCAGATCGCTTTGTGTGGATTTTTAACAATGGTATAAGCGCCGTACCGTTCAGAAAGCAATGGCAAACTACTGAATGAAAAAAATTGCCTAGAAAAATCACAAACAGCCAATAAAAGCTGGGGATGATTGCCACGTCCTGTAAAGGATAAGCAACTAACTTTATGCCACGGCACACCCTGACATGATTCTTAGTAACTCTAACATTAAAGAGAGTATGCCAGTTGCTTCGGCAACAGAATATAATCAGAATTACTCACACAAATTCCAAGGAGCTAAAAATAAATTTGATAAAAAGGTTAATTGGAATAAGTATCAAAACCAAGATAACCACTCAAATCAGGGTTCTTCTTCGAAGAACTGGAATCGGGCTGATAGTCCTCGACACGCGAGGGGGTACCCATAATGTTAGAAATTCTCGGAAAGGGAGTAGCTATAGGAACTACCCAAGTGCTTCATGGAGACAAAAGAAACAATATTACAGGGATACTCAATATAACGAGCATGATGATTATGATCATGAATGTTATGATTCAAACCCAAATAGGGGTTATAACAGAGGCAATAATAATTATAGAGACAATTATAACCGAGGTAGATCACAACACAAAAGACATGGTAAATCTTATTACCAGGCTAACTCTGCACAACAGGAGTTCCACGACACCGATAATCAGAATAATGATAAAAAAGACTCCAACAGTGTAGCAAATTCCGCTTTCGATTTTGCTAGAGCATCTGAGTGTTCGCAATGCAAAACATTATTCGATCCAACCACAGTGTCTACTTTAAGCTGCGGTCACCCTCTTCCCGCTCTCCATGCGTCAATTGCGCATAATGGAAGGGGTGCTCTTGTAAATCTTCATTGAAACTGCATTTACGCTTTGGTACCATTTTCTTACAACAATAACAAAATTTGCACAAATAGTTCACCGTTTAAATTAAATAAACGTATACCGTACGCAAAATCTTGGTTCTTTACCACTACCTAAAATTTCAAATAACTACGAATATCACATTGGAACTACAAAACTAATTCGCGGTCCTATTTTTTTTTACATTAATGAAAATAAACAAAAATCCCGTTCAACCTCTGATGGGTTATAATTAGGATATATATTGTTTTCAATTCAAAATAATATGAACAACTGCCGACATGAGACAGTGGCATCACATTTGTAAATAGGGACAATCACAATTGTGCTTAGGCCTATACGCTAAATAAAAAAATAAAATAAAATAAAATAAAAATAAAAAAACCAAACAAACAAACAAAATCAAGAAGAAACTATGAACAAGAATAATATTAAAGTGGAGGGGTGTAAAGGCCCGGTGGTTCTAGTTATATAACGGACTTTACCAGATATTTAATTGACTTTCATCTGTTTAAAGTCACATGCATTGTAAGAACAGCATCAGACCTTCACATTCCCAGCCACTATATATTAACATGTGTTCGTGTTAAATATTGTTTGACTATATTATGCAGTTCCCTAGGTCTGTCTATTCTCAACACCTCCTCTATATTAATAGGTAAGTTGGATGCCTGTAAATAATCCAATATTGGTATTCTCATTCGGTCCTGACAAGCTCTTATGCTGTTTCGGCGCCAGTTCACTAATAATTAAAAATTCCCTCAAGTCAGCCACGGAATAATATATATATTTTTTTAATCTGTGAGATTTATGCCAAATTGGCAAATTCGTCCAAAACCGGGACAAATTGGCGTCCCGGATTGCATCGAAAAATAGTCGGGACACATTATCAAAAATGGTCGAAAACCGGGACTGTCCCGGAAAAACCGGGACGTCTGGTCACCTTATGGGTAGGGGTCAGACAAAAGCTGGTTCACTGATCATCCAGGTTGTGGGTTTAAAGCACAGGGCCGACACCCCTGTTGTATGTAAAAAATGTGAAGCGTTACGGAAACAGCAACACATGAAAACAACTTTGATGGGGGACGGACTTTCGGATTCTGTTGGGACACTGTAGGAAGGACAGCCGCCGACTGAACAAAGTGGAGGCAGTTTATTGCTGAACTATAAGACGCCACCAGGCGTGATGTTTACTGACTGCTTTGACGGTCGGCTGCTAAGGATCAAAGGAAAAAGAAAAGAAACAAATTGGGGATAAAATTAGAAATCTAATTTATGAAAGAAGCCAATGTGACTCGTATATTTTGTGTGACGTCACATTTCTTTGAATTTTCTGGCTGCTCTTTCCCATCTGTATTGTTTTCATTGTATTAATTAATTATAGGCGAGTACAGCACAATAATATGTGGACATTATCAAATATTGATAGACCTACATATCGTCAGGAAATGTTATGTTAACTTTCAAACATTTTATTGTAACTAGTTCTAGCTTTTTAAAATATCAGAGGGGAGCGGAGTGGCAATAGGTATGTCATCCGTATCTCATTCTAAAGGTCCAGGGTTCACTCTCAGTACAGGGAATGTATTTGATGGATTTTTTTTTTTTAATAACCAGTGATTCCTAATGATGACACACTCCTCCCTCATCTACTGGGTAGTGATGTTGAATGTTTAGCCTTCTCGGATAAGGGCGAAAATAAGGAGGTACCATGTGCAAGTTGCGCACGTTAAAAATACCTCGACAGTTTGAAGTCGTAAAAAGTAGACCATTTGGCTACTGCCCAGACAAACTTTAAAAATTAGGAAACCTGCCGACCACATAAACACTTTTATAAAATGCCTGATTTCTATATACACATATTGGTATCCTTGGCGGTGCTGCGGAGTGCGTGCACTTTGCTGAGATCTACCTTGTGTGATCTAAGGGAGTAGATCGGAACACTGAAGAAGATGTCCGTGTGCAGTGAAAATGGCTGTTATAACCAAACGAAACAGAAAGTTGCGACTGCGAAGTAAAAGCAAATAAATATAAAACTGAAAAAAAAACAGTTAAATATAAAACATTCATATGTTTATTATTCCAAGTCAAAACAAATAGATTTACAAACTGAAAAAAAAAAACAGTTAAATATAAGACATTCTTATGTTCGTTATGCCAAGTCCAATACGGAAATATGTTATATAAACAAAATTAAATGTGAAACACTCAAACACTACACAATGTTAAAAAAAAATTAATTATATTGTCCTGTGTCCTCAATGACTACATTAACGTTTAATTACGTATTCAACCCTCCCCCAGAACAGATTTTAGATCTATTCCTTACTTTAAATACTCGGTGAGTTTTTATATATTATT
>JAMPIV010002471.1:0-145065 GCA_024509875.1 Oreohelix idahoensis
CATTGGTATTTCTTCTGTAGATCGTACAGGAATCAGTAAATCGATCTTTCCTGTCTATCGCTTACAAATATATCTGCTCCATTAGCAATAACCTAGAGTGTAATCCATAGCCACCCTGATATTAGTAAATCAAGGGCTTACATAGTTCTACACGACCATACGAACATGGCGGGTTATGAGTACGTTCAGGTTGACTTTTGTAGCGGTACCTAAGCCTAGCCTCACAGAAAGGTATAGGACGCTATCTATCGAGTTTGTAGGAGTAAAGGAAACAGTTCTCTGTGTATAGGGTGACCAGAATAACATAACTTTAAGGTATGAAGATACTGGTGAATTTCTAGTAGAAAGGGGGCTCTTCACTGCGTGAAGTTGGTGCGAAATGTCAGAATCTTAGCCTGACTGTGACATATTGATAATAAGGAGCTCAGTTTATACATTCGTCAGAAAATATTAACCAAACTCCATTTATGCCCTCCAGGCAAGTGGAATCATCAAGGGAATTCATCGTTTAGCAGCTAAACACACATGAGGATAGCCAATATCCCAACCCCAGATCACAGACGTATCAAAACTGTGCTCTGCATGAAAAATCTTCGGTAACACTCCTAGGACGGAAATCATTTCACAAAAAACACATCCACAGTTCTGGACATGCGCAGAAAGCGATCGGCAACCTCAGTTTCGGAATCAGGCGACCCGGCAACGGGCAACATTAACCAGAAGATGCGAATAACGCGCCTTATTAGGATAGGGAATAAAACTAATAAATGGTTGGTAAAGCATTCAAGAAATATCTTTAAGATTTCTGACAATACATAGGAGACTTGCCTGCAGTCGGTCTATGAATTAGAACGGGCAGTTTAAGTCACTAGAACAAGTAAACAACCAAGGTTAAAAGTCTGAACCAGTTATTAACGAGTTTCATCCCCTTGATACCAGACAAGTTTTGTGCAAGCGGATTCTGTGTAGCAAATACTACGCGACCTTCCCGTTAAAAAAAAATGAAAACATTTTTTTTTAAAAATTATCCAAGAGCTAGAAGCAGCTCAAAAAACGCAACACATGATGCGCGGAACAATATGATAACTACCTTAACATGAGGCTAAATAAACAAATAGGAGTGTTATGTGTGATTATATTCATTAGAGAAAAAATCTTTCTCCATAAATATATATATATATCGGGGAGGTGATACAACATACATCACATGCTGGTACGATAGCATGTAAGTACAAGTTATATATTATACATATATATGCAATTGTAATTAACAATAAAAGCATTGTGAAAATTTAGCGGTGATATTTTCTAGTACCGGCTTACGAGATTTGTACTATGTTAAAGAAATAGAACATTTATCTAAGCCATGTAAATATTATAATATAATTTACAAGAGTCGATGATCGAAGGATGCATTCAGGTCAATGACTAACGGAAACCACATCTTCTGTCGTTCCATGGGTATGGTAAGCACTTCATAATTCATCTTATTGTCAAAGGAGTTAGGTATCTTCTCTGAAACATTCAGTGACTTGCTGAAAATATAACACCAATATTATCCTATTTATAACATTAGGATTCCTAATATACAATTACATTATTATTTTAATAATTGTGGCGAGTGAATTTAGGCCCTTTTATTGCCTCTTAGCCTTCATTTGTTATACCAAGTGACGGTAACAGACGAAGAAAATGACAATGCACAATAGCTATGCAGGGTCTCATTAAAGTGAGGGACAGGTGTGCTAATGGTTATGTTTATAAAATAGGGAGTGTATGGATCCGTTGTATATCTGGAAATATAGGTACAGGAAAATATTAGTTGGGGAATCATGTGGGCAAATAGGACTGAATGTCTTGCTTAACATTATCCAAAAAAACCACGGATAGCTCGTACCGTGAAGTGAAAAGGTTGAAGAGCTATAGCATATCGAGTGGATCTCGAACTCTTCAAATTCTTAGTCTGAATAGCTGTTAGAGCTTTCTGATCAGTCTCTAGAATGAAATGTGCGCCCAGGAGGAATCTTTGTAGCTTTAGAATTGACCAAACCATCGCTAACAACTCACGGTCTAAAACCGGTAGTTCCTCTCTGCCGCATTTTAGTTGTAATAGAATTGTTACATTAACAGCGATGACAGAGTATTCTGCCATACTTACTTGACGTCTCGTGCTGCTTACCTCATCCGATCCAGTGGATGTGAGAAGGCATCACTTCCGAAGATCACAAAGTCCTAGTCATAGTGTTAGGTATCATTCTTAAGATGGGAGGGAGAAGATAAATTTTATTCTTGATCTGTGTCGTCAAGTGAAGATTGGCATGTCTTCCGACCAACGGACCAGATGTAGGTCGATACTCTTTCTTTCAACAAAAATGTTGCAGTACGTGAGGTGCCATGATCGAAGATAAATTTGGAATAAATCTCCCATAAAATTGAATTAAACCTAAGAGACTCCTACCTTGTTTCTTCGTTTTAGGAACAGAGATGTTCAGTATTTTGGAAGTATTGTGGTCTTCTGTCTTCAAGAGACCATGACCAACACGATGACCCAGGAAAGAGATTTCTCCAAAACCAACACAAGCTTTAGAAGGTTTTGCTGTCAAATTATTCTCACGTAGAGTGGACAGTAAGTCATATAACCCTAAATAGTGATCTTCCCAGGTATCACTGAAGAGACAGATGTCATCTAAGTATGCGATGACATCCGAACGATGTGACAGAATTCGACGCATCATGCGAACGAAAGTGGCAGGGGCGTTCATGAGACCAAAAGGCATAACATTCCATTGTAAATCAGACCCCTCAGGTGTTGAGAAAAGCCAGTAAGAGGTTTGGCATGCTCTTGCTAAAAGGCACGTGCCTAATAACCTTTAGACAAGTCAAGTTTAGTGAAGAATCTAGAATTAGAAAGTCTAATCAGTAGATCTTCTAACAAAGGCATCGGTTCAGCATCGAACTTTGTGACCTGATTCAATTTGCGATAATCAACACAATTCGTATGTTCTTATCCTTCTTCCGGACAATAACCATGGAAGAAGAATATGGTGAAGTCGATGGTTCAATTATATTTAATTGAATCATTTCATCCAATTCCTTTTCCACTTGCGACTGAAAGTGTATAGGAATAGGATACGGCCTAACCCTAATTGGATTATTGTCGGTAAGAATTATGTGATGTTCTATGACATCTGTGTGTGTCCAGGAATGTCAGTGAGAACATCCTGAAATGTTTGTAACATCGACGAGACTTGTCGATGTTCGTCACCAGAAAGATTAGGAGAAACAGAAACGTTTTTCCAAGATTCCGTGGAATGTAATGGAACCACTGGAAGGGGAAGGTTGACATCAGAGAAGGTAGCTTCCTCATCCTGAATGACAGACAGGGATGAATAATGACCGTGAGGTGCAGGAGCATCATCCGTTGCCTGGAAAATAGGCAGCAAATAGTCCGGACGTTCGTGAAATTCCGAAAGCATGTTTATGTGGAAAGTTTTATGCTTTCCATCAATATCGACCACATAGTCAACATCGGAAATCCGAGAGACTATTGCATACGGACCTTCCATGCAATAAGAAGTCTATTTTCCCTACTGGGGAGTAGGACGAATGCTTTGTCACCTGGACAAAGTTGTCGTAGACATCTATTCTTGTTAGCAAACTGCCTTGCCTTTTCTTTAGCAATTTCTGATGAAGCAGTTGCTAGCTTACATGCCTCAATGATCTTTTGTCTAAGAGCAATGACATACTCATTTGAGGATTGAGTTTCATCGCTAATATCATCGGCAGTGATGAGATCGTGTAATAAAGACATAGGGCCGCGTGGACGCGCGCCAAAGACAAGTTCGATAAGGGGAGAAAATCCTGTGTGTTCATTAGGGACTTCTCTATAGGCAAAGAGAGCCGCGGGTAAAACCCTGTACCAATCTTGAGGATGATCTTCAGTTATCTTACCAAGCAAAGTCTTGAGCGTTCTATTCAGACGCTCAACTAACCCATTAGACATAGGATGGTAGATACTACTGAGAGATCGTTCAATATGTAAGGTAGACATTACCTGTGACATAGTGTCAGATATGAGTTGAGTGCCATGGTCTGACAATATTTCTCTGGGGAACCCCAAGCGAGAAAATATCAACCAAAGAGCGTCTGCGATATCTGTAGTAGATATGCTCTTAAGAGGAATAGCCTCTGGCCAACGTGTGCACATATCGACACATGTAAGGATAAACTGATGTCCTCTGGCCGACTTGACCTTAAAAGGGCCAATAATATCTATTGGCCATTTTTCTGAAACTGCCGAATAGGAATGTCAGCAGCCTGGATAGGCGCAGCATGTCGTGGTCCTCTAGATTTGACCTCCTGACATACCTTGCATGATCGGCAGTAAATACGTATGTCCTTGTTGACAAAAGGCCAAAAAGAAAGGCCGCAAGGACTCTCGACTTTGTACGGGAAAAAACCCATATGTCCAGCACATTGCGAGTGTCATGAGCATGTTGCAGAATATTTGGACCTTCCATGCTCTTGGGAACAAGAATTTGCGAATGCAGGCCGACGTTAGTCGAATTCTTGTTACCATACGTACAAGTACGCAGTTTTTCCATTAGCCAATCAAGATTTACTATTTGTATTCATTGATTTCAGGTTCACCTCACTTTTTTTGCTCAGAATGATGAAAATTATTTTTAGAGAAGGATCTTTTACTTGCACTAATTTTATGATAAGAGTCACGATTGATTAATAAGTCAAGTGACTATCTTGGCTATCAAACTTCATTATCACTAGGCATATTGAAGTTTGAGTTGTCGTCTAGTAGTGCTTGTGCTCTTGTAACACCCCGTTAATTGGTAAGCTTTCATATATTTATCTTCCCAAGCAGCAATCTGCTTGTGGGGTACACTCCCTAACTCCGTGATACACGGAACCAATAATAAGGTCCGCAAATAGGATTTGGTAAGAGGACCAAGCAATGCACATTATCC
Source organism: Oreohelix idahoensis (assembly GCA_024509875.1). Taxonomy (NCBI): domain Eukaryota; kingdom Metazoa; phylum Mollusca; class Gastropoda; order Stylommatophora; family Oreohelicidae; genus Oreohelix; species Oreohelix idahoensis. The sequence continues at coordinate 4,983 of JAMPIV010002471.1, forward strand.
CCAGGTATAGAAAGGAGGTGGCAATGTTGAATTTTCATGCCAGTTTAGGATATTTCATTTGTAGTGCCGCCAAATGTGACACTTTTAATAACCCTTCCTGTAGCACAAGATGGATCTACAAGCGATTGTCTAACACCAATAGTGGTGCATCCGGAATCGAAATTTATAGGTAGTGAAGATCCGGAGTATTATGTAACAAGACCACTTATTGGTCTAGGATTTGAAAGAACCCCTCCCGTCATGCGCTAAATGCAGCACAGATAGAGCGGGGCAAGTGGTGGGTGACCACAGCTTAAAGTAGTTAACGGTAGTTGGTTTCGAACAGTGTACTGCACATTGGGGGGGATTTGTTTGCTCTCCCAAAGTCAAAGGTAGCAAGAATCATGTGACAGCTTTGTCAGAGTTTTTATTATTCAAAACAACCTGATTTACTGGCTACCCTGAGATTCTTGTTTGTACAGAGTTTGCTGCAGTTGATAATCTCTTTTTTTTATATTGAGATCGATACCGCGTCTATTAGTTGCCTCTAAAGTTTTCTTTGTGTATTTCTATTGTAAATTGTTGTCCTGGTTTTGTAACTCCAGTTTTCCTGGTTAGTTAGTTTATTATCATGTCCACATTGATGGGAACATCTATTAAATTGGTTTTGACTTGGTCTCACGCGAGGAATAGCCTCTATTATTATATAGCTCTTCTAAAATGTCTATACTCTAAATTATTAGGTGACCAATAACGAGGACTGTCAGCTCAATTCTACAGTTCTTCGAAGAAGAATCACCATGAGAGATTATGATTGCCATAATTCTGAGCATAATTTACTGGTTACTCCTTTATTATCAAAATTTTGCGAGTTGAGTACCTTGGAATTTACGACACAAAAGTTTGGGACTCCATATGGTGCTGCCGAAGCAACCTGGCAAACCTTCTTTCACTTTTAGAGTTTAATTCTAATGGTTATGTGAGGGTTCGCAGTGTACAGTGACATATTGGCAACAGGGAATTCTTCCACTATTTCTTTATATGGTTTTAGGTTTACGTCTCATGAAGGAAAGCAAGAAAAAGACTCATTGACAGAAGACATGACTTTGTCTCTAAGTATTAAGTCACATTAGTGCTTCAAAAGTATGTTCTGTCTTAGACAGCTCAACCCAACGTGAGTAAAAGTGATGACGTATTTTTTGCAATAAACTCAGGAGAATTCTACTCGCAGTTTTTCTGGCAACATATTTTTAAATTGCAGACGATAGCCGTCCTTCGTTAAGTCGGTATTTCACTTTAACAAAGCTGCACCCTGACAACTTCATAATTGTTCTTGGTCAGGATCATCTACCATGATTTACCCATTACTCAGAGCTTACTCCTTTTAAATATATTTGACAATTGATTCAACATATAGTGATTTGTCTATTGTTATGTGTTATTGTTCTAACATGATCGTTCAAATCTGTCCAGATAGAACGTTATGTCATACACTAGAAGGACTGAATGCTGGTAGTTTAATCTTAAAAGTACTAGCATTAGGACTTATCTGACACCTTTATTGTGGGATCATGGTGCATACCCCCCCCCCCCATGTGTTTTTGTCCCCAAATAAATTTTCTACTTCTCCAACTCTAAAGCTAAGAGTTTTTTCTTCATGGCTCCATTTTTGCTTTTTCTTCATACAGGCCTCTCTTTGTAACCTTCTTTTATTCAGCTTCAGCCCTATCTTTCGTAACTTTTTCTCTTCAGCCTTTTTTTTTTCGGCTTGTTAGTCTTTTAATTGTTCAGGCCTCTTTCTCTAGTACTTTTATTTTCAGGCTTCTTTCTATAGTCTTTTACTTTCAGCCTCTTTCTCTTAGTCTATTATTTTCAGACATCCCAATTGTAGCTGAATTCTTCTATCTCATCAGCTTCTTTGTCCAATCTTTTTATTCTCAGAATATCCAATCCGTAGCTGGATTTTTCTCTCCTCTAGCTTCAGCTCTTCTCTTTTCTTATTTTTCCATTTGCCATCTGGAATTTTCTTTCATCTGCCTGCATCTGCAGTCTCAGATTCTCAGCATCTATCTTCTTTTGTTCATCTTCTCTGTCTAATCTTTAATTTTCCTCTGTTTGTCTTTTCTCCTTAGACTTTAGTGCTTTAGTCCATTGAGTATTTGCATACTCTTCCAATTTATCACCAGTCTTGCCAAGGGATTTCCCTTGCTCAATAAAGTACTCAAGTGTAGACATATTGTCTAACAATATGAGTCACAAAAACCTGAAATAATTAACTATCTTATTTCAATCTTAATGGTAACAAGTCTTAAATCAAGCACTTGTATAACCACATCACATTACGCCAGTGGAAACAAGTCTTTGGCAAAGAACTTGTATTATGAACTTTATAACAATATCATCAGTCAATTCCTTATCATAGGTGCACTTCACAGCTAATAGTGCATAACACTATTCACCAGTTATTTATCGTCAGTGTATTACACAGCTAATAGTGCATCAGCATAATCCATCAATTAATTATCATCAGTGTATTCCACAGCTAATAGTGAATGATAACTAACAACAATATAAACAATAAACAAAGATCAAAAACAATACGAAAACATTCGCAGAAATCAACTAAAATGAACAGCAAAAAGTAAAGAAAATATCACAAAGAATGTGATGATAGCTGCGAAAAATGAAACAAAACACATGACACCACAGTGTATAAATATAAAGTTGTATAGAACTAAATAATAGAAAGGGGAGACCTACAAATACAAACAAATCAAAACTAAACTAAAGAATGCGAAAAAATACCGAAAACAAAACTGCACATGTCGTCACAACTAAATAAATATAGCAACTAAAATCGCTAGCAAATTTCGCAAAGGAAATTTGCAGAGTCCTTAAAGAAAACGCTCTCAATAGAAGACCTCTGTCACGTGGTTTGTTCTAAAGGAGACACCGCCCAACCGAAAACCCGCTGAAATATAAACAAATAACATATAAACATATAACATGTAACATAACAAAAGAATGAGAATACAGAAGGCTCAGTAGAAGTATAAGGGCACAGTTCACAAACAAAACAGGCCACTTAACTTATGCAAATCCAATCGTCAGCACAGCAACAGACAAGTGGCAATCAGCATTCTAAGGATTGAAGATCCAACGTTGATAGCACATCTGAACTTGCATCGAAACTGCTAAGACGATGGTACAAACATGAGCTTCTGATGTAGTAGAGGTAGTGTTGTTTCGGAACTTGGCCTTCTTATCAAAAAAAACAAATCGATTATCCCGGTACTTGACCTTCGAAGGAACATTACAACTGGCAATGTATGCTGCAATGCCGGGTACTGTCACTTTTCTTGAATCAGGCTCAGGCAAAATTTGTAATTTCAAACGAGCTACCGGGCAACGCCGAGTACTATCAGGGTTCTGTAAATGTAGATGTCTTGAAGATATTGTTGTATGTTGACTGTCGACTGTAGAACGTAGCGGATAAGGGACCCCGTGTATGCTGGCACCAGATCAAACCAGCTTATGGCCACCAAATGTAGAAGGTTGTTTTTACCAGATGTAATGAGCTATACTGGGCTGTTACAGTTGTAATGCTGGAAAGCCAATACTGGTCCTCATTAGACACCATGGATGTTGCAGGTTGTGTAGTAGGGTGTCTTGTCTGGTATGTATGCTTGATGTAGCGTTGATGTAGGTACAAATGAAGATACAGTCCACATAGGACGTCACTGACTCACAGTAAGGAAGTCATATAAGCTTTTAACGGCTGGTGACATTTTATGAAATTTATTAAGACGCCACAACGACGGTTACTTTTACATGGATGAACATAGGTCACAGTCAATGTAGGATACAGCAACAAGGCATAATAATAATTTCATCAGTAGATCGTACAGGAATCAGTAAGTCGATCTTCCTGACTATCGCTTACAATAATATCAGCTCCATAGCAATACTCCAAGAGTGTAATCAAATCCACCCTGATATTAGTAAATCAAGGGCGTACATAGTTCTACCACGGACCATACGAACATGGCGGGTTATGAGTACCGTTCAGGTTGACCTTTTGTAGGCGTACCTAAGCCTAGCCTCCAGAAAAGGTATAGACGCTAACATAGCGAAGTTTATAGGAGTAAAGGAACCGTTCTCTGGGTCTAGGGTGACCCGAATCATATAAATTTAAGGTATGAAGATACCTGGTGAATTTCCTCGTAGAAAGGGGGCTCTCACTGCGTGAAGATGGTGCGACAATGTCAGAATCTTAGCAGACTGTACATATTGATAATAAGAGCTCAGTTACCTTCGTTCAGAAATATCACCACACACATATATGCCTCCAGGCAAGTGGAATCATCAAAGGGAATCCTCGTTAGCCAAGCTAACACACATGAGGATAGCCAATATCCCAACCACAGATCACAGACGTATCAAAACGGTCTGCTCTGCATGAAAATCTACGGTACACTCCTAGGACGGAAATCATTTCCAAAAAAACATCCACAGTTCTGGACATGCGCAGAAGCGCTCGGCAACCTCAGTTCGAATCAGGCGACCCGCAAACGGGCACATACCCAGAAAGATGCGAATAAACACGCCTTATAAGGATAGGGAATAAAACTCAATACAGGTTGGAAAGCATTCCAAGAAATCTTTAAGATTTCTGACCATACAAGGAGAACTGCCTGCCGTCGGTCTAAGAATAGAACGGCAGTTTAAGTCACAAGAACAAGTAACAACCAAGGTTAAAAGGTAGACCCAGTTATTAATGAGTTACATCCCCTTGACTACCAGACAAGGTTTGTGCACGCGGATTCTGTTCGCAACAAGGATGTATCAATTTCACGCAGAAGTTTATGTTCAATGCTCATTAGTGTGAGATTGTTCAATCTCTTTTGACCCATTGTGCTCCTTAGTTCATTTTTAATAAGTTTCAGTTTTGAAAATGATCGTTCTCCACTGCAGTTGGTTACCATTAGTGACAAATATATGTGCAAGACGATTTCTACATTTGGAAAACAAGACTCCAAAGAATTGTCAATTATCAAACGGTAAAACTGTAACTCTACAAGGTCTAGAGTAGTGCCAATATGAGAAGCAAGATCAGTTTTCAACAGTTATGTAAACTGCACAAGTTCTTCACAAAGACTTTCTTCCAGATCTTCCGGATATGATTTAATAAGATTGGATGATCTCATTACCACCTCTTCAGGTGTAAACGACTGTAACTGACGAAGGAATCTAAATACATCATTCAACTTTTGATAAGCTTTCTGGCATTTTGACAAGGCAGAGAGCAAGCTATTAATAAGGAGAAGAAATGTTCGGCTTTTAAACTGCTGAGAAGGCGTTTGAGATTCAACAAGTGGATCAAGTGTGCTGGAACCACTGAAATCATCATACTCTCGATTTCGTTTGTGTTTTCTTCGAGTTTGTTCTTGATAATGTTCACACTCAGTCAGATCCTTGGCCTTTTGCTCTATGTCTGCAAAAGTAGACCGCATAGCTTGAATATACCCCCGCAGGAATTCATAGAGTGCACAAGCTGTATTCAAATCTTGGTCAGAAGATTGCAAAAAAGCACTGGTCATTTGAAAACGCTGTAATACTTGATCCCACAGTATGATCATTATTCCTGTTTCTAACTTCATCATGGTTGAAAGTAGACCACGAGCCTATTGACGACACTTTGCCTTGTGATCATTGTTATCTGAAATATCATCCTAGACTTGTTTTATTGCAAAAAAGCTGTGTAAAAGTGCTTTTGTTGGATCTGCCCGAGCGGACCACCTGTTATCTGACAGTCTTTTCACAAAGGGCAAATGGGACTTATTATGAGTACCGCCAGCACATAATGCAGTAGAAAGGAGATCCCACCGGTAGGTAGAAGCAGAAAAGAAGGTGTACAGGCTTTCAACAAATCCAAAAGAAAAATGACTGCTTCTTGACAACCTTCAGCAGCACATTTTCCAGCCAATTTTAGTGGAATGTGCAAAAAACACGGAATGTTAATGCGCTACAAAAAAACTTATTCATCTCTTTAATTCGTGCTTGTAATCCTATAAACTTGCCACTCATGTTGCTGGGGTTGTCATAACTTTGACCACGGCAGTCTTTAATATCAATGTCATTTGCCTTTAAAAAATTAAGTAGACTTTTAGTAAGCTGTTCAGCACTATGACCTTCCATATCCAATGTCACAAATCTTTCAACTGGTCCAGATGGCAAAACATAGCGCAGAGTCAAAGTCAGCTGGTCCATATTAGATATATCTGGAGTAGAATCCAATGAAACGGAATAATACTTGTATTTCTTCACTTCACAGAGAATGTGAGCCAGTATGCTGGATCCATTCAGATTGATGAATTCCTCACACGTTGTTTTAGATAGATATGATGTATGTCCAAATCCTCTGTTTGCATGAGTACTTATATGCTCTGCCAGAAAAGGGCCAAACTTGGCCAGTAATTCTAACAACACTAAGTAATTCCCGTTATAAGGGGACCCAACAATTTCATCACTGCCACGAAATGAAAGGCCTCGTTCTGCTAAAAACTTCACAACTTCAATTATTCGCTCTAGAAGTTTGTGCCAATACTTTTCTTGAATGTCCATTTGTTTCACAAGTTGGGGAATCGACACGTTCACCTTTGTTTTTACGCATCAACAGTGAAATTAAAGCTTGTCTGTGTGAGGAGCTTTTTTCATGTCGACGCAATAGATTGCTTGCATTTTTCCAGTCATTAAACCCTTCCACAGTAAACTTTGATGAACATTCTGAACTCAAAAGCTTGCATGGGAAACAGAATAGGCGCCCTTTACTTTCTGAATAGCATAACCATTTTCTTGCATGTTGCTTGTTTGTAAGTTTATGAATATGTGTAAAATAAGACATCTGACAGTATCGAGTTTTCTTTTCAGTGTCATACAATCGCACGGATGAAGAGAAGGCACTATCAACATGTTGACATTTTTCACTTCCCTTGGATATCCAATATTGACGCTCAGTCATCTATATTGTTCGGCCAGTCACCAATATCATTAGAGTACTTCTTCGTTTCACTTATTCTTTCACATTCAAACTCAGTGTATACTGGGTTTTTGCTGTATGTTTTCTGCTGCACAGCCTGCACTAGTACTAGTTGTTCCTGTACTTCCAGCTTCAGCGGTTAGAGTACCACCACCATGAACATCAAAATATTCTGTCAGTTTACGTGTTTTTGATATCACAAGTTGATCTCTTCTTTCTTTTTCTTCCTTCGCTTTACGTTTTTCACTCCCAGAAGCATAATTACGTCCAATATCTCTGTGTCTATTGCTCATTTTTTGAGTTTTCTAACCTTACAAATCAAGAAATTTTAATCAAGATCGAAAGAGAGTGCGAGCACGCCGTATACCTCAATTAAAACAGGAAGTTTCCGTTTCCTAAATTCTAGTTTTTATTGTTAATGCAAATTATTTCACGAAGAAACTTGGACAATCGTTGCTACTTTATTAATGTGTGCTAGAGACATATATTCTTTGATCTAACCCTACTCCCCACTCAGAGTACGGACAAAAAAGAGCGAAAGAAGAAATTAGATAATGAGGAAGAATTGAGAGAGGGAGAGGAGAGGGAGGTGTTGTTAACAAGGTTAGATAGGGAAAGAGAGGGAGAGAGAGAATAAAGTAAAGTGTAGTTAACAAGGTGCGAGAGAGAGGAGAGTGAGGTGTAATGAGGAAGATGAAATAGAAAGATGGGTTATAGTGAAAGAGTGTGTTTATCTGTAGACGTCATCTTGTTTGTGTTTATTTGTTGGAACTAGTAAAAATTTAGATGACCGTAATTAAGCTGTTTATTGTCTTCACAATTTCCACCACTATGGACCTGACCTAACCACCACCCCCAGTCCTCCATCCCACACACGTGAGCTCCACTAGATCCAGGACACGTCGCTGTAGTGTATGTGGACATGTCACCATCATAGCTGACCCAGTGACCTACACTGACCTGTTTACTACATCCGTGTGGGTCTGTCAAAATACTGTTCACATCAACTATAGTAGTTTGTGCAGCCACTGTCAAAATACTGTTCACATGAGTTTTTGTAGGTTTTCTCGGTGATTTTGTCCGTAAACAAGTTATTGTTATTCATCTCCCATTTCAATCATTTTATACGCTCTAATATTATTAACAATCATTCTATTGCTACCTTACCTAGTTTCTTCCATTGTTTAGATGTTAGATTAATAAAAAGGTTCTCTTCAGCGTCTGACATCTTAACGCAATGCATTAGAAAATGTTGAAGACAAAAACACGTTTTAGGAATGACTTTTTAATGTTGTGACTAGACGTACTGACAAGCAGAAAGTAAGTTGTCATGACTAGGGCTGGGATTTTAATGACCTAAACATTGCTAGAAAATGAACTTTAACAATGCATTTATGACAACAACAAAAACCGCCAAAAGTGCCCTATAAAATATAAAAATTACCTAAAAAACACAACTTATTTATTTAGTTTCCGAGCTAAAATCAAATTAATTTGTACTATTAAAAGAAGAAAATGAAAGGCATAAAACAAAAGAAAGAGAACCTAACAAATATAATTTAGTTTCTTGCTGTTACTGCGTCACACTGAAATTATTTATCTTACTGCGTCACACTGAAATTATTTATCTTACTGCGTCACACTGAAATTATTTATCTTACTGCGTCACACTGAAATTATTTATCTTACTGCGTCACACTGAAATTATTTATCGTACTGTGCCAAACTGTAGTTAAGTATCTTACTATGCCAAACTGAAATTATTTATCTTACTGCATCAAACGGAAATTATTTATCTTACTGCATCAAACGGAAATTATTTATCTTACTGCGCCAAACTGAAATTATGTATCTTATTGTGCCACACTGAAATTATTTATCGTACTGTGCCAAACAGAAGTTAATTATCTTACTGTGCCAAACATAAATTATTTATCTTACTGCGTCCAACTGAAATTCTTTATTTTACTATGCCAAACTGAAATTATTTATCTTACTGTGCCAAACTGAAATTATTTATCTTACTGTGCCAAACTGAAATTATTTATCTTACTGTGCCAAAATGAAATTATTTATCTTTTGTGCCAAACTGAAATTATTTATCTTACTAAGTTACTAAGAAAAAAAAACCAAATCCCCGAGGGAAGTCATTAAAATACAACTTAATTTTTTTTTAAATTTTCTATGTCAAACTGAAAGTCTTTTATTAACCAAAAACATACACTCTAAGCCGACAGACAGACACGCACACACACCTCTTTAAAATACACTTTATAATTTGTTATATGCTAAAGTTTAAATTTTATTTTTATTAGCAAAATAATTCCTTATTAAAAAAATGAACACAAAAGACATGAAATAACAATTGAATATTTTTACATTTCTATGGCAACCTGACATTTTTTGGTCAGGTTATCACAATTAAAATTTTTATTTCTTTAATAAATACAATGTTGCTTCGTTTTGGCGAGGTGAGCAAAGTTCAACCTAGTCACAAGGTCCATTGGTTATATTAGGGCGCATGTCCAAATATAAAGGTCTTGTTAATAGATTCTTAAAAGAGAATAATTTTCTACTGTCTACCAACAAAGCTGTAAACACTGTAAAGCTCCTTCCCACTACAACTGACGTCACAGGAGCATACTTGAAATAAGCTACGTCAGTTGTTTCTTTGTCCGCTGACAATTCACCAAGAGAAAAGTCTGAAATTGTGACAGGGCTCCTACTGTTTGTAAATAAACGTGTGTTGAAAGTGTCATTTGTTCAGTGTTCAACTGTTCGGATCAGATTGTGTTGCACCGTATTAACCTTCAGGTACATGTTATGTTCATGTAAGTATTCTTGCAAGTGTTCGGTGGTCATAAAGGCAATACGCCCTAGATGTTTATTTCTACCAGTCTATATATAATTTCGTAGAATGGGGGGAAAAAAACAAAAAAACACATAAATAGTAATACGTCTTACAAGGAGAAAGGACAAGAAAAACCTACGTTGCGGCCATAAGGCCTTCGTCAGGGACAGACAAACAAGAGACAGGAGGGAAAGAAAGAAAACGAGAATTAAGTAGAGAACATGAAACTATAAAAATAAGAGAAAAACAACTCCCTTAAGTCCAGTCACATGTCCAGTCACAGAAGCAAGATGGCTGCCACTAAACCGGAAAGCGGAAGTCGATAGTAAATTAAAAACAAAAAATAAGAAATAATGAAAATAAGGACCGGAAAAGAGTGAGGAAAAAAAAAGAAAAGAAATTTTTTTTTTTTTTTTAATATAAAGTGAGGGAAAGCGATTTAAAAAATAAATAAATAAATAAAAAAAATTAAAAAAAAATAAATAAATAAATACAAATAAAAAAATAAATAAATAAAAAATAATAAAAAGAAAAAAATAAAATAAAAAAATAAATGAAAAATAAAAAAAATTTTTTTTAAATAAAACAAATTTAAAAAAAAAAATGGGTAATCACATCAAAGTGGACAGTCATAATACAATAGGGACTAGATAGAGAAAGGCGTCTCAGACAAAAGAATGTTGGGTATTCAAGCCGTGTGGTTTAACGCAACCCATAAGATGGATAAGGCATTGTTCCTGGCGAAACCGACTGTTGGCGTCCGAGGAACAGGATCTGATGGCTGTCATCTGGATGTCAGTGGCACCGTGGTGGTCCGGGCCATTGAAGTGGATGGCCACAGGTGTGGATTTAAACTGAGAGATGTCGTAGAGGTGTCTGCAGAATCGGTCGCCCAGTCGTGTGCCCGTTTGGCCGATGTAAGTAATGGTGCAACGTTTGCATATAATAGCATAGATGACGTTGCGTGACTCTCATGTGAAGCCATGGGTGATGGTGAACTTGGCGTTATAGAACGAGACTGAACGTGTTTCGATAACATACTGACATGTCTTACATAGTGTTCGGTTACATGGCTTGGTCCCAAAGTGGCCATCGTTGACGGTTTTCAAACGGCTGTGGACTAGGAGGTCCCTCAAATTTTTATCCCGTCTATATGCCAGAAAGGGTGGCTCACTAAACACTTCCCGCGCCTCTGGGTCAGCTTGGAGGAGAGGCAGGTGACGATACAGGATCCTTTTGACAGCAGTGTTGTGAGGGTGATAGGTCATTATTAACTTGACTCTATCAGAGGAGGTGTTTTGGCGGGGTTTAAGGGCATCTAGACGTGAGATAGGGAGAACACGCTCTAAGGCAGAGGTAAGAACATCCTCTGGATACTGTCTGTTACGAAAGAAGTCCAACATTTCTTGTGCTCGGCATAGAAAGTTGTCATCATCTTGGCATAACCGACGGAGACGGAGAAGTTGTGAGAAAGGCAAAGAGTCACGACAAGCCTGAGGATGAGAGGAAGTATAAAGGAGGTAACTGTGGGCATCAGTCGGTTTGTAGTACACCGAAGTGGTGAGGTGGGGGGGAAGTCATGGTGACAACGATGTCAAGGAAATTAACAGAGACAGTGGAGATGTGAGAGGTGAATTGGATCGCAGGGTGGAAGTTGTTAATGAAGTTAATCAACCTAGATAGGTCAACCTCTGGCATATCAGGGAGACCTATGCCATCATCTATATATCTAAGATACATCAATGGAAAAGGTCCAGGATACTGCTGCCACACCTGATACACCAGGTAGCCCATGAAGAGGCAGGCATAACTGGGACCCATCTTTGTGCCCATGGCGACTCCACTAATTTGGTCAAAGAACTGTCCATTGAACTCAAAGGAATTGAGTCGAAGGACAAGTTCTGCAAGGCGCAGGAGAGTCTCTGTAGCAATAGAGGGGTGCGTGCGCTGGTCCAGGAAAAACCGGAGAGCACGGAGACCATCAGAGTGAGAAATGGAAGTGTAAAGCGAGCAAACATCTAACAGAAATAAACGGTAGGTACAGTCGGGGGAAAGCTGGATAGAGGAAAAAGTAGTAAGAGCATGGTTTGTGTCCTTTAATAAGGAAGGAAGCTACTCTACAATAGGCTGGAAGATGCCGTCGAGGAAGTCTGATATATGTTCAGTAGGGCAGGCACAGGCAGAGACAATGGGTCGCCCAGGGTTAGAGGGTTTGTGAATTTTGAGAAGCATATAAAACACAGGCTTGCCCAGACAACTATTGTCAATACGGAGATGAGAAGCGCTAGAAGGTAAGAACTTGTGAGCGATAAGATTTTTGATGGTGTCATGGACCAGACGATTGTTGAGGACTGTCGCATCATTGTCACGGCGCTGGTAGAAGGAGCTGTTGGTGAGCTGCTTATTACCTTCTTGGAGGTACAGGTCCTTGCGCCATACCACAATGGCACCTCCTTTGTCAGCCGGTTTGATAACAATGTCATCTCTGTGGCGGAGCTTCGAGAGGGCATGAGACTCATCAGAAGAAAGGTTGGAATAACGCAGGCGTTGAGGTTAGAGTTGCTGAATGTCATGGAGGGTTTTCTGAATATATAAATCCAGAGCGTGGGAAGCCCCAGGAGAGGGTGTAAAATTCTTATTCTTGGGAGGAGCGAAGCATGCAAAGGCATCATCTGATTCAGCCTGCGATCTCTGAGGATCATCGTTGTTGCGGAAATGGAACTGAAGTCGCAGACGGCAATGAAACCGATGAACATCTTGGAGGAGATTGTACTGATCAGAGGATGGTTGGAGAATGACAAAGTGCAAACCCTTGCTGAGGACTGAAAGCTCACCCTCAGAGAGGGCAAGATCAGAGGGAATACAAACAACCTGGGAACGAGATGGAGTAGAGGAAGCAGGGACAGTATCAGGGGTAGGACAGAGGCAGGAAAGTTTGTCCTTTTTGTGGGCAGATAAAAAATCATACAGTTGTCGGTTGAGGGTATGGATAATAATGCGGATAATGGGGAAGGCAGGAAAGTAGCTGGAGGTGAGACTACGTAAGCGGAGTAGAAGCTGAGACTGCTGAGCACTGATATCTGCCAGGAGGCGGGAATGGATAGCTGCGACAGTCCGCATACGCTGGATGGATAGCTGGACGTGGTCTCGATGCGCTGTAAGAGGCGATGTTCGCGAGGGTGAAGTAGGCCAGCCGAGGGGTGGAAGTGAGAAGTGAAGCCATGAGGGAGAACTTTAAGGCGGAGGCAGGTGCGGATAAAGTAGAGATGGCAAGTGAATCTAGTTTTCTTAAATGTAGCAAATGTAAAATCAATTGCAGTGCGAGATATATCAGGTGGTAAGAAGCTGAAGGAGGTGGTTATAGAAGACCGAAGTGAATTAATGAAGTGTTTCAGTGAAGGCATAGTGGCAAATCGAGTGAGACCACACACAAAAATAAAATAAATAAATAAATAGAATTAAATATAAAAATAATTTAATTAATAGATACAAAGAATAAATATAAAATAATAAACAATGAAGGTAGATGAATGGATCGAAAGTAAGAGAGGAGAAAAAAGTGAACAAACAGGTAGACAATGCAGTCAGTAATGGGGTTGTCACCGTGGAGTTTTTGCAGCATTATTCATGCTCAGTTTAAGTTCAGATTAACAGTAATTTAGGGTGGTTAAAATAACAGGGTATGAGAAAATGGTTTTGAAAATGTAAATAATTTATTAAAGTGGACTATTTGTCTTATAGATGGGAGACAAGAAACAGCACTATTGTGCTTAGATGGTAAGGGAGAGAACTATTTTAGACATTAATATTTCCTAGGTGTACATAATTCTGGTTTATAAAATTAGCATAACGATTGTTTTTAATAGGATTACGGTAGAGAACATAGCATTTGAGCATAAAACACTAAGGGAGATAACAAATAATATTAACGCCCTTTACAAACTTTGTGAGCAGGGTGAATAAAAATGCACGTGAAAATAGTGACTAGAAATAAACAGTTATGAAGCACAGTTCACTTGGTTGACAGCGTAGAATTAAGCGTGTAGGTGGCGATAGGTGAGTGAGAAAAAACTATGAACCAATCGCATTGATTGAAAAACAAAGCAACGGATGACGGGTTGATGATTTGGAGGACAAAAGAAGTCAGTCCAGGCGGGGAACCCAACCAAGCAAGTTGTGAATTGCTAAGCTCAAGAAGTTAAATCTGTGGGTGACAGAACTTCAATACAGAAATTAGATAGCTCTAGAATGAATAGAGATAAGAATTCTGGATATTAGATTTAACTGTGTTTTTAAACATAGGACTAGCTCATAGGGGTGCTACTAGGACTGTGATAAGTAGCGGACTTCTGTGTAATTACGGTAAGAGAAACACTTTTGACTCTATTTACGCATAAGATATGAAAAGAGACATGTTTTCAGAAATACAGTCCACATATTGTCATAAGGTAATGACGCTCACATTTAAGGGAGCGAGCGACAGAAGAGAATAATGAAGATGAATTTTCGCAGGCACCAATTTTAGTTAGAGAACATGTTTTCAGAATTATAGCCAAGAGACCACATAAGGTTAATGCTGCACAGATTTAAGGGAGCGGTTGAACAGGAAGAATATGAAAGTTGAACTTTCGACTAAGTACAGAGCGGATAACTTGTATAATAAATATCCAGAGTCATAGTCTACGGCTATAGTAAGAAGTAAAAGCTGGAAGTGCTCTAACATCTACAGAGTTTATTCTGCGCTCTCTCATGTCAGAGTAAGTATGGTGGACGCCCTATGAGTAGTAGACATTGTTTGATTTTTCACAGGTATAACAGTTATTATGACGTGAAAAAAAACTCTGCATTTAAAAGGGTAAGCCCAACAAAGTTGAGATAGGAGATAAAATGATCTCAAGGATCTGGCAGAACTTATGCTCTAACTTGGAAGATAGGTCAAGGAAGGAAATTTGACCACTTGAATACTACTACTAGGCCTGCCACAGTCACCTAGTAGTAGTAGTAGTGTAAAGCAATAAATAACAGAAGAACTGGCACTGTCACATATTACTATTTGGTGCCTTGAGACCAGTTCGCAGAGCACCACCACTGTCACAGGGTATAATATAAGTATATGAAGAGGACTGCCGTAAGACGGGGGTAAAACAGTAGAATGGGGGGAAAAACACAAAAAAACCACACAAATAGTAATACGTCTTACAAGGAGAAAGGACAAGAAAAACCTACGTTGCAGCCATAAGGCCTTCGTCAGGAACAGACAAACAAGAGGCAGGAAAGAAAGAAAGAAAACTAGAATTAAGTAGAGAACATGAAACTATAAAAATAAGAGAAAAACAACTCCCTTAAGTCCAGTCACATGTCCAGTCACAGAAGCAAGATGGCTGCCACTAAACCGGAAAGCGGAAGTCGATAGTACATTAAAAACAAAAAATAAGAAATAATGAAAATAAGGACCGGAAAAGAGTGAGAAAAAAAAGAAAAGAAAAAAAGAAATTTTTTTATATTAAGTGAGGGAAAAGCGATTTAAAAAATAAATAAATTTAAAAAAAATGATAAATTTAAAAAATAAATAAATAAATAAATAAAAATAAAATAAATAAATAAATAAAAAATAATAAAAATAAAAAATAAAAATTATAAAATAAAATAAAAAATAAACGAAAAAAAAAATAAAAAAAATAAAATAAAACAAATTAAAAAAAGAAACAAAAAAAACATGGTCGAACACATCAAAGTGGACAGTCATAATACAATAGGGACTAGATAGAGAAAGGCGTCTCAGACAAAAGAATGTTGGGTATTCAAGCCGTGTGGTTTAAAGCAACCCATAAGATGGATGAGGCGTTGTTCCTGGCGAAACCGACTGTTGGCGTCCGAGGAACAGGATCTGATGGCTGTCACCTGGATGTCAGTGGCACCGTGGTGGTCCGGGCCATTAAAGTGGATGGCCACAGGTGTGGATTTAAACTGAGAGATGTCGTAGAGGTGTCTGCAGAATCGGTCGCCCAGTCGTGTGCCCGTTTGGTCGATGTAAGTAATGGTGCAACGTTTGCATATAATAGCATAGATGACGTTGCGTGACTCACATGTGAAGCCATGGGTGATGGTGAACTTGGCGTTAGGGAAGCATTATGATCTCTTAAGTCACAGTAACAGCAATCTACCACGTGTACATGACAAACCTTGGCACCATGAAAACCTTGTGTGACAGGTGGTGAATCTTTCTTCTTAGTTCTTTGTTAAAAACTTCCAAGTAATCGTTGTGTTTATTATTTCATAGATCTATCTTCTGAGTGGTAACTGGCGACTGCCAGAGATGTAATTACTCAATTGAATTTTATTCTAGACCAGCTCCTTCTATACTCACAGCAGGTTGACAGTGATCAGTCGTATCCTATTAATGCTTCCATATCCAACACACATGAGTAAGCAATAGCCATAAGTCATAAAGAACTGTTTATTAATGGAGTCCAACGGGACTTACAGCAAGGTTCAAATACACAAATCAATATCCTGGCTACAAACGGCCAGATCGCTTGTTGGTTAAATAAATCTGGATGCCTTTGTAAAGGACATCAGCATAAATATAACGTTTGCTCGAACTCTTCTGTAGATATGGATAGGCTTCAACTAAAATCTCAATTATATACGACATAGCTGAGTAGGCTAATCATTCTACTATAAATCGAGAACATACAAACCGTATGAATACTTGCCAAAACTGGAAAACAATCGCCTATAATATTATATCTTGAAAATCTTTGAAGCTTTTGCTTTTACTTCGACCGAAGGTTAATCACACAACCTTCTAAAATGGACTCACTAAGGTCGAAGACTGACACGTAGTCACTTCTGCATAACTGAACTGTATTACTGAACTCCGTTCTGACTGCTGTTTGTCAAAAATAGCTGTAGACGATTTCATTGGTTCTTCTGTTCGACTAGTGTTGTTTTGTTACTTGCTTGTCTTGCTCAAATACTTTACTTTGATCTTTTAGTCTTGCTCAAGTACTTTTACTATTCTTATTTCTAATGTTAACGTGATAGCTTCGTTGGTTGACTCAGTTCATGTCACAATAATACACAAGTCACTGAAAACACTAAAAACAGTATCTATTTTTATAGAAAATTCAAAAATTTACCAAATATTTACAGAAAATAAAAAAGAACAAAAGTGCTGTAAAATGACGGAAAAGCGGCAACAAACTTCCTGACATGCAAAAAATACAAAATAATGCCCTAACAAGGGCTCTTATATCAGTGTAGTAGTTAATGAAACACATTTATATTCAACTGACCAACGTTTTGGTTAAGCCAAACAAAAATAAAAAGAGGAAATAATCCTAGCCCCAACACATCTTCCTTTTTCTACCTGAACACATCTTTTTTTTTTTACTTTTCTGTACACACATTCCTATTTGTGTACATGTACACACTATCTTGGCAAGCGTAAACACCATCTTGTTTATATGTACACACCATCATGTTTTTTTTTATTTGTCCGAAAATATACTGTTATAAATTGGTCGTCCTAGACAATCGTTTCTACCTTATAAATGTGTACAGAATAACAAACAAATAGACTTATTCCTCACTCCCCACTCATACAAAAAAGAGCGAAAGAAGACATTAGATTTTAAGGAAGAATTGAGAGAGGGAGAGGAGAGGGAGGTGTTGTTAACAAGGTTAGATAGAGAAAGAGAGGGAGAGAGAGAATAATGTAAAGTGAAGTTAACGAGGTGGGACAGAGAGGAGAGTGAGGTGTAATGAGGAAGATAAAATAGAAAGATGGGTTATAGTGAAAGAGTGTGTTTATCTGTAGACGTCATCTTGTTTGTGTTTATTTGTTGGAACTAGTAACAACTGTGACGACCGTAATTAAGTTGTTTATTGTCTTCACAATTTCCACCAGTATGGACATGATCTATCCACAACTCCGAGTCCCCCACCCCACACACGTGAGCTCCACTAGATCCAGGACACGTCGCTGTAGTGTAAGTGGTCTTGTTATTATCATGGCTGACCCGGTGACCTACACTGACCTTTTTACTACATCCGTGTGGGTGTGACACTATAATGACAAGACGTCCATCATGTCTGTCGTGTTGTGTAGACAACTGTCTCTCCTCTTGATCAGAGTTGATAAAGGAGTACTTATCTCTTATACGTTTATATAGAACTTTCCTGTGTTTCACCATCTTGTCAAGTCTGTCTGCCAGGTCCAGGTCATGGGTCACGTATATCATCCAACAACAGTCTCTCTCGATATCACTCCTGACATATAACATATCACTGAGTGTCACGACATCGCTGCAGACATCAGGTGTATCACCTTTATCAAAGAAGAGATCACACGTGGTGTATGCTGCCTTCAGGTCGTCGTAGAAAACATGAGCCGCTGTGGATATGTAAATGTAAGCAAACTTTAATTTTGGTGTAGGAGAGTTCAGACATTCTTTACACTTACAGGTTTTATTGTTGATGTCGTAGTCTGAGTACCTCTCCTCCATAACTGACCTCAACTTCCCACGGTCCTGGTAGACAGATACAGATATCACATTACATAATATTATCTCTATAACTATCATCATCCTGCTAGACAGATACATATATCATCATCAACATAATAATATCTCTATAACTATCATCATCCTGCTAGACAGATACAGATATCATTATCAACTTAATATTATCTCTATAACTATAATCATCCTGCTAGACACATACAAATATCACCATCAACATAATATTATCTCCTTTAACTATCATCAACCTGGTAGACAGATACAGATATCATCATCAACATAATATTATCTCTATAACTATCATCATCCTGGTAGACAGATACGTATATCACCATCAATATAATATTATTTATATAACTATCATCATCCTGGTAGACAGATAATTACGAGTATATCACCATCAACTTAATATTATCTCTATAATTATCATCATCCTGGTAGACAGGTACAGATATCATCATCAACTTAATATTATCTCTATAACCATCATTCTGGTAGCCAGATACAGATATTACCATCAAGTTAATATTATCTCTACAACTATCATCATTCTGGAAGACAGGTACATATATCATCAACATAATATTATCTATATAACTTCTATAACTATCATCATCCTGGTAGACAGATACAGATATCATCATCAACTTACAAATACATGATCATCATGTGTCAGATCTTCCACCTTAACTTCAATCTTACAAATACGTCATCATCATGTGTCAGATCTTCCATTATTACTTCAAACTTACAAACACATCATCATCATGTGTTAGATCTTACACTTTAACTTTAAAATTACAAATACATTATCATCATGTGTCAGTTCTTCCACCTTGACGTCAAGCTTACAAATACATCATCATCATGTGTCATGTCTTTCACCTATACTTCAAACTTAAAAACAAATCATCATCATGTGTCAAATCTTCCAACTTTACTCCAAACTTACAAATGCACCATCATCATGTGTCAGATCTTAAACCATTCCTTCAAACTTATTAATACATTATCATCATGTGTCAGATCTTCCACCTTAACTTCAAACTTACAAATACATCATTATCATGCGTCAGATCTTCAACCATTCCTCCAAACTTGTTACACATCATCATCATCTGTCAGATCTTCGACTTGAACTTCAAACTTACAAATATATCATTATCATGTGTCAGTTCTTCCACCTTTACGTCAAACTTATTAAAACATCATCATCAAGGTCAGATCTTCCAACTTTACTTCAAACTTACAAATACATCATCATCATGTGCCAGATATTCTACTTTACTTTAAACTTACAAATACATCATCATCATGTGTTAGATCTTACACTTTAACTTCAAACTTACAAATACGTCATCATCATGTGTTAGATCTTCCACATTTATTTTAAACGTACAAACACATCATCATCATGTGTTAGATCTTCCGCTTTAACTTCAAAATTACAAACATCATCATGTGTCAGTTCTTCCACCTTTACGTCAAACTTACAAATACATCATCATCGTGTGTCAGATTTTCCACCTTAACTTCAAACTTACAAATGCATCATTATCATGTGTCAGATCTTCAACCAATTCTGTAAATTTATTAACACATCATCATCATGTGTCAGATCTTCTACTTGAACTTCAAACTTACAAATACATCATCATAATATGTCAGTTTTTCAACCTTTACGTCAAACTTACTAATTCATCATCATAATCATTGTCAGATCTTCCCACTTTACTTCAAACTTACAAATACATCATCATCATGTGCCAGATCAACATAACCTTTGAGGTGAAGACAGGAGTACGACAGAGATGTTCCTTATCAACCACTCTATTTTTAACAGTCCTAGGTTGGGTGATGCGCCAGACAACCGAGGGCAGTCCAAGAGGAATAAGATGGACTACATTTTCTACATTGGAAGATCTGGAATATGCAGATGACATTGCACTACTAGCACATTCACATCAACACATCCAGGAAAAAACGGATAGACTTAATAAGTTTAGCCAGCAGGTGGGCTTGAACATCAATTTAAAGAAGTCAGAGGTCATGATTTCAATCAGTAAGGAATCAGCAACTGGTACAGACAGACACCTTTACATACCTAGGATGCATAGTAACACCAGACGGCGGGGCAGGCAAAGACATCAACATCAGAATGAAAAAGGCAAGATCAGCCTTTTTTAGCCTAAGCAACATCTGGAAGTCCTCTCAATACAGCACAAGCACAAATTAAGATTATATCAGTGCTGTTTGCTTTCTGTGCTTCTCTGTGGTGCGGAATGCTGGAGAGTTACAGAGAAGGAAATGTCGAAATTGTCCTCTTTTCACACAACATGCCTAAGAAAATTTCACCGAATCTTTTGGCCGATTATTATCACCAACCAAGATCTGCTTACTCGGAGCAAGCAAGAGTGCATGCACACCATCATAGCTGGCAGACGCTGGAACTGGGTTGGCCATGTCCTCAGAAGAGACCCCAATGCCATCACAAGAACAGCTATGCCATGGACCCCTGAAGGAAAACGAAAGAGAAGCCGACCAAAAACAACCTGGCGGAGGACTGTGGAGTCTGAGATGCAAAGAATGAACCAGGGTTGGGGGCATTGTACGAAGGATGGCCGCCGACCGAGCAAAGTGGAATCTATTTGTTGTTGCCCTACAAGACGCCACTGGGCGTGATGGTCACTGACTGCTTTGACGGTCGTTGGCTAAGGATTAAAGAAGAAGAAGAATGTGCCAGATATTCTACTTCACTTCAAACCTACAAATACATCAGCATCATGTGCCAGATATTCTACTTTACTTCAAACTTACAAATGCATCCTCATCATGTGTCAGATCGTCAACCTTTCCTTCAAGCTTACAAATACATCATCATCATGTGTAAGATCTTCCACTTTAACTTGAAATTTACAAATACATCATTAGCATGTGTAAGATCTTCAACCATTACTTCAAACTTACAAATACATCAAAATCTTGTGTCAGATCTTCCATCCTTTACTACAAACTTACGCATACATCATCATTGTCACAGCGCTATTTCGCGGTGACAAAAAATTAGACTGGCAACATTGTTAACTCTGAGTTTTAGCAACATTAGATTAAATACCCGCATGTCATGAGATTGACGGAAGCGGGAATTTTTGGGTTGCAAAATAGGCAGTGTTCGTCTAGTCATGTCCGAGAGAGGATGTACTGAGGTTTTCCCTGACCAGCATTTTTGCTGAGAAGAGTATGCCAGGTGATTCATATTCTAAGCTTTGCCTTGTTACGGATTCTGTGGACCTTATTGTGTAATGCTAGATTGGTGTATGATCTAGTGGCAGTTTCTACATACCGCAGAGTATACGTTGACCAGAATGCAGCAGTACAAAAGCGCCAAGGCAGCACAGCGAGAAGAAAGACACGACGCTCACAACCACAACACAACCCAAAGAATGCAACTGTCTATCTGTGGTTCATCATGTACTTGCACGGTTTTTGACTTATATTGAATGCATAATATTTAATACGTTTAAGGAGTTTATGACGTAATCCGTTCTGCATCTAATGTATGCAAATGGTTGTTTCTAGGCCTTTCGTCAATTGCAGTCGTCGAGGAAGGACGTACCTTTCTAGCTCCCGCTATGGTGGAGGAATAAGTATTTTTCGTTGCATTTATTTAACTTTCGGAGGCCGCCATTTGTTGTATGTAGATTCCGGACTTATGGAAAAGTTCCGTGCTTTGTACAGAAGTATTCTACACAAGATTTTTGCATCTTCACTTATCTAGTCCACATTACTTTGGTGATAACCTTTCATAGGCACCCCTAGTACAGCGGCTAGACATGAATCGATGAGACGAGACTGTTGAAGGATTTGCATGTCATATATGTCTTTTACTATTTCAAAATGCAATGAACCTGAAATCGTCAGATGTAAATAAACTTGTTATTTTATATGAGACCTTGACTCACTCCCTAAAAATAAAATATACAAATGCAGTGTTATCATTAGAATAAAATTCTATGTTACAAATAGTAAATTGAAAAAAAAAATATTCACTATGATGCAAAATTCATTATCAAAATTCATTTTTACTTAGTGTCTCGTTGTTTGAATAACAGACTGTCGAACATGGGCCGTCGAATAAAGGGGAGTTGCTCTCTTAACGCAGTAGAAAATCATTCCGTATGATTTGCTGACGACGCCATCTGTGCAATGATGTAATTCAATAATGTCCGTAATGGGCGATGGCGAGTCATGTTTAGGGCTTTAAGCTAGCAGATAGATAATATTAGTCCTTTTCAGCACTTAGTATCTATTAACGGTGATTGGGTTAGCAGTGAACGGAGTTCACTTAATTTTTGGATGGTAAATGCGCTCAGATATAACCAAATATTTTGAAAGGAACACGCCTCGCCACAAGAAGGCAAAAAAAAGTCTGTTGCAAACTGGCGCGAACTTGGTTCGCCAATAGACAACAACCTTTAGTTAGCGCCATGATGAAAACCAGCCCCTGGCTGTAGAGAGGCTTATCTTCTGCTTGCACTTCCTAAAATCTAAAGAGCGTCAGTAGGTCGTCATCAGTCCGTGCTGTCGGTCGGCTTTCTGCATTGCTATTATCGTTTTCCAACGGAAAACAATTTTGCTAATTATAATTATTAATTTTTTTAATTGTTATATTACTAATATTAATATGTGTATAATTTTAATAACTTAATGAGCCGAGTGACTAACGCTAAACATTATTAAACCATCCACCTACGTATTTCTAAACTGTTCAATGCCTGTTTGTGATCACACTCACGACATTCATTTACGCACAGCACTATGCATTGATGTCATACACATTACAAGAATTTACTGAAACTCCTTTGTTCAAATCCCAATTGTAATAGACCCACAGGTTAGGAACGTGGGTATTATAGGCTTCAATGGAGTCTATCTTTACACAATATTACTCTTGGCAGAAATGTAGATTGAAGAGTAGTAAAGCTTCTATCACATGGCAGTCTTCATAAGATATTCAGATAAGAGAAAAAAATGTTGGCTGTTGCTGAAGAGTTAATTCTGTAATCTGCCGACAACTTTTGTGAAGGATTTAAGCACTTAGAACTTTCAGCTTTTTTTCAGCCCCCACCCCTGATTTACTCAGTGGAATTCTATTATTGTAGTATAGCTCTGTTCAGAGTTTGTGTAGTAATTTGACAAACGTGCTGTAACTTTAAATGGTGAAATCGAATTTAAATGTGTAACATTACAAAGCTGGTTTTATGTCCACTGGGTTCACTCGTCTCTGGTCAAAATGTCCCAGGAAAATAATTACGGAATCTGAAACTACTTTATGCTTTTAACTCACTTTACGAAACTATCAATAAAGCAATCACCAGCCCGGGCAATTCTTGTTCATGAATCATTATTCTATACGCTGAGGTTCCCAGCCTCAAATGACTTTGATATCCAATAGCAAGTTTTACACATTAAAATTCATATGGTTATATATATAATAATAATAATAATAATAGCCCCTTCAGTCATAACTGACTATGGGAATGCGCACCTGAGGTGGCAGCCTTCAGCTGCTTATTTTCCTGGTGCTCCTTTCGACGTTTTCTCCTCACCTCTGCTTGTTGTGTGAGCCTCTCTTCGCCCAGTCTGAGGTGGCGCCGTAAATAGCATCGCCACTTAGTGCGATCGGCAGCTTCATCCTCCCATGTTGCAGGATCCATGTCCAGTGAGCTCATATCTCTCTTGCACACATCTTTGAACCTCAGCTGTGGTCGCCCAACTGTTCTCATGCCATCTGCTAATTGTCTGTAGAAGATATCTTTTGGGATGCGACCATCTTCCATGCGGCGAACATGGTTAAGCCAGCGAAGTCTGCGCTGTCTAAGTATATATATATATATATATATATATATATATATATATATATATATATATATATATATATATATATATATATATATATATAACACCGAATGAAAAGTGCACTACTTACGCCAATCTTGGCTACAGACTTGTTGCTCAGATGAATAAAAGAGATGAGTCGGTCTCGTACACGTGTCTGCGCGTCTGGGGGTCTTAAATTTTACAATAGATTCCCTCTCTCACTCCGGCTGCTTCTTCAGTTTCCTCATTCCGGTGTTTCTTCTTAAAATGTAGAGATTTCCTGTGCTTTGTAAGTCTTATTTGGTTCTCAAATAAAAGGTCCGGTTAAGAAAAAAGAATTATGAATATAGTCTTCACTACTGGCGAGATCTGTTGTTGTCTTGGCGAGCGTAAAATTCACAATGAAATAAAACTGTGAAATGGTCAAACAATATTCCTTTATTTCCCAAGCATTGTTGTTATGAATCTAATCAGAAAGATCCAATCATTTCAAATCATGGAGATAGGGTGTGATATTTCAAAATAGTCCCATGTGAAATAAGGTGCGTGCCTGCAAAGGTCACGTATTACCATATATAGACATCTGATGCCTTGCATACACTCTCAAAAACACTTTTGTAAACTCATATTGTCTCAAATGTAATAAATCCATGATTACTTTTAAACAAGTGACAGGAAGCGATTAGGTCACACTTTTCGGCCCACATGTGTCACACAGACAGTAATCTCGTTATCTGTTGTATGAGTATGCAAAACTCATTGATTGCTTAGCTGAGTTACCAAACGAGTTGTCTTATCAGCGGTTCAATCTTAACAAGCAGGCGACTATCTTATCTCATTTGAGAGGAGTGTCGAATTATTTGATAAATAAAATATCTGCTACTTAGCAGAAAAATAACGACGAAATAAATAAAGAAAGAAAGAAAGAGAGAAAGAAAAGTGCGATGCTTGAGAGTACATAATAAAAATCAGCACCACAAATGTACTGATATTGCCGGAAAAAAAACAAAGATCGTGAAGAGGTCGTCCATTTCAGCACAGATAGCCAACCTACTAAGAAATTTGTAGAATATCTAGCTATGGGCGGACATGTCTCGATGCGTTCCACTGTCCACCGGGTTCTCTCTCTCTAGTAGAATTTTCCTCTCCTCCTTTATCTCTGTGGCGAGTGACTAATGTTTCTGGTGTTATCCAGTCTTGCTTCTTCCTTTCCTGTAATCCCAAGCATGATTTGCTGCTTTCCTTATATATTGTTGACATGGTGTTGAATTTCCGGTCTATATCATCAGTCAATGTCTTTTCCTGACTTTTGGCAAATTGATATCGTTTCTTTATGTCAGCCGCAAAAGCTTTTCTTCAATTTGCTGACGTCAAACCTTTTCTGTGTAGTTACAATTGGTCAAGCCCTTCTTAGTTTCACTTTCAGTTTTGCTACTACTAAATGATGATCACTTCCCACATCTGCACCTCTTCTTACCTTCACATCTTGTAATGAATGTCTCCATCTACCGTTAATCATGATGTGGTCTATCTGGTTTTTGTCCCGACCATTTGGTGATTCCCATGTTAATTTGTGAATTTCTTTATGTGGGAAAAATGTTCCTCCAATGATCAGGTTGTTAATGCTACAGAAAGTTATTAATGTATCCCCATTTTTGTTTGCTGTTCCGCTGCAGCATTTCCCCATTACTCTTTCATTCAGGCCACTTATACTCTCACTTGTACCGGAAATAGTACCCTCATTTGTTACCTCCAACTAGTATGGCAAAAGAAGAACAACAAATACCCTCTGAGTACGGAGTTTCCCGACACATACTTATTTGTCCTCATCATCCTATTCCACCATCCCATCTTTAGAATTTTTACCCTCTCTGAGAATGAATCTTAATCCCAGTGGGCGAAAAACAATCTTTACATTTAAAAAGAATAGTTTCATATTTAACCTTACATGAAAATGTTAACATTATAGTCTGAATATGTTTATATTTCCATCAGTTGAAAAGGTTGTAAACGTTTATTGCATTTGGAGTGAATATGTTTCATATTTACATTGGTTGAAAAGGCTGAAACTTTCATTACATTTAGAGTAAATATGTTTTACATTTACACTGGTTGAAAAGGTTAATAATATAACAAGTATTATATCATTTCTTTCATCATTCCGTCCCTGCTCCATATGGTACTTGGGATTACCTCTGCTTTTGTTTCTTTATAAGAAACTCGAAATAAAGTAGTCACCATCCTGGCAGTGGTGGTTCAAGAAATCATCATTCTATATGCTGAGGTTGCTAGACTCAATAACTTGGACATCCACTACCAATTTTTACATATTAAAATTCGCATGTCAATATATACGTATTAGTTCACATGTTAATAATGAAAAAAATGTGCAACTTTTGCCAATCTTTAAGCACACAGACTGCTGGCTCAGAAAAATAAAGGCACTTGTAGAGGCCTCTTACACATGGTCTTGAGTATTGTTACTTTAACAATAAGTTCCCACTTTGACTTGTGTTTCAGCTTCCTTAGATTCCGGTGTTCTTCGACAATAATGTTAATGTTTTCCTGGGCTCTTAAGTCCTCACGAATTTCAACCAAGTGTGGTCCGATAAATGAAACCTGTTCTTAGTCTTAACTCTAGCAAGGTATGGTTGTCTTGTATGACGAGGTAGATTGTCACAGTGTTCTACTTTGGCTGAAGTGTCAGGTTATTTTGCCTGTCTTCCACTCGCATTTATTTGTTACAATGTTAAGCAGGGCTCCAATTGGAAGAGGGGCTGTACCTTCATTCTGAATGTCTGCCAATCGTTTCAAATATGCGTGCTTTGTGGGTTGATTCAAATTATTTCCTCATGGAAAATTCTGCGCGTTACTGCAGAGGTCATGGCTCCCAAATATGGAGTGAAAACATGCGGTCCTCTCTCGGCAATGTTCACAAATAACTTCTTACATCCGCCCGGGCTATTACAACATTTCCGCTCAGGTGTGTCCGACAGATAAGTGCATGTCTGTAATCTGGTACAGATGGGCAATTTATCGCCCGGCCCCGCCTTAGGTAAACCCAGCGCTCGGTCACGACCTGGGTTCAAGATGCATCATCACTGAGAGGAGTGGAAGACGATTTGAAAGTACGAAATATCTACTTGATAATAGAGAAAGAAAAGGGCGACCTCAGAAATTTAATTCACAAAAATGTAACTAAGTACTGCCGGAGAGAAAAAGAAATCGACCCAAAGCTAATGTGACACAGATATGTATTAAATGCTTACATAAAGAGATGTATCAGATATGTATTTGATGCTTGCATAGAGATATATCAGATATGTATTAGATGCTTACTTAACGAGATATTTTAGATATATATTTGATGCTTTTATATATATATATATATATATATAGAGATATATATATATATATATATATATATATATATATATATATATATATATATATATATATATATATATATATATATTTCAAATGTATTACATGCTTACATAAAGATATGTTTCAGATATGTATAAGATGATTACATAAAGATATGTTTCAGATATGTATTAAGTGCTTACATAAAGAGAAATATGTATTAGATACTTCATCATCATCTCAACCCATAAACCGTCATGGGTCGTAGGGGTGCCATGGTGGAAGCATCAGCAGACAGGGTCCTCCACTGCTCTCTATTCTCAGCAATGCGTACAAGTGTGGAGAAACCGTGTCCTGCCCATTCTTTGATGTTATCAGCCCAGGATTTTCTTTGCCTTCCTCTTCTCCGTTTACCTTCGACTGTTCCCTGGAGGATCGTTTTCGAAAGGGAGTCATGACGAGTTACATGCCCAAACCAGGCAAGCTTTCGACGTTTCACTATTGACAAAAGTGGTTCTTGATGGCCTGCACAGGTGTTTATCTTCTCTCTAACATAGACATTTGTTTTGTGCTCTTTATAGCAAATGCGCAAAATTCTTCTATAACATTTATGCTCGAAAGCCTGAATCCTTCGCTCCGTATCTGCAGTGAGTGTCCAGCCCTCACACCCATACAAGAGAATAGATAATACAAGTGATTTGTATAATTTGATCTTCACAGGAAAACTGATGTTACTTTTCCAGATCACATTCAACCTTGTCATGGCAGCTGAGGCCATCTCAAGTCTTGTCTTGATTTCTTTATTTGATCTTCCATCACTACATATAGTGGACCCGAGATATTTAAAGGTGTTAACTTCTTCTAACGTTTGCCCATTTAACGTAATGTTGGTCGGAACATGTTTTTTATGGCTATTCACCAATATCTTGCTTTTTTCTATATTAATTTCCATCCCATATGTTCTTGTTACTTTCTCCAGTCTAGAGGTAAGGTCTTGAAGTTCTGATTCTGTTCCAGCTATCAGATCAATATCATCAGCAAAACGTAGATTACACAGAGGTCGGCCTCCAATCGATATGGTTGATTTATAATCGTAGAGAGCCTCCTGCATAATATGTTCTAGATAAATGTTAAAGAGCACTGGTGACAGGATACATCCCTGGCGAACTCCTACAGTTGTTTTGAAAAATTCTCCAATGTCATTGCTTGCAAAAACAGCACTTACATAAAGATATACTTGTATTTCAAATATGTATTAGATTCTTACATATGCTTACATAATCAGAGGAGGTAAGAGAAAGTGTTGATTATAGAGACTAGGATAGAGAAGGTTAGAGACATTAGGTGAGCACTGAGAGTGACATGATTATGTACTAGGATAGAGAAGGTTAGAGATATTAGATAGATGAGTACTGAGAGTGACATGATTATAGACTAGGATAGAGAAGGTTAGAGATATTAGATAGATGAGTACATAGAGTGACATGATTATAGACTAGGATAGAGAAGGTTAGAGATATTAGATAGATGAGTACTGAGAATAACATGATTATAGACTAGGATAGAGAAGGTTAGAGATATTAGATAGATGAGTACTGAGAGTGACATGATTATAGACTAGGATAGAGAAAGTTAGAGATATTATGTAGGTGATTACTAAGAGTGACATGGTTATAGACTAGGATAGAGAAGGTTAGAGATATTTGATAGATGAGTACTGAGAATAACATGATTATAGACTAGGATAGAGAAAGTTAGAGATATTAGATAGGTAAGTACTAAGAGTGACATGATAATAGACTAGGATAGAGAAGGTTAGAGATATTAGATAGATGAGTACTGAGAATGACAGGAGTATACATCGAGTTACTTAAACAAACATTGTTTACGGGTTTTAAGGACAATCTTCATTGCATTCGGACAACTCCACCAGTGCTCCGATCTCCATTCTTAGATCACACAAGGAGGATCTCAGCACAGTGCTCGAACTACGTAGCACCGGCGAGAATACCAATGTGTGTATATATATACATCATACATTCTATTAATCATTTTGTAGTGGGCAAGTTTCCTAAATTTAAATGTTGCTAGGGCAGCGGCCTTATGGCCTAATCTTTACGATTTACTCTGTATGCAACTTGCTATCGGAGCCTCCATTTGTTTCGCCATTATCCGAGAAATATATGCGTCCGATCTCACTACCCAGGAGACCAGTGGAAAAATATGACATCATTGGGACCACTGGTTCTAAAACCGTAAATTAAATTCACTCTACTGCGAATCGAACCCGTTATCTTTGTGACGAAATGAACGACCTCTTGACGATCTTTGTTTCTCTCCGGCAGCATTGGTACATTTGTGGTACTGATGTTTATTATGTGATTTCAAGTAACGCAGTTTTCTCTCTTTCTTTCTTTCGTCATTATTTTTCTGCTAAGTAGCAGACATTTAATTTTATCAAATAATTCGACACTCCTCTCTGTGATGTCATCTGTTTGTTACCCCGTCATCATGGCTTGCGATGAACAACTGAGATAAGATAGTCTCCGGCGTGTTTAGATTGATTCGCAGATAAGATGACTCGTTTCGTAACCCAGCTGGGTAAACATGTCGTTTTGCGTACTCATACAACAGATAACGAGATTACTGTCTGTGTGACACATGTGGGCAGACAAGTGTGACATAATCGCTTCCTGTCACTTGTTTAAAAGTAACATATAAGTTTAAAAGTAATCATGGATTTATTACTTTTGAGACAATATGAGACTACAAATGTGTTTGTGAGAGTGTACTCAAGGCATCAGATGTCCTTATATTGTAATACGTGACTTTTGCAGGCACGCACCTTATGTCATGTGGGACTGTTTTGAAATATCACACTCTTTCTGTATGATTTGAAATGATTGGATCTTTCTGATTAAATTCATTACAACAATGCTTTGGAAGATAGGAATATAGTTTGACCATTTCGCAGTTTTATTTCACTGTGAATTTCACGCTCGCCAAGACAACATCAGACCTCGCCACAGTAAAGACTAGATTCATAATTCTTTTTTTGTTAACCGGACCTTTTATTGCAGAACCAAATAAGACTTACAATGCACAGGAAATTTATACACTTTAATAAGGAACACCGGCACTGAAGAAAACTGAAGAAACAGATGGAGTCAGAGAGGGAGTCTAATGTAAAATTTAAGACGCCCCAGACGCGTGTTAGAGACTGACTCATCTCTTTCATTCATCTGAGTCTGTAGCAAAGATTGGCGTAAATAGTGCATTTCTCATTCCGTTTCATAACTATCATGTAAACTAACATAAATATATTACCCTGTGAATTTTAATGTGTGAAACTCGTTATTTGATGTGCAAGTCATTTGAGGCTGGCAACCTCAGCGTATAGAATGATGATTCATGAACCACCACTGCACGGGCTGGTGATTGCTTTATTGATAGTTTCGTAAAGAGAACTAAAAGCATAAAGTCCCAGGTTCCCTATGTAGCAGAGAGGGAAAGATGAAAGAAATGATGTACATTCTAAGTATAATACTTACATTTTCAAAGCAGTGTAAATGTCCCTATAAACATATTCATTTCAAAATTAATGTAAATTTTCAAGATTTAAACCAGTGGCAATGTCTATGTTAGAAGAAGAATAAGTCTTCGTGTGTAATGTTGTCGTCACCCTCTCTGGCCTTCTTTCACACACGTTCCGCAGTCACAGAAAAACGCTCTTCATGACAGGGGTCCCACCTTTATTAATGAAACTTTATCGGATAGCAAATGAACCATACAGAAAACAATGTTGTCCACAAGTTTACTTTGTAGATCATTCCTATACAACACCATATAACCTAGCTTTTTAGGTATGCTCTATGAAACACCATATATTCCAGCATAGACTGCTGGACTCCCTGAAATAAAATGAAACAAAAGAAATTAGCATCTTTCTAATGGACAAACATCATCTACGTAATAATACATACACATGTGTGAAAATATGCAAGTACATACTCTTAAATGTCCACATGTGTGTGTGTGTGTACGTTGTGTGTGGTGTTACACGTGTGAAAAAATGCTGGTAGATGCGCTTATATGTCCATGTGTGTGAGTGTGTTGTGTGTGTGTGTTCATGCAGGTCAGAATGTATGTGTAATCATACAATAAACATATCTCAGTCAACAATATTGCCTTCATACTCCTACTAAACACTAATTACATCATCGCGCGAGAGAAAACTTAAATGAAACACTTCTATCTATGATGAAATATTCCACACAGCGCACTGGTATAAATGACATCATTTTGTCAGTATGTGAGAGGCCTAGCTGCTCTAAAAATCAAGGAGATATATAATCTATTCTTACAGTTCTATACTAAATGTAATTGTCATAGGCTACTCACCGAGCAAGAGGGTACGCTAGTCTTTCTCTCACAAAAATCACTGATGTAAAATTAACTACACTTACGGCTCACAAGAATGCAACATAACTATTATTTAACACTACACAATTAATAATAATGGTAAAACGTACACACTTGTATACAGCGCAATGCGGCACTAGAATTCCTCTAATAAAATCCCTTAGTACTTTATATATTTAACACACAGTCTCATGGTGGAAAATAGCGATGACATGCACGTGAAATTACACTAGATAACACATACATCGCAAATGAGCTTGTATCAAACTATACGTAGACAAACGTTAAAAGCATTAACTTCTAAACCTGAAACGTCGAATATTACTAAATGTTAAGTATTTTAAAATGTACTCCTAGGTAAGCATACCTCACTAGCTAGTTCTCTTAGCACAGACTCAACTAGGCAACAGCCCGAACCTCACTTGGATATCATACGAGGGCACGTTTTGCACAAGAAGACGATCTGGCTACTTCTCAGCTCTGACTGAAGCCTTCAACTCTTTTAGTTTAAATCTTAAGTATACTCCCCAGTACCCTATGACAGCCACGTCAAAATGTCAGGCAAAGCTCAGCCCATCCCTCGGGAGCAAATCAGGAGTCCTATGCTCATTTTTGATGACATGGGATCACATTTTAGTAAGGATTATCATCCTAATCATACGCAATTCAAGGTCCGCCCACTAGTGGAAACATTTTCACGATATCTGTTGCCCGGAGTCACACCTCTCACTGTTTTGTGCTCAACAAGGTGTGATCCTCTGGTGTGAGACAGCGCCAAGATGTCTAAAACCCAAAAGCTGTCTGATTATATCTCATGCGTCTCACATGTTTGTCTTCTTCACGGATGGTAAAGGTGTATTTCGTTTAGATCGCCCATTCCCGTGTGAGAATGCCAACATGAGCACAAATATACACCTTAGATTAGATCGACAACTATTACTTAGTCTAAAATTACATTCTTCTGGCCACACAGTCACAGTATTGGAAGTTTCAAACTTTTCAATCAGTGTAAAACATAAATGAAATATAAACGAATTTATATTGTGAACACTTTAGAAACAGCGGAGATGTAAATGTAAAACATATTGTATCTGTACGTTTAACCTTTTAATTTAAATGTAATGTAAAGCTAACGCTATTCAGTTTAAATGTAAAGAGAGTTTTATCACGAAGGATTAAATTTAATTCTCATCGAGTGTAAATTCTGACATGGGAAGGCAGAATAGAAGATGGGGGCACATAACTATGTGTCGGAAAACGGCAAACTCAGAAGAGCGTTTTATTTCTACGTCTATTACCAATTATTGGTGGTCCCAGCAAAAAAGACCATTTCTGGGACAAGAAGGGACGAGTAGTTACGCTTTAAGACGGAAGACCAGATGTGAAGACTCTCCTAGACTTTCATGTGAAACTAGCTTCACCCTACGAACCTTAACCAGAGACGAATGAATGCAGTGTACGGAAAACCAACTCTCCAGGAGAACTAGGATCAGAATCGTCGCTGGCAGCTAAGTTAACCCGTATGCTCCCACTTAAACCTCTAATCAAAAACCATCACCCGAGTGATGAAAACTTTACTTTGTAATTAACTAGTATTCCTTTCTTTTAAACTGTTAAACTTAAAGTGATTATTAAATTTTGTTATTTGTTATTATACCAATTTAACTTCGATTCAATGATTTTAAATTTATTACATGTTTGTCAGTCAAAGTTACTAAATACGCACTCTAAACAGAGCTATATTATAATAATAATTCCACCGATTAACTCAGGGGTGGGGGCTTAACGAGCTAGAATAAACCATTGCTTAAATGCTTCACAAAAGTTGTCGGCAGATTACAGAATTAACGTTCTCAGCAACAGCCAGCATTTTTTTGCGTATCTGAATATCTTATGAAGACTCCAATGTTATAGAAGCATTTCTACTCTTCTATCTATATTTCTGCCACGAGTAATCTTGCGTAAAGATAGACTCCATTGAAGCCTATAATAGATACTCTTGAGTTGTGGTAACTGTTGGAACACTACTGCAAAGCAGGGGAGGCAATACCGTCACAATTGCGGACCTCGTCCCGGATTATAGAACCTGTTTAGTAATTCTCTAGACGTGATTGACATAAATTTCAAATTCACTGAACGAATTTTGTCAATAATGTGTTAAAGTAAGACTGAGCATTCATAGTATGTATAAATAACTGTTAAAAAAAACCTTTGTAAATTATAATTGAACAATGGAAAGAAACAAAATATCTGTATTTAAATTATAGTTAAGTAAGAAGTTCACTTGGTGTGGCAAATTAAGTGTTGTAACTTTGTAGTTTTACTAGTTAGTAACTGTTGCAATTTTTGTGTAGCTTTGTAAACAGACAGTTCCAAAACCTCCGTGCCTTTTAACTTAATCTAGGCCGCAAACTCGGGTTTTCAGGTAAAGAACTTTCTGACTTCGTCCTTACTTTGGTGAGAGAACAGAAAGAAAAAGATAACGATGAAAAGGACAGGATGGAGGCAAAGAAAGCAGCTGAGAGTGAAGAGAGAAGGAAGGCTAGGGAACACGAAAAAGCCCAAGCTGGAGAAGGAAAAGTAAAGGATATTTCGAAGCCGCAGAGAGAGAAAAAAAAAGAGCGGAAAAGGCGCAGGTGAGGGCATTCGCTAAGGAGAAGGTAAAGGCCAAGAGAGCATTCCAAGAAAAGGAGGCAGACAGAGAGCACACTTTAAAAATGAAGGAATTGGAACTCGAAGCAAGAAGAGTGGATTCTAGTTCTAACAATGGCTGGACTGGCAGTTCTCAAAATAGCGAGGGAGGAAACACCACTCAGGTGGTTGCATCTAGTGCAGTATCCTTTTAACTAGATGTCTATTCTGAGGCTTCAGAAGAAATAGACATACATATCTCTAGGTTTGAATAACTAGGTACGTATGGCTGGAGAGGAAGAGATACAACATGACCCTATCCCAGAGTCTGATGGGATCTGCTTATGATGTGTTTCTCAAGATGCCC
This sequence comes from Oreohelix idahoensis, assembly GCA_024509875.1. Lineage (NCBI taxonomy): Eukaryota > Metazoa > Mollusca > Gastropoda > Stylommatophora > Oreohelicidae > Oreohelix > Oreohelix idahoensis. The sequence goes on from JAMPIV010002471.1 coordinate 40,043, forward strand.
ACAGTAGAACAGAACAATTACTACATGTTGAAGAAAGCTCTGCTACAGCGTTGTATGCTTAACGCAGAGACTTGTTGTGGTTAATTCCGTGAGGTGAAACGACCAAACGATGAATCCTTTCGACAGTTTGCTACAAAGCTAGATACGTACTTGGAGAAGTGGGAATCTCTCGGCACCTTTGATGAATCGTATTGATTGTCGTGGAACAGTTCAAAGACTCACTCACGCCTGACAAGAGGCCTTCCCTGGCTCAGCATGGGTCTGACACTCTTGAGCAGGTGGTACTGTTTGCCGATAGGTACCAGAGCGCCCAGTCGGAAGCAAATCCGTCTAAGAGGCGACACCATGATAGTCACCACAAACAAAACGATCACCCAGATGATAGCTCCAAAAGTACGGACAACACAACACACAAAACAGCTCACCAACAGCAACAACAACCACAAGATCACAAGAGGCAGAAACAGAGCATTTCAGCTCAGGGAACTGGACGGCGATATTGTAAATCGTGCAAAACTGACACGCATTTCACATCGGACTGTAAGAGGCCTAAACGCGGCCCTTGTAGTGTTGCTTGCCTGATCAGGAGGCCGATAGGGAAACATGACCCCCAGGCATACGAACAACATCCTAGTTACCCTTCCATTACTGAACACATAACAGTTGGTAACCAATAAATACGGTGCTTGTATGATTCGGGCTTAGAATATTCAGCTTTATTTTGTCCTTCTTTGGTGATAATAATATAAAAAATAGCCCCTTCAGTCATAACTGACTATGGGAATGCGCACCTGAGGTGACAGCCCTCAGCTGCTTATTTTCCGGGTGCTCTTTTCGACGTTTTCTCCTCTCTTCAGCTTGTTGTGTGAGCTTCTGTTCACCCAATCTGAGGTGGCGCCGTAAATAGCATCGCCACTTGGTGCAATCGGCAGATTCCTCCTCCCACGTTGCTGGATTTATGTCCAGTGCCCTCATATCTCTCTTGCACACATCTTTGAAGTTCAGCTGTGGTCGCCCAACTGTTCTTTTGCCATCTGCTAGTTGCACGTAGAAGATATCTTTCGGGATGCGATCATCTTTCATGCGGCAGACATAGCTAAGCCAGCGTAGTCTGCGCTGTTTAAGCAGTGTATACATGCTTTGAAGGCCAGCACGTGGTATCCCCTCGACATTTGTCACTTTATCTTTCTACGAGATGCCGAGGATGTGGCGTAGACACCGTAAATGGAAGGTGTTGAGCCTTCTTTCTTGCTTAGAATATGTTGTCCAAGTCTCGCAGCCATATAAGAGAGTGCTGGTGACGCAGGCGTTATATACCGCACTATTGATCTTGTGAGTTTGGGGTCTCCCCAAACACGCGATGTGAGGCGGGCAAAGGTAGCCGCAGCTTTGCCAATGCGGCTGTCGATTTCTGTATCCAGTGAGAGTTTGTCATTGATGGTAGACCCTAGGTATGTGAAGTGGTGCACCACTGCCAATTCATAATTATCGAAAGTGATAACTGGTGCAGCATCCGCATCCTGACTCAGCACATTCGTTTACTTTATACTTATTGTGAGGCCAAAGTCCGTGCATGCTTGGGTGAAGCGATTCATCAAGCTCTGAAGCTCCTGTTCGCTTTGAGTGACGACTGCAGCGTCATCAGCAAACAACGAGCCCCTTATGGTGACCCTTCTGATTTTTGTTTTTGCCTTCAGCCTTGAAAGATTAAACAGTCGGCCATCTGATCTAGTGTGAAGACTTATTCCATCAGCTGCATCCTTGAAAGCCCACCAATACTCTGGTGAAAATGTAGAAATACAGGGGCCTCGGAAGAGTATAAACCCTATACTACTTCCAGATCAAAAACTGATGTTTCAACCCGATACATCCAAGGCAAAATCAATGCCGCAGTGGTAGAAGACTTAGTCTATCCTCCCGTTTTAGGGAGGAAATACGTGTTCTTTGGAAATACTTCAGGTGACTCCAAGCAGACACAAATGAAAGATAATACAGGACACGCCTCAGTGCCCCCTGAGTTGTCATCTTTACTCTGCCTGAAAATTTCAGAGCTGAAGCAGGCACAAAGAGCCGATCAAACCGTAAAACCTTGCTTTTCCAAATTGTATGACGATTACGCCTGCACTCCCCAGGGAGCATATTACAGGGAGAAATGTTTGGTATATAGACGGGTGGGGAATAAGAGACAGCTAGTTGTCCCATTACCCTATCTTCTTCTTCTTCTTTGATCCTTAACCGCCGACCGTCAAAGACGTCAGTGGCCATCACGCCTAGTGGCGTCTTGTAGGGCAACAACACATTGATTCCACTTTGCTCGATCAGAGGCCATCCTTCGTACAGTGCCCAAACTCTGGTTCATTTTTTGCATCTCAGCCTCCACAGTCCTCCGCCAAGTTGTTTTTTGTCGGCCTCTCTTTAGTTTTCCTTAACGGGTACAAAGCATAGCTGTTCTTGTGATGGCATCGGGGTCTCTTCTGAGGACATGGCCAACCCAGCTCCAACGTCTGCCAGCTAAGATGGTGTGCATGTCCTCTTGCTTGCTCCGAGTAAGCAGTTTTTGGTTGGTGATGGTATTCGGCCAAACGATTCGGTGAATTTTTCTTAGGCATGTTGTGTGAAAAGAGGACAATTTCGACATTTCCTTCTTTGTAACTCTCCAGCATTTCACACCATAGAGAAGCACACAGAAAGCACACAGCTCTGATATAATCTTAATTTTGTGCTTGTTCTGTATTGAGAGGAATCCAGATGTTGTTTAGGCTACAAAAGGCTGTTCTTGATTTATTCATTCTGTTGTTGATGTCTTTGCCTGCCCCACCGTCTGGTGTTACTATGCATCCTAGGTATGTGAAGGTGTCTGTCTGTACCAGTTGCTGATTCCTTACTGAAATGGGCTCAGGGTTGCTCACATTGAGCGTCATGACCTCTGACTTCTTTAAATTGATGTTCAAGCCCACCTGCTGGCTTTACTTATTAAGTCTTTCCGTTTTTTCCTGGATGTGTTGATGTGAATGTGCCAGGAGGACAATCTCATCTGCATATTCCAGATCTTCCAACGTTTCTGAGAGTAAATATATGATGCACACATCTTCTGTTCTTTCTAAATCCTGCTTGTTCTTACCTCAGTTTGTGGTCTAATGCAATTGAAATTCTCTGTATAACTATCCTGCCTAGTATTTTGCTGGGAACTGAGAAAAGAGTGATTCCTCTCCAATTATTGCAGTCTACAAGATCTCCTTTATTGGGCAATTTGACAATTATTCCTTTGTTCCACTCTGTTAGTGTTGTCCCTGTTTTCCAGACTTGTGCAAATAGTGGTTCTAATAGTTCTGCTGCTAGCTTAGGGTGTGTCTTAAATAGCTCTGCATTTAAGTTATCATGGCCAGGAGCTTTTCCATTCTTTAACCCTTTGATTGCTGTGATCATTTCTTCTTTTCGTGGAATGTCTGTTCTTGTATTTACATCTAAATCGTTTTCAGCCTCAGGAACATTCAATTTTGTCTCTGGTGATTCTTTGTTCAGAGTTTCCCTGAAATGCTCTGCCCATCTAGTTTCCTGTCCCTCTGCTGTCGTAATCAGATTTCCTTCCTTATCTCTTACTAATGTAATATTGTTTGCACCTCGTTTTCCGCTGATGAATTTAGTTATTTTGTATACTGTGCTTTGCTCATTTCTCAGTGCTTCCTTTTCAGCCTGTCTTGCAAGATTGTCTAGGAAATTCCTTTGTCTGCCATCATCGTTGTCAATACCTTGTCGAGGTATGGCGGCTTGCGTACCCCGATCACCCCCCGTGCTTTGCCAGCGGGAGTTTTACTCCTAAAAGGTTCTACCAAGCTGGACACGTTTGCGTGGGCAGGGGTCAGACAAAATCAAACACCCTGGTCCTCCAGGTTGGAGGTTTTAGCATAGGGCTGACTCCCCTGTCTATGTAAAAAGAAATGAAGTTACGGAAACAACAACGCATGAACAAACTTTACTGCGAGATGGACATCCGGAGTCTGAGTCTCGTGTGACTGACAGTGGTGAAAGCCAAAAGGAAGCCACTGACATGAGAACGGACGTCCTGACCGCAAAACATGATACAAAAATAAGAATTTGGAATGTCAGGACAATGAATGGGACGGTAAACTAAAACAGGTCACAGCAGAAATGAGAAACTATAGGTTACACATTCTAGAGATAAGCGAGAGCAGATGGACAGGGGTAGGAAAAGTTAAAACAGCAACAGGAGAAACAGTACTTTACTGTGGAAGAGAGGATGGACAGCACAATGAAGGTGTAGCCATTATTCTACAGAAAAGAATAGAAAAGACATTACTGGAATAGAAACCCATCAACAACAGACTGATAAGATTAAGGTTGAGAAGGAGATTCACCAATACTACAATAATACAATGCTATGCACCAACGAATGACAGCGATGAAGAGGTCAAAGATGAATTCTATCAACAATTGCAGAAGGAAATGGAAGACACACCTAGATATGATCTTATTATAGTAATGGGAGACCTCAATGCGAAAGTTGCTACACACAATACATACGACACTAGACACCATCATCAGACGGGTCTTAGATACGTGGGACCAGCTTTACAGTTACTCCCTGATTCTACTTAGAACATGCTACAACTTTCAAACTTGACCAGTGACAAGTGTGATCCAGTCATCTATCTGCAAAGAACCAAACATCAACTGAAGCTGAACAGATAAACTCATTGGCAGCTAAGTAGAAAAATAAAAGCTGCCAAGAGAACTGTCCAATTTTTAACGCCATAACATCACCCACTGATGATCAACTGTTCTTAAACAGAGCTATACAATAACAATAAGAGGAATTTCGCTGAATTAACTAAACTGGGGGCTTGTACGAGCTAAAATTTTATTAAATAATCCTTCACAAAAGTGTCGGCAGATCCTAGAATTAACGTGCTCAGCCAATGCAGCATTGTTCTAGCTTTTCTGAATATCTTATGGAAACTACCTTGAGGTAGAAGCATCATTATCCTTCTATCTACAACTCTGCCAAGAGTAATCTTGTGCGAAGGTAGACACCTGTGAAGACCCACATCAGTTACTCTTGAGCTTTGGCCACTGATGGACCACTACTGCAGAGCTAAGGGGAGGCAACCCGTGACAATCTGAAATATCTATGTAAGTAAACATCTAATACACATGTGAAATATCTCTTGACATAAACATCTAATACACATGTGAAATATCTCTTGACATAAACATCTAATACACGTGTGAAATATCTCTTGACATAAACATCTAATACACGTGTGAAATATCTCTTGACATAAACATCTAATACACATGTGAAATATCTCTTGACATAAACATCTAATACACATGTGAAATATCTCTTGACATAAACATCTAATACACATGTGAAATATCTCTTGACATAAACATCTAATACACATGTGAAATATCTCTTGACATAAACATCTAATACACATGTGAAATATCTCTTGACATAAACATCTAATACACATCTGAAATATCCCTTTATGTAAGCATTTAATACATATCTGAAATATCTGTCTATGTAAGCATCTATTACATATCTGAGACATCTCTTTACGTAAGCATCTAATACATATCTTCTTCTTCTTCTTCCTCGTTCATCCTGAAAAGGACGTTGGTTGCGTTGTGTCTGTTTACAGCGGATCTGCGATATCTGCGCCTTTCGGCCGGCACATCCGACTTCAGCACAGCATTTTTTTGGGACCGGGTTTGCCTTCCCTCTTTGATCCCTACTTCCTCAGCCAGACTGCAGTGATGCAGCCTGTTTCCAAGACCACCACATGGAGGTGGAGTAGGGTCTTGATCAGCTCTGGTTTGCTGACCCTGACGCCAGCAGTCAAGCTATGGGTCGCTAATACATATCTGAGATATTGCTTTATGTAAGCATTCAATACATATCTGAAATTTATCTTTATGTAATCCTCTAATACATATGTGAGATATCTCGTTATGTAGGCACTTAATATATATTTGAAATATATCTTTATGAAATATTCAACACAAATCCGAAAAAATGTCTTTATGTATCTGTCTCTCTGATAATCATAAACATTACTACACTACTGTCTAAAAACAACTAACACTTCATTATTTATCGGCTTAAAAATATTTAGTATATTAAAACATAACAACACCAAAAACAACTAGAAACACACAGACTTTTATTATCAACATAAAAAAATATTTAATATAAGTAATACACAACAATAACAAGTAGAAAAATACAGACTTTTATAAAAATCTGCATACTCAGAAGGGAAACATACAGACTTTTATAAATGTCTGCTTACTCAGAACAGAAAATTGAAACAGTAGGTCAAGGTCACCAAATAAGATCTGAATGGAAAGGACCAAACAAGTTCCAGTGGAACACGACGGGAGAATAAGAAACTCAAGTTATGTAGGACATACACTAAGAAAACCAGTTGTTAACACGACGTGAGAATAAGAAACTCAAGTTAGATAGGACATACACTAAGAAAACCAGTTGTTAACACGACGTGAGATTAAGAAACTCAAGTTAGATAGGACATACACTAAAAAAGCCAGTTGTTAACATCACTAGAAAACCTTGCTCTGGAAACCTCAAAATAAGAGAAATGTAAGAAGACATCATCAAATAGAGGCCGAGTATAAGGGAAAAACATGAGGGGGTTAAAGAAGGCATGGACAATTCTTGAACAGAGGGCGATGAAAGAAAGACTTGACGTGTTTGTTTACTGAATATATAAATAACACATAAACAAAATGGTATGAAATCAGTTTTACCAATTAACGGTACACAGGAAACATAGGACGTTTCGGGTTTTACCCTTCGTCAGCCACAGTTACAAACAGGTGACAAGGACAAGAATTACATAAAGGAACTACAAATATATATGATGATGAGGAACACGCCAAATGAGCGAGCCATGCAGATGGAACAGCTGTGCTAAGCGAAACGAAAGAAGTCACTAGAATCTTTGCAAGTGTGGTGAAAAATTCTAAATCCACATATATAAATAGAACATAAATGTAAAGTAGAACGAAATAATACAAAAGAAAGAAGCATGGTGAAAGACCAGTGCTTTCCCAATAGCGCTTCCGTTTTATAACGCCATAATGACTGAACAAGAGACCCTCCTTTTTCTATTTCGTCTGCATAAAATCTACGCAAAAGCCTACAGCATCATACACGCGTTTCTAAAAATAAAACTGGTACTGTATTTCTTAGACGACCTTGATAGGCACACTGCTTAATGACCTAGATATAATACTACATTAATGTCATTATACACACTACGATAACCTAAAAGACAGACGGGCTTAGCAGAGAGAGAGAGAGATGCACGGAGGAACGCATGCAATTGTCCCCCGTCGTCTCGCGATTAAAAAGTGAACGCCAATCCCACGCGAAAGGCATGCAGGCCTGATTTTTTTTCAAATAAACAGTAGATAAAAAACACTAACGATACGAGGTTAGGTTTTGAAAACAGGTTTAACCTCTTATTGGGAAACCTGACATTCTACTGATTTATGTCTAAGCTCCTGACATTAGTCTGACAGTACAGAAGACATCCCATCGTATAGAAGTGAACGGGTGGTAAAAACAAATACACGGCTATCCTAGAAAATACATATTTTGAACGAAGCCAGTTGGCCCCATTAAACTTATATATTTGGGTGCCTTAGGACTTGCTGACAAAGAATATGTTATGTGTTACGCAAATAGTCTAGTAATTAACAAATTATAGCCAAAATACAATAGTGGGGTTGTCTGACAGCACAAGATCATATTTGCTCATACTGGCATGTTGGAAACACACTGCTTTAGGGGGAAATGCGGCCAACAAGTTAGATACGATTTGATTGACCGTAGTCATATGTAAGGCGAAACCTTATTGGTCTAACTGCAAATACAATTATGGTTGTTAATGGCAACTTATAGGATGGATAGTTTTTTTTCAAAGGCCCATGTAAACATGGCCTGATTGGTTAGAACGTTTGATATAGTCAAATAGAGGAGTCAGTTCAGGGCCATTTTTGAAAAGAAATCTTGTAAAATCAGTGCGTTGAGAGCACGCTAAGAATTTTCTAATAACGGAAAAGCCTGGACAGAGGCAGATCAAAATTGTGCCAGAATTCATCGCCAGTCAACGTTACTGTTTAAAATTTCCTTGAATTGTAGTAAGCTAGACTTATTTCCTATATATATATATATATATATATATATATATATATATATATATATATATATATATATATATATATATATATATATATATATATATATATATATATATATATATATATATATATATATATATAAATATATGTTATATGAAAATTGAATATGACATGATAAATTGTGTCTGTATGTGTGTGGTTCAGTAGCAAACAGAAGGCAAAGCCTAGATATTGCTCCACCATGTAAAAGCTTGTCAGAGAGGAGTATAACTGCATAGGCATATATGGGATTGCCAAATAGTAACATAACACCTATCCTATTGTATAGAAGGAATTAACGCTGGAATTGCAGAGGCGTTGTAACCATTAGGGAGAGGAATACTGGTGTATATTGTCACATGAGAAGCTAGCAGTTGGCCTAAAGCGCTGAACTCTGTGTTTGTAATGTCCTGTACTTCAGTTTGGAAATACATTATAAATTAGTTCTGAAGAAGGAGGTACAACCTTCTTATTTCAGGGACCGTGGTACTGAAGTGTTAAAGCAGCACCTGGTCTGAGTTTGGCTGGATCCAGAGGGCTGGTAGCAGACTCCTTGTCCAAGATATCGACCAGTGGTGTATTTTAAGATAACTGAGAAGCAAGCGAGCAGAGGAGACAGTTTCCTGCCGCCTACACATGAGATAAGAAGTTGTCAGCCAGAGCAGCTCACCTTTATATAACCCACCATAAAATTGACTGTAATACTAAATTAACTCTTACTATATGGGAGCTAAAACCGCGTTTTTACGCGCTAGTTTAGCTATCGTTACCGTCGCGCGCCACTTCACGGGGCGAGCCGTAAAATTGGTACTAAACCCGCGCCACTTCACGGGGCTTGCCGGATTGTAAGAGTTAAGAGGGACAGTAATTATCTTTCAAATAAAAAGAAACTGTGAACCCTTCAATATTATTTCCACCAGTAACAAACACATGAAGTCGTGATGACAAACAACAACCTAGCTTCAAAAGCCAGTATTACCTCATAAATACATCACAACCCTACACACATATTGTAATAATATTATATGTCAGGACAAAGATCCTTTGTATAAATTTTGTACATAAACATTGTGTTTACATTTGATTGTGATTCCTGATTCACTCTGTAGTTGGATCAGGATATCTATTCTTGAAAGAAATTAATACATAAGTTAAACTTTAACACTTGACTTACTTAAGCTAGTCTTCTAGAGTGTTATATGTATGTGCTTGTCATAGTGTTGTAAAGTGTTGTGGAACTTAATAAAAGTGTTTATCTGTCTGTTGGTTGTTGTGAACTTACACTTCATCACTATCATAACCCTAGACACTCAAAGTAGCAATCACAATATTCCAGAATAAGTCTGATTGAGGTCTAAATGTGGTAGCAAAGTAAGGTCATCTGTAACACACTACAATTATTAGATACAGATACCTTCACAGCTGATCTCATTCAGTACACTAAGTCCCCTATAAATATTTATATAATCCCAACTTACCACATATATTGGGGTCTTGTCCGGGATTTTGAATCTTCTCCTATTACATATATTGGGGGTAATTTACTTCTGGGAATTATAAAAATTAAAAAGGTATTCTCGGGTGGAAAATAAATAAGGTTGAGCTCTCAGTGCTTGTGGTTGTCCTTAGTTTGATTAGTCATAGATTGAAGTGTTTAGTTAAACATTGTATAAATTTGCCTGTTAGAAAATGGCAGACCTGGCGAAATTTCGATCTGCTGCTGTGCAGGCTGCTAAAGAGTTGGGAATGGACGGGCAAGTTATGATTGCCTATGTCACTACTGAATGTGACAAATTTATTGAACGTGAAGAAAAAAAATTAGAAAAAGAAGCAGAAAGAAAATTAGAATCTGATAGATTGGCCGAAGATAAGAGAATAGAGGCAGATAAAGAACTTAAGAGGTTGCAGATTGAGGCTGACAAAGAGGCTAGAACATTGGAGGCGGATCGGGAGGCAGAGATTAAAAGGCTCCAGTATGAAGAGAAGAAATTGGAAGCAGAGGAAAGAAGGCAAGCTGCCGAAAGGGAGGCAGAAGAAAAAAGATTGACTGCCGAAAGGGAAGCAGCAAAGGAGGAGAAAAGATTACAGAGGGAGCACGAATTACGACTAAGGGAGCTAGAATTTCAAGGCCATGCTCTTGAAAATGGTGCCAGTCCCTTTACCTCCGATGCCACTGCTAGTCAGGGAGCCTCAACCTCAGCTATGAGTTTTCATTTAGACCATTTTGTTGAGAAAGACGATGACATAGAGAGCTATCTAAATAGATATGAACTGTTAGCTACCATGTATGGGTTAGAGAGAGAAAGGTGGAGCTTAAAGTTATCACAAGGGCTTCGTAGTACAGCTTATGATGTTTTTGCCAAAATGAGCAGAGATGATCAAGACAATTATGACATGTTGAAGCAGGCTCTTTTGCTAAGATATGAAAGGAATGGAGAATTTTATAGAAAAAAGTTCAGGAATGCTAAACTACTGTCAGGTGAGACATATCACCAGTTCTCTGCACGGTTAGAGACATACTTGGAGAAATGGACGGCTCTGGGGAAAACCCAAGATCGTAAGGAAATGATCCTTATAGAACAACTAAGAGAGTCCATGGCTCCAGACTTGAGAAAGTTTCTCATGGAACAAGGTGCAGAGAGGCTGGGTGAGTTACTAAATGTTGCTGAAAGATATCAGGCAGCTCAAGCAGAGGTAACAGGTAATAAAAAGAAACAGGTAGACAATTTTAAGGCACCACAAAACTTTAATAAATTTGATCATAGAGATCAGACCAAAGGTAAGCACCAGTTTGATAGGCCACGGTATGAAAATAAAAATAAAAACCCACAATTCGATGAAAGGAAATTTGATGAAAGAAAATCTTTCAACCAAGGAAGGAAGTGGTGTAAAAAGTGTAAGATGAACAATCATACCACTGAAAATTGTAGGAATAAAACTCCTAATTTTGCTGCTATGAAATCTGGGAAGAAAGGAACAAAAGTCAAACCTGAGGAACTACCGGAACCGTACTTCCCCCTAGTGTGTGAAGATGTAATCTGTAATGGAGTCACCATAAGGTGCTTATATGATACAGGTCTAGATTATGATTCAGTTGTGAGTTCTCACCTGGTGCAAGCAGATCAATACACCACAGAAACAGTGGAGATTCAAGCTGCAACCAAGGAAGTAGCGACCATGACACTCCCTATCGCTAAGATACATGTGAAAACGCGATATGTGGAGGGAGTAATCAAAGCAGCAGTGTTAAATGAGCCAATCTACCCTCTGATATTGGGGTGTAGATATGTCTTCCTGGGGAATCCCAAGAGACATGTGATACTGGCAACAGTGCAGACCAGATCACAGTCTAAAAAGGAGGAGGATAATCCAATAAATACTCATCCAAATGAGATGAGGAAGGCACAGGCGGAGGACAAAACCCTCAAACCGTGTTTCAAGAAATTGCCCAAATGTCATACACCTCCAGGCAAGGGAGAATTTTATATGAAGAACAAGTTGATTTAAAGGAAGGCTGGATCTGAATCTAATGGTCACGGACAGCTGGTCCTTCCCACTTCATATAGGACTAAAGTGTTGGAACTAGGGCATGCGATTCCCTTCAGTGGTCATATGGGGATCAGCGCAACAGGACCGCGTATAGCTTGTCACTATTTCTGGTTAGGGATAACTGAAGATATCAAAAGATATGTAAAATCCTGTCCAGAGTGCCAACGAGTAGCACCTAAGCATTGGACTGCACCAGCAACTCTAGGGGAAATGCCCATAGTGGGAACACCCTTTGAGAGAGTTGCAGTGGACATTGTGGGACCTCCCACTCGAACCAAGAGGAGGAACAGCTACATTCTGACTCTGGTGGACACCTGTTCTATGTGGGGAGAGGCGGTAGCCCTGTCTCCATTGACTCTAAACATATGGCAGAGGCATTACTCACAATTTTCACAAGGTTAGGTTTTCCTAACCAAATCTTGACTGATAATGGCTCTCAGTTCAAGGGGAAACTAACAGAAGAAGTTTTCAGGATCTTTCAGGCCAAACACTTCCATTGTAGCCTGTACCATCCCCAAGGAAACGGCCAAGTGGAAAGATTTAATGGTACGTTGATATCGATCCTGAGAAAGTTGGCACATGAAAAACAAGATACATGGGACCAGTACCTTCACGCCGCCCTCTTTGCTTATCGGGAGGTACCCCATAGTTCAAACAGTATGGCCCCGGCAACATTATTATTTAAAAGGCCAATAAAAGGTCCTCTCGAAGCTCTGTTAAGAATGTGGACTGATGAAAAGGCTGAGGAAAATATTACATCCTCATACCAATATGTGAATAAGCTGACCACTCGTTTAAAAACTGGCTGGAAACTTGCCAATGAAAATTTGAGATAAGCCAGGAAAAAACATGCTGCCTATTACAACAAGAAAGCTAAAGACAGAGAATTGGCTGTGGGAGAGAAGGTACTGCTTCTTCTACCCGGTAGTCAGAATAAGTTGCAAATTGGATGGCAAGGTCCAAATACAGTTCTAGAGAAGGTGTCTAGAACAAATTATAAGATAGATAAGAAGGGGAAAGAAAAAATCTATCATGTGAATCTACTGAAGAAATATTTGGAAAGAGAAAATCAGGAAGAGACACATTTGTTGACCTTGTCTATTGCAATGGAGATGAAAAAGGAACCACTTTCATCATTTGAATATCCATTACACCCCTGTGAGACAGCTGCACAGGTGAAAATCAGTACACATTTAACGAAAAATCAGAAGGAGAGAGTGCAACAGGTTCTAGATGATCATACAGAGGTTTTAACGGACCGTCCGGGGCATACAAACTTATTGGAATATGATATGAAACTGATAGACCCACACCTCTATGTATGAAAGCATATTCGATTCCTTTCGCTAAGGAAAAAGCTTTGAAGGAAGAGATAGACTATTTGTTAAAGGAAGGAATTATTTCACACAGTGAATCTTCGTATAGTTTCAGTGTGGTGCTCTTGAGAAAACCATATGGAGAACATAGACTCTGTATAGATTACAGGAGACTGAATGCTATTACAGAAGGGCAGGTGGATCCATTGCCGGATACAAATCAGTTGTTTGCCAGGCTGAATAAAGCTAAATATTTCTCAAAGGTGGATCTGGGCAAAGGCTACTATCAGATTCCAGTAAAGCCTGAGGTTAGACCTTATCTAGCTTTTAGTACCTCAGAGGGACACTATGAGTTTAACAGATTGCCATTTGGATTGAAAAATGCTCCCAGTGTCTTCTCTAGAATGATGAGAAAATTGTTGGATCCTCTGAATAATCCCTGTATAACAAACTTCATGGATGATATCCTTATAGCGACAGAAACATTTGAGGAACACATTGACTCTCTGAACATGTTGTTTGATCGACTTAAAGAAGCGAATTTGACAGCCCGACCAACCAAATGTTGCGTTGGATGTAAAGAATTAGAATTCTTGGGACACACAGTCCATCAGGGAAACATGACTCCTGACACCAAGAACTTGGAGAAACTAAGAAAAGCCCCGAGGCCACAAACAAAGAAAGACGTGAGATCCTTTGTCTCATTATGTGGTTTCTACCAAAAATATATCAAAAACTTCAATTCCATATGTGCACCGTTAACTGATTTGACACGCAAGGGAAATCCGGATCGAATTACCTGGACAGCACAGTGTGAATTAGCATACCAAGAATTGAAGGAAAAGCTCACAAGCAAACCTATTTTGAAATTACCTGACTTAAGTCAAGAATTCATTGTGAGAACGGATGCAAGTAATATCGGTTTGGGTGCTACCCTGTTACAGAAGTCAGATTCACTGGATGGGGAATTAACCCCAGTGGCATATGCTAGCAGAAAGTTGAATAAAGCTGAAAAAAATTATTCAACTAGCGAAAAAGAATGTCTTGCAGTAATATGGGCGATCAAGAAATTTAATATTTATCTGTATGGGAAGGCATTCAAGTTGCAAACGGATCACAAACCCATGGCGTTTCTAGCGCAGGCTAGGCATGAAAATACGAGGTTACTCCAATGGTCATTGCTTTTGCAGCCATTTCAGTTCAGCATAGAATATATTTCTGGAAAAACTAACCTGGGTGCTGATTTTCTAAGCCGCCATCCGTGTGATGAGAATCACAATGATCAACAGGAATAGTAATACAATTATATATGTGTATATAGAATTATGGACTGACATATGATGTCTGTTTTAAGTGGGGAGAATTTGTAGTGAAAAATTCTAAATCCACATATATAAATTAGAACATAAATGTAAAGTAGAACGAAATAATACGAAAGAAAGAAGCATGGTGAAAGACCAGTGCTTTCCCAATAGCGCTTCCGTTTTATAACGCCATAATGACTGAACAAGAGACCCTCCTTTTTCTATTTCGTCTGCATAAACTCTACGCAAAAGCCTACAGCATCATACACGCGTTTCTAAAAATAAAACTGGTACTGTATTTCTTAGACGACCTTGATAGGCACACTGCTTAATGACCTAGATATAATACTACATTAATGTCATTATACACACTACGTTAACCTAAAAGACAGACGGGCTTAGCAGAGAGAGAGAGAGATGCACGGAGGAACGCATGCAATTGTCCCCCGTCGTCTCGCGATTAAAAAGTGAACGCCAATCCCACGCGAAAGGCATGCAGGCCTGATTTTTTTTCAAATAAACAGTAGATAAAAAACACTAACGATACGAGGTTAGGTTTTGAAAACAGGTTTAAGCTCTTATTGGGAAACCTGACATTCTACTGATTTATGTCTAAGCTCCTGACATTAGTCTGACAGTACAGAAGACATCCCATCGTATAGAAGTGAACGGGTGGTAAAAACAAATACACGGCTATCCTAGAAAATACATATTTTGAACGAAGCCAGTTGGCCCCATTAAACTTATATATTTGGGTGCCTTAGGACTTGCTGACAAAGAATATGTTATGTGTTACGCAAATAGTTTAGTAATTAACAAATTATAGCCAAAATACTATAGTGGGGTTGTCTGACAGCACAAGATCATATTTGCTCATAATGGCATGTTGGAAACACACTGCTTTCAGGGAAATGCGGCCAACAAGTTAGATACGATTTGATTGGCCGTAACCATATGTAAGGCGAAACCTTATTGGTCTAACTGCAAATACAATTATGTTAATGGCAACTTATAGGATGGATAGTTTTTTTTCAAAGGCCCATGTAAACATAGCCTGATTGGTTAGAACGTTTGATATAGTCAAATAGAGGCGTCAGTTCAGGGCCATTTTTGAAAAGAAATCTTGTAAAATCAGTGCGTTGAGAGCAGGCTAAGAATTTTCTAATAACGGAAAAGCCTGGACAGAGGCAGATCAAAATTGTGCCAGAATTCATCGCCAGTCAACGTTACTGTTTAAAATTTCCTTGAATTGTGGTAAGCTAGACTTATTTCCTATATATATTTATATATATGTTATATGAAAATTGAATATGACATGATAAATTGTGTCTGTATGTGTGTGGTTCAGTAGCAAACAGAAGGCAAAGCCTAGATATTGCTCCACCATGTAAAAGCTTGTCAGAGAGGAGTATAACTGCATAGGCATATATGGGATTGCCAAATAGTAACATAACACCTATCCTATTGTATAGAAGGAATTAACGCTGGAATTGCAGAGGCGTTGTAACCATTAGGGAGAGGAATACTGGTGTATATTGTCACATGAGAAGCTAGCAGTTGGCCTAAAGCGCTGAACTCTGTGTTTGTAATGTCCTGTACTTCAGTGTGGAAATACATTAATAAATTAGATTCTGAAGAAGGAGGTACAACCTTCTTATTTCAGGGACCGTGGTACTGAACTTGTTAAAGCAGCATTTGGTCTGAGTTTTGGCTGGATCCAGAGGGCTGGTAGCAGACTCCTTGTCCAAGATATCGACCAGTGGTGTATTTTAAGATAACTGAGAAGCAAGCGAGCAGAAGACAGTTTCCTGCCTACACATGAGATAAGAAGTGTCAGCCAGAGCAGCTCACCATTATATAACCCACCATAAAAATTAGTATTACTGAAGAGAAGGTATCACAACCCTACACACATATTGTAATAATATTATATGTCAGGACAAAGATCCTTTGTATAAATGTTGTACATAAACATTGTGTTTACATTAGATTGTGATTCCTGATTCACTCTGTAGTTGGATCAGGATATCTATTCTTGAAAGAAATTAATACATAAGTTAAACTTTAACACTTGACTTACTTAAGCTAGTCTTCTAGAGTGTTATATGTATGTGCTTGTCATAGTGTTGTAAAGTGTTGTGGAACTTAATAAAAGTGTTTATCTGTCTGTTGGTTGTTGTGAACTTACACTTCATCACTATCATAACCCTAGACACTCAACGTAGCAATCACAATATTCCAGAATAAGTCTGATTGAGGTCTAAATGTGGTAGCAAAGTAAGGTCATCTGTAACACACTATAATTATTAGATACAGATACCTTCACAGCTGATCTCATTCAGTACACTAAGTCCCTATAAATATTTATATAATCCCAACTTACCACAGCAAGATGATGCTGGACAATAAGGCCCTCAGGAGATAATACGCTCATTTGAAAAATAAGACGATTCTCCAACGAAAAGCGAGTTCGGTAATCACCGACACATGAAGATTGCAGTGACATAAATATCGGAATGACCTAAATGGTCAGGCGTATTGAAATGAAGGACCAACGGTAAAGATTTTCCATGATAGATGTCATTTAAGTGCTCACGAAACCTGTCTGCCAAATGCTTGCCAGTTTCGTCAATATAGGTAATACCACACCTCTTGCAGATGAAAGCATAAATCAGGTTTCTGGATTCTCTTGTGAAAGACTTTCCAATGTCAAATTTACCATTCGGAAAAGAAACTGACTGAGTTTGGAGTACAAAAGGACAGGTCTTACATATGCTGCGCTGGCACGGTTTAGTACAGAAGTGAGAAGGACTGGTTGGTCTCAAGCGACTGTGTACAAGAATATCCCTTAAATTCTTAGCCCTGCGATGTGCCACTAAATGGGTATTATAAAACAACTCTCTGGTATAAGGATCAGAGTGAAGAAAAGGCAGATGACGAAACATAATTTTTTTTCACCGCCAAACAGTGGGGGTGGAAAGTTAACACAAGTTTGAGTCTGTCAGATGTAGTAGTAAGTTTGGCAGTAAGTGCCACATTACGAGTCACGTGACTAATGCGAGTAAGAGCATCAGACAATACTCTATAGGGATAGTGACGTCGGCGAAAAAACTCGAGCATTTCTTGAACTCGTTCACGGAAATCATCTTCATCGTGACATATCCGACGTAAGCGTAGAAGTTGAGAAAAAAGAATGGAATCTTTACAGCTGAGAGGGTCAGAAGAGGTGTCAAGAAGAAAACCAAGAGCGTCAGTGGGTTTACAAAAGACAGAAGTTGTAAGGCCAGTAGGAGTAATATTGACAGTAAGGTCAAGAAAGTTAAATGAAGTGATAGAAATTTGAGAAGTGAACTTTATGGCAGGATGGAAATTGCCAACATAGTCAATGAATCTACGGAGGTTAACTTCAGACATGTCTGTGACTCCTATTCCATCGTCAATATAGCGACGGTAGAACTCAGATAAAGGTCCATCGTAACTTTGAAGCACCAAATATTCAAAGTGACCTGGGACGAGACAAGCATAACTCGGGCCCATTTTCGTGTCCATAGCAACGCCACTAATTTGACTGAAGTACTGACCATTGTATTCAAAAGAGTTGAGAGTAAGAACCCATTCCGAAAATATATAAATTATATGAACAACAACAACAACACCAACAACACCAACAAGAGTAACAACAACAGCAACAGCAATCAACAACAATAACAACAACCAACAACACCAACAACACTACAATAACTACAACAACAACATCAACAACCAACAACACACCTTGTCTGTCCCGTTCCTGTATTGCCAAGGTCACAGTGTCCATTTTCTTGTTACCTGAAGATAAATAATTTTTTGTTATTAAAAATATTTGTAACACGCCATCATATCATTACAACCAACTCTATCGTCTCCTTTACCTCCACAATCTACCTCATAATTACCAACACAACAACCATCATTGCCTCAACATCACTATCATCATCATCCCCATCAGCATCGTCATATATTATCTGACAACTGGATGTCAATTATTAGATATATACATCACCCACACTACTATTACGTTCACCTCTCACATTGACTGTGTAAATAACTTCCACACTACTATCACGTTCACCTCTCACATTGACTGTGTAAATAACTTCCACACTACTATCACATTCATCTCTCACATTGACTGTGTAAATAACTTCCACACTACTATCACGTTCACCTCTCACATTGACTGTGCAAATAACTTCCACACTACTATCACGTTCACCTCTCACATTGACTGTGTAAATAACTTCCACACTACTATCACGTTCACCTCTCACATTGACTGTGTAAATAACTTCCACACTACTATCACGTTCACCTCTCACATTGACTGTGTAAATAACTTCCATACTACTATCACGTTCACCTCTCACATTGACTGTGTAAATAACTTCCACACTACTATCACGTTCACCTCTCACATTGACTGTGTAAATAACTTCCACACTACTATCACATTCACCTCTCACACTGACTGTGTAAATAACTTCCATACTACTATCACATTCACCTCTCACATTGACTGTGTAAATAACTTCCACACTACTATCACATTCACCTCTCACATTGACTGTGTAAATAACTTCCACACTACTATCACGTTCACCTCTCACATTGACTGTGTAAATAACTTCCACACTACTATCACGTTCACCTCTCACATTGACTGTGTAAATAACTTCCACACTACTATCACGTTCACCTCTCACATTGACTTTGTAAATAACTTCCACACTATTATCACGTTCATCTCTCACATTGACTGTGTAAATAACTTCCACACTACTATCACGTTCACCTCTCACATTGACTGTGTAAATAACTTCCACACTACTATCACGTTCACCTCTCACATTGACTGTGTAAATAACTTCCACACTACTATCACGTTCACCTCTCACATTGACTGTGTAAATAACTTCCACACTACTATCACGTTCATCTCTCACATTGACTGTGTAAATAACTTCCACACTACTATCACGTTCACCTCTCACATTGACTGTGTAAATAACTTCCACACTACTATCACGTTCACCTCTCACATTGACTGTGTAAATAACTTCCATACTACTATCACGTTCACCTCTCACATTGACTGTGTAAATAACTTCCACACTACTATCACGTTCACCTCTCACATTGACTGTGTAAATAACTTCCACACTACTATCACGTTCACCTCTCACATTGACTGTGTAAATAACTTCCATACTACTATCACATTCACCTCTCACATTGACTGTGTAAATAACTTCCATACTACTATCACATTCACCTCTCACTCACATTGACTGTGTACAACACTACTATGACGTTTTCCTCTCTCAAATTGACTGTGTAAATAACCTCCACACTACTATCACATTCATCTCTCACATTGACTGTGTAAATAACCTCAACACTACAACACGTTCACCTCTCACATTGACTGTGTAAATAACTTCCACACTACTATCACGTTCACCTCTTACATTGACTGTGTAAATAACTTCCATACTACTATCACGTTCACCTCTCACATTGACTGTGTAAATAACTTCCACGCTACTATCACGTTCACCTCTCACATTGACTGTGTAAATAACTTCCATACTACTATCACGTTCACCTCTCACATTAACTGTGTAAAAACTTCCACACTACTATCACATTCACCTCTCACATTGACTGTGTAAATAACTTCCATACTACTATCACGTTCACCTCTCACATTGACTGTGTAAATAACTTCCACACTACTATCACGTTCACCTCTCACATTGACTGTGTAAATAACTTCCACACTACTATCACGTTCACCTCTCACATTGACTGTGTAAATAACTTCCACACTACTATCACGTTCACCTCTCACATTGACTGTGTAAATAACTTCCACACTACTATCACGTTCACCTCTCACATTGACTGTGTAAATAACTTACACTACTACTATCACGTTCACCTCTCACATTGACTGTGTAAATAACTTCCACACTACTATCACGTTCACCTCTCACATTGACTGTGTAAATAACTTCCACACTACTATCACGTTCACCTCTCACATTGACTGTGTAAATAACTTCCACACTACTATCACGTTCACCTCTCACATTGACTGTGTAATTAACTACTATCACATTCACCTCTCTACATTGACTATGTAAATCACATTCACCTACTCACGTTCACCTCTCACATTGACTGTGTAAATAACTTCCACACTACTATCACGTTCACCTCTCACATTGACTGTGTAAATAACTTCCACACTACTATCACGTTCACCTCTCACATTGACTGTGTAAATAACTTCCACACTACTATCACGTTCACCTCTCACATTGACTGTGTAAATAACTTCCACACTACTATCACGTTCACCTCTCACATTGACTGTGTAAATAACTTCCATACTACTATCACGTCACACTACTATCACGTTCACCTCTCACACTGACTGTATACATAACATTAACACTACTATTACGTTCACCTCTCACTTTGACTGTGTAAATAACTTCCACACATTACTTTCACATTCACCTCTCACACTGACTGTATACATAACTTCAACACTACTATTACGTTCACCTCTCACATTGACTGTGTAAATAACTTCCACACTACTATCACGTTCACCTCTCACATTGACTGTGTAAATAACTTCCACACTACTATCACGTTCACCTCTCACATTGACTGTGTAAATAACTTCCACACTACTATCACGTTCACCTCTCACATTGACTGTGTAAATAACTTCCACACTACTATCACGTTCACCTCTCACATTGACTGTGTAAATAACTTCCACACTACTATCACGTTCACCTCTCACATTGACTGTGTAAATAACTTCCACACTACTATCACGTTCACCTCTCACATTGACTGTGTGTAAAATAACTTTCCACTACTATCACGTTCACACTACACACTTCACATTCACATTGACTGTGTAAATAACTTCCATACTACTATCACGTTCACCTCTCACATTGACTGTGTAAATAACTTCCACACTACTATCACGTTCACCTCTCACATTGACTGTGTAAATAACTTCCACACTACTATCACGTTCACCTCTCACATTGACTGTGTAAATAACTTCCACACTACTATCACGTTCACCTCTCACATTGACTGTGTAAATAACTTCCACACTACTATCACGTTCACCTCTCACATTGACTGTGTAAATAACTTCCACACTACTATCACGTTCACCTCTCACATTGACTGTGTAAATAACTTCACACTACTATCACGTTCACCTCTCACATTGACTGTGTAAATAACTTCCACACTACTATCACGTTCACCTCTCACATTGACTGTGTAAATAACTTCCCTACTACTATCACGTTCACCTCTCACATTGACTGTGTAAATAACTTCCACACTACTATCACGTTCACCTCTCACATTGACTGTGTAAATAACTTCCACACTACTATCACGTTCACCTCTCACATTGACTGTGTAAATAACTTCCACACTACTATCACGTTCACCTTCCTCTCACATTGACTGTGTAAATAACTTCCACACTACTATCACGTTCACCTCTCACATTGACTGTGTAAATAACTTCATACTACTATCACGTTCACCTCTCACATTGACTGTGTAAATAACTTCCACACTACTATCACGTTCACCTCTCACATTGACTGTGTAAATAACTTCCACACTACTATCACGTTCACCTCTCACATTGACTGTGTAAATAACTTCCACACTACTATCACGTTCACCTCTCACATTGACTGTGTAAATAACTTCCACACTACTATCACGTTCACCTCTCACATTGACTGTGTAAATAACTTCCACACTACTATCACGTTCACCTCTCACATTGACTGTGTAAATAACTTCCACACTACTATCACGTTCACCTCTCACATTGACTGTGTAAATAACTTCCACACTACTATCACGTTCACCTCTCACATTGACTGTGTAAATAACTTCCACACTACTATCACGTTCACCTCTCACATTGACTGTGTAAATAACTTCCACCACACTACTATCACGTTCACCTCTCACATTGACTGTGTAAATAACTTCCACACTACTATCACGTTCACCTCTCACATTGACTGTGTAAATAACTCACACTACTATCACTACGTTCGTTCACCTCTCACATTGACTGTGTAAATAACTTCCACTCTACTATCACGTTCACCTCTCACATTGACTGTGTAAATAACTTCCACACTACTATCACGTTCACCTCTCACATTGACTGTGTAAAAATAACTTCCAGACTACTATCACGTTCACCTCTCACAATGACTGTGTAAATAACTTCCACACTACTATCACGTTCACCTCTCACATTGACTGTGTAAATAACTTCCACACTACTATCACGTTCACCTCTCACATTGACTGTGTAAATAACTTCCACACTACTATCACGTTCACCTCTCACATTGACTGTGTAAATAACTTCCACACTACTATCACGTTCACCTCTCACATTGACTGTGTAAATAACTTCCACACTACTATCACGTTCACCTCTCACATTGACTGTGTAAATAACTTCCCCTTTACTACTCGATTCCCTTCCCACATTGCCTGTGTAATTAGCCCCCACACTACTATCACGTTCACCTCTCACATTGACTGTGTAAATAACTTCCACACTACTATCACTTCACATTGACACCTCTCACATTGACTGTGTAAATAACTTCCACACTACTATCACGTTCACCTCTCACATTGACTGTGTAAATAACTTCCACACTACTATCACGTTCACCTCTCACATTGACTGTGTAAATAACTTCCACACTACTATCACGTTCACCTCTCACATTGACTGTGTAAATAACTTCCACACTACTATCACGTTCACCTCTCACATTGACTGTGTAAATAACTTCCACACTACTATCACGTTCACCTCTCACATTGACTGTGTAAATAACTTCCACACTACTATCACGTTCACCTCTCACATTGACTGTGTAAATAACTTCCACACTACTATCACGTTCACCTCTCACATTGACTGTGTAAATAACTTCCACACTACTATCACGTTCACCTCTCACATTGACTGTGTAAATAACTTCCACACTACTATCACGTTCACCTCTCACATTGACTGTGTAAATAACTTCCACACTACTATCACGTTCACCTCTCACATTGACTGTGTAAATAACTTCCATACTACTATCACGTTCACCTCTCACATTGACTGTGTAAATAACTTCCATACTACTATCACGTTCACCTCTCACATTGACTGTGTAAATAACTTCCACACTACTATCACGTTCACCTCTCACATTGACTGTGTAAATAACTTCCACACTACTATCACGTTCACCTCTCACATTGACTGTGTAAATAACTTCCACACTACTATCACGTTCACCTCTCACATTGACTGTGTAAATAACTTCCACACTACTATCACGTTCACCTCTCACATTGACTGTGTAAATAACTTCCACACTACTATCACGTTCACCTCTCACATTGACTGTGTAAATAACTTCCATACTACTATCACGTTCACCTCTCACATTGACTGTGTAAAAACTTCCACACTACTATCACGTTCACCTCTCACATTGACTGTGTAAATAACTTCCACACTACTATCACGTTCACCTCTCACATTGACTGTGTAAATAACTTCCACACTACTATCACGTTCACCTCTCACATTGACTGTGTAAATAACTTCCACACTACTATCACGTTCACCTCTCACATTGACTGTGTAAATAACTTCCACACTACTATCACGTTCACCACATTGACTGTGTAAATACTTCTATCACGTTTCACCTCTCACATTGACTGTGTAAATAACTTCCACACTACTATCACGTTCACCTCTCACATTGACTGTGTAAATAACTTCCACACTACTATCACGTTCACCTCTCACCACGTTCACCTCTCACATTGACTGTGTAAATAACTTCCACACTACTATCACGTTCACCTCTCACATTGACTGTGTAAATAACTTCCATACTACTATCACGTTCACCTCTCACATTGACTGTGTAAATAACTTCCACACTCACATTGACTGTATAAATAACTTTCACACTACTATCACGTTCACCTCTCACATTGACTGTGTAAATAACTTCCACGCTACTATCACGTTCACCTCTCACATTGACTGTGTAAATAACTTTCACACTACTATCACGTTCACCTCTCACATTGACTGTGTAAATAACTTCCACACTACTATCACGTTCACCTCTCACATTGACTGTGTAAATAACTTCCACACTACTATCACGTTCACCTCTCACATTGACTGTGTAAATAACTTCCACACTACTATCACGTTCACCTCTCACATTGACTGTGTAAATAACTTCCACACTACTATCACGTTCACCTCTCACATTGACTGTGTAAATAACTTCCACACTACTATCACGTTCACCTCTCACATTGACTGTGTAAATAACTTCCCACACTACTATCACGTTCACCTCTCACATTGACTGTGTAAATAACTTCAAACTACTATCACGTTCACCTCTCACATTGACTCTGT
This sequence comes from Oreohelix idahoensis, assembly GCA_024509875.1. Lineage (NCBI taxonomy): Eukaryota > Metazoa > Mollusca > Gastropoda > Stylommatophora > Oreohelicidae > Oreohelix > Oreohelix idahoensis. Next base: position 65,032 of record JAMPIV010002471.1, read on the forward strand.
AAATCCACACTACTTCCACACTACTATCACGTTCACCTCTCAAATTGACTGTGTAAATAACTGACACACTACTATCACGTTCACCTCACGTTCACCTCTCACATTGGCTGTGTAAATAACTTCCACACTACTATTAGTTCACCTCTCACACTGACCGTGTAAATAACTTTCACACTACTATCACGTTCACCTCTCACATTGACTGTGTAAATACCTTCCACACTACTATCACATTCACCTCTCACATTGACTGTGTAAATACCTTCCACACTACTATCACATTCATCTCTCACATTGACCGTGTAAATAACTTCCACACTACTATCACGTTCACCTCTCACATTGACTGTGTAAATAACTTCCACACTACTATCACTACTTCACGTTCACCTCTCACATTGACTGTGTAAATAACGACACTACTACAACGTTCACCTCTATTGACTGTGTAATAACTTCACGTACTATCACGTTCACCTCTCACATTGACTGTGTAAATAACTTCCACACTACTATCACATTCACTACTATCACGTTCACCTCTCACATTGACTGTGTAAAAAACTTCCACACTACTATCACATTCACCTCTCACATTGACTGTGTAAATAACTTCCACACTGAATCTACGTTTCACTCTCCACATGACTGTGTAAATAAAACTTTACCGTACTGTCACTTTCACCTCTCACCTTGACTGTGTAAATAACTTCCACACTACTATCACGTTCACCTCTCAAATTGACTGCGACAAACCAACAGACACATAAAAAAAAAAATAGTTACCAATCTTGTGTATATCTTCTTACATTTACGCATCTCGTGACTTATTACTATTCTCTCAACTTTTCCGCTTACATCAAGTCTGTAAAACTGACAACGACTGGCCTAACCAAACACATGACATATTGGACTTTACTATAGTAAACCATTAGGGATGTTCATGTTCTCACCTCTATCCTACGACACGCCATCGACATCTCTCGGCAAAAGGCCCTTAACTCCAGTCACAAAACGGCTTCTGAGTTAACTTAAAATTCACCTACGAATCTCACAGTGATGCTATAATAGTTATCTATCTCTACTCCAGACTTATCCACCAACCCCGGGAAGCATTCAAGGAAGCACCCTTAGTGGCATATACGTGTGACAAGACATTCACGGTATCTCTGATTCATAGTCATCAGAACGTCGACAATGACTTCCACTTTGGTATCAAAGAATGCAACAAAGTACATTGTAATACGTGTCATTATGTTAATGGGACAAGTAAACAATCGTTGCCTTAAGCCACATTTGCCATCGCTGATGGGTTTAAATGCCAATCACACAATAATATTAACAACATATGCAACACTTGCAGTGGAATGTACGTTTATGACGTTGGTAAACGACTCTGTGGCCAATTTTATTAACATCTTTACGGCATCTCTAAGATGGCCTCGTCAACTGTAACCATGTATTCCAACAGCTCATACCTCCAGAGTGCTCGAGACATAAAGCAGATCCTGAAAAAAAATGTGTTAATCTACCTTATGGTATGGTTATAGGATTGAATACATTAAACCGATGATCTAACCATCTAACACACCTTTGCCTGAGGCCACCTCCTAAATGTATGTCTTACTTATTTCTCAACGTCTACCGCCATTTTGTTTTATGGCCGTTTTATTTTGTACAAACAGAAGTCTGTGACGTTAACATCGTAATTCCCCTTTACGGATCGTATTATTGTAATTCACTTTCATTTATAACTTACTTCTCACTTCCTTTCTCCTCTGTTTTAGTTCTAGTGTTACTGGCGAAGACCTTGTCACCGCAACGTAAACATTCATTTTACTAGGAAGGGCGCATCGTATTTTCTTGTACTGCCCCACAAGTTTGATAAGACAAAGGTCACTGTGACGTGTGATGTAAATATAGCCACGGAGATCCGACCACGTTTGCTTCCTTAATTATCATTTACGTTTTGCTAAAGCCAACCATGCAATTCGCTGTCTGTTTAGTTACCTTGTCAGACAGAAGCGCGCGTAAAGATAATCGGGTTTTTTGAAGGGCAAACGACGAGCAGAAATGTTGCCGTGTAACGGTTTGTTTGTTTGAACAATCAAGGGAGATAAGATTATTCCCGTACCTTTAATGTTTACATTTTCAGGAGGGAATTAACTAAATATTTGATCTGCGGCAGGCGAAGATAATCTAAGAAAGCCCATTCGCAAGGCATGCCTTTTTGATGTCGTTTTAGCATAGCGAGTGAGCGAACCGTAGAATCATTTATCTTAGAAGTTTAGCACGTGGATTTCATCTGATATGTCCACGGTCTGACTTTTGTCATCTTGTAGAGATATTGCAGGAAATCCGTATATATTCTGCCTTCTCTCCTAGCCAGTTATCAGTCTCTCAGAAATTTTGGATAAATTGACAGAGTAGTACGCGCATTATATTTCTTTGTGTGTAAAATTTTTTTAATGACTAGTGTTTATATCATGTGTTAAAAACGATAGACGCCAACAATCAACTAGCTAGTAATGACAGGCGATATTTTTTAAGGGAGTATTCTTAATTAAATTAACCCTGATATTGTGCGCTGAGTGTTTTACTGGGCGGGAGGGGAAAGGCGCATACCTAAAACCCAACCCGTACCAGATGAGCGAAGCGCGATAAGATAGACTAAGACTACCGTGTGCCTTTTAATTTAATTAGAGGCCGGAGAGGATCAGAGATCACACTTTACGCGTGATAACATAAGAATGTCATTTTGTTAAATGTTTTGTTTTCTTCCTGATTTAGGCTTGATCAAAAACCAGCGAACCAGCGGTCTTATAGGCTACCGGTGACATTATTGTTATATTGAGTCTTCGTTTTTTGACCTGTGCGGTCCTTTTTCTTCATTCATGAGAGAGACCAAAAATATAAACAATAAGAGTAATATGTCTGTAACCATGATTTTTTAATATGTATATGTTTGATGTTGTAAAGATTAAGTGATAATAAACTAAACAAAACTTAATTTAGTGTGTTGGTCAAACCCCTACCCATATCTATTATCCACAGTTTTTTCACATTTGTGCGTATTGACGTCACCTAATTGTGTGTGTGTGTGTGTGTGTATGTGTGTGTGTGTGTGTGTAACCTATATTTCTTATTTAGGGGGAGTAAGGTCGTCTGATACAAACATAGTCGTATAGATAGGCTGAACTAGAGAAACTACTCACTCCAGAGACTGATCTTCCTCTTACACTATTCCCTCATGAAAAATACATTTCTTACACCTTTATTCTCACATATTTACCACTATCACCTCTGCTCAGACAGGACCATAAATATCTTCTGACCTACCTTAAAAACGTACGACAGTCACCGAGGATGGGAACAGGCCACCACACCTATCAAAGCTGATATCTCGAATATTTGAAGTCTCTTACACGTCATCATATGTTAAATGTCATTTCTATACATATAATTACTCACATATAAGCACTGATAACTTACCGCCAGATGTCATAGAAGGACGACTGTGATGTGCCCCAATTTCGTGTACAGCAGTTTATCAACTTAATACGTTAGGTGCTGATGTGAATAATGTTACAGGTCAACTTCCAGTACACCAATGTCACATACAGACTGACCTATATGTAGGTATGCATCTAACTTGAGGACACCAGACGTTTTGGTACTGCCTTCTGATCCTGCCAGGTTGAAGAAAAATATCGGGTTAGACTTTGCTTAGTTGAAAATTGATCGAATGTATCTGTTTTGACATTTTATTTTTATCAGTTTACACAAACAATATTGTTATTGTTTCTTACATTGTCTTTATTTCAACGCACCTGTTTGCTTGTTTGTTTGTTTATTTGTTTTGTTGTTGTTTTTCCTTGCATACCGGAGACGAGACAGCTGCCGTCCATAATTGTGTCACTGATAGTCTGTGACATAGAGAAAGGTCACATAGAAAAAAAATCAACAAAACTGATTTAGAGAATATAAATTGAAATATGTGTAGAGAGGTTGTCAGAGTCTACAGGCATGGTTCTAACCTTAATACGACAAGAACCAATTTTTTCCGATGTGACCTTGTTTGGAACAGAAGTAGTAAACACGATTGTTATGTGTGTTGGGGGCGGGGATAGAATCGTATAAAACAAGTAAAGTAGACACGGGAAAATGAGACAGAGCGCAGAGAAAATGACCACACGATGAAGGTCAGGGACATTAAAAGTCAATGGTATTAGCAGACATCTGACATATAGACCACAGTTATAACTACAACAAGCTTGGGCAGACGTCAACGTTACAATAAGATGGTAGCAATCTTGTGAAATCTGTGAACTCACGAGGTTCTATCAATGATAACTTGTACTGTTACTTCCTGTGACAATGTTCTGATCAGGTAAGATAACTGACAAACACACGTTATTAAATTTGTATTAATATTTTCATTTTTATTTAATATACGAGGGTCGTTCAAGTCAAACCGGGACTTTTTGTTCTGGAAGTACAGGAAGGAATGCTAGCGTGGTGGTGCTACTGACAGTAGTAAGTAACAGGTGTGACCTACTCGTATTACTGTTACCGTTATTGTTATTACCGTTAGGTGGCGTACGCGTCACGGGTCAGTCCCTGATAGATAATGAAAATGGCGGACAACAGAGTTAGTGCACTTTGGGTGCCAAGACAGCTTTCCGCTTTTTACCGGCAGAGAAGAGTTCAAGTCTTCACTGAGTTGAAGGATCGTTTTGGCAGGGAAGGCCAGAATTTTCTGAATCGCTTCGTTACGTGTGATGGGACCAAAAGATGCAGCAATAGAGAATGCAGTCAGCGACCCATAGCTTGACTGCTTGCATCAGAGTCAGCGAACCAGAGCTGACTAAGACCGTACTCCACCTCCACGTGGTGGTCCTGGAAACAGTCTGCAGCAGTGCAGTCTGGCTGAGCGAGTACGGATCGCAATGGGAAGGCAAACCTGGTCCTTAAAAATGCCGTGCTGAAGTCGGATGTGTCGACCGAAAGGTGCAAATATCACAGCTACGGCGTAAACAGACACAACGCAACCACCGTCCTTTTCAGGGCGAACGAGGAAGAAGAAGAAGAAGTTACATGTGATGAAACCTGAGTGCATCATTTCACTCCGGAATCAAAGCGAGCATCCATGCAGTGGAAGCATATGGACTCACCACCACCCAAAACATTTTGGAAAATTGCGTCTGCTGGGAAAGTGATGGCGAGTGTTTTCTGGGACAAATGTGGCATCATTCACATGAATTTTCTACCCCGTGGTGCCACTATCAACAGTGAAGAGTACTGTCGCATTCTAAGTGATGTGTATAACCATCTGCGGAAAAAACGGCCTGGTTTGATAAGAAAAGGCATCCTGTTTCTACAGGATAATGCAGGACCACATACCGCTCACCGCACCACGTGCAAATTACAGCAACTCGGGTGGGAGGTATTGCCACATCCCCCTTACAGCCCAAACCTCGCTCCAAGCGACTTCTACCTGTTTGAACCCCTGAAAGAGTTCCTGGGAGGTCAGCATTTTAGCACTGATGACGAAGTGAATCAATGTCCTACAATGGTTCAGGAGTACTGACATATCTTTCTACGCTAAAGCTTTTCAAGCATTAATTAAAGGCTGGGATAAGTGTATAAATGTTGCAGGGGATTATATCGAAAAATAAATGGCAATTTCACTCCTACAAATTTGTTCTTTTAGTTTGTACAAACAAAAGTCCCGGTTTGACTTGAACGACCCTCGTAGATAGACACTGTGGAAAAGCCACGTCTGGCTCTGGAATTCAGGACAGTAATTTGTCATATAATAGAAACATTTAACTTCCACAAACTGATTGATGTTGGCATAATGAATAAAACCAGAAATAACATATTAGGAGGTAGTGACCAAATATTAACACGCACTAAACCGTTGCAGAACTAAACAGACTAATACGCAATAGACAAAAGTACAAGCCTTCATCTACTGTGATGTCCCAATGATCAAGTGTCATGTGACAATTCAATATAAGCTTTCATCATTTGTAATGAATCAATGACCAAGTATTATTTGACACAAGTCAAAATAAGAGGTCATCATTTGTCATGCCCCAACGATAGTGTGTTATGTGACAAGTCAAAATAAGAGGTCATCATTTGTCATGCCCCAACGATGGTGTGTTATGTGACAAGTCAAAATAAGAGGTCATCATTTGTCATGCCCCAACGATAGTGTGTTATGTGACAAGTCAAAATAAGAGATCATCATTTGTCATGCCCCAACGATAGTGTGTTATGTGACAAGTCAAAATAAGAGATCATCATTTGTCATGCCCCAACGATAGTGTGTTATGTGACAAGTCAAAATAAGAGGTCATCATTTGTAATGAATCAATGACCAAGTATTATATGACGTCAAAATAAGAGGTCATCATTTGTCATGCGCCAACGATAGTGTGTTATGTGACAAGTCAAAATAAGAGATCATCATTTGTCATGCCCCAACGATAGTGTGTTATGTGACAAGTCAAAATAAGAGATCATCATTTGTCATGCCCCAACGATAGTGTGTTATGTGACAAGTCAAAATAAGAGGTCATCATTTGTAATGAATCAATGACCAAGTATTATATGACGTCAAAATAAGAGGTCATCATTTGTCATGCCCCAACGATAGTGTGTTATGTGACAAGTCAAGACAAGAGCTCATCTCGCGTAATGTCTCCAAGATCACGTGCTATGTGGTAAGTCAAATCTTTATTTTACTTGTTAATTGTCGTCCTATTTGTTAATAATTATTAGTCTATGTCATCTAACTGGAACGGCCTGTGTTATCAATTATTTTTGTTTTATTTCCAAAATGAATCAGTCCAAATTTTGTCTATTATAGTTCACTTCAGTATCTCGAAACACAAGAGTTCCTTCAACTTTTACCAGTAACTTTTGTTTTATTTCCAAATAATTCAGTCCAACTTTTGTCTACTTTTTACACTACTGATAAAAGTTACATCACACAAAAAACGATTTTTACAAAACGATACACATGTGGCAGTAAGCGAAAGAAGAATGAGAAGTCTAACATGAGTGGTATAGACGAGGTAGAAAAAAGGGATGTACGGAAATGATGCGCATAGGAAGGGTCAAAACAGAAAGAGGTTAGGCACGTTTTTCTCAGCATCAGACAGAAGCATGAAAGACATCGGAACAGAAGCAAGACTGCCATATTGAAGGCGACCACTAGTAAATGAGCCTATGTTTCGTCTCTTAGATATCCCAAGTCCTTGTTGTGTAGACATAAGCCTCAATATATAGGTAGGCTGATGAGTTCCAACAATAGTACAAGGAGGAAGGAGCGGTGAAGCTTTATTCTGAAGGAAGGGTATGTAGAGTAGTTACGACACTTCGATGGTGGATAAGTGTGCTAAGATAGCGGCCACCATAACAGGAAAAGTTACATTCCCCGGAGTCAGTCCGGTATAACTATCTTAATAACCTGAGCGCATTCCAATAATATACCTGTATTGTCCTCAAATGGACAATATACTACGTGATATTATGTGGTCACTACATGTGTGTTGTATATAAACGACCGACAATGGAGAAGTCAATTACCAACGTTTGAGACAAAAGATCCTGGTAAACAAAGGTTGTGTGTACCAACCAACAGTTTACCAGCGCTGCCACAAACAAAATCTTATTAAGTGGAGCAATAAGAATTTAATGCAAATATAAATACTAGTAAAACAAAATGTACGTTAATATTAACCAGACAAAAATGACAACACTCGCAGAATACAACATTTCAGCTCTATATTAGAACATCACTAATTGAAAACGTAAATGAACATAACATTCTAGGTCTAACAACTATTGACCATCACCTAAGATGGAACTCACATGTTCATGTACTAACAAAGCTAACGGCACAGAAAGTTTAAAAATTAGCCAAAATCAAATACTTCCTGGATAAGAAGGCAAGGAAAATGTTTCCTACATCTCATATACAAACACACCTAGACTATAGTTCCACAATCTGGGATGGTTGATCCATATCCAGCACAAAAAAGCCCCATTCACTTCAAAAAACGCGCAGTGCGCCTAGTTGCTGATAAACAAACGCATTACAAGATATATGCAAAATTCGTTCACAAAAACTTGTCACAGAATGCTCCAAAGTATCTCTGGCCACTTTTAAAATAAAATGAAAGGTGTAGTCAGCGCTTAAACAAATTGCAGATGTTCAAGACAAGGTTAGACCTATTTAAGAAATGTTTGGCTTACCCAGCTGCTCATTTTTGGAGCAATCTTCCCCATGACCTAAAAAACAAGCACTGATTATGTTTCGAATTATTAACTAATATACTGTATGGAAGGTCTGATGATCTAGTTTTTGATTTATAATATAATTTATTTCTTAATTGTGATCAGATTTTGCACTGCCACTAAATTAATACTTTAAGTACGTGAAAGAATCTGGATAAATAGTAACGATGAGCAAGTGGAAGGACAGAATGAAAGACGGGCCTATGCGCCCTATTCTCATCCATTGGAAAATTAAGTGTTTTCGTATTTGTCTGTCTGTCTATCTATCTGATCTATCTGGTTCTGCTCTTGAGTTAGGGAAGGCAAGACAGTGAGAAGGAAACTGATTACTGTGGTGGGGATTTTGAAGGAGAGTGACAGATTTGATGAACGAATAAAAGATCATATCTAGATGATAGGATTTCAGTCTACAAGTTGAAGGAACTGCCTCGCCTCGGGAAATAGTCTACTAGAAATCCTTAATGCTACGACAATTCTAGCAACTAAACAGGATATTTTCTGGACTATACATTCTTTCTCAGAAATCCTAAAAAAAGGACTATATAAAGTACATAAGGTTGAGAAAGCAGATTTGGTGTCCAGCCATATCAACTAAAATATCCCGACTCACTAGAAGTTATTTTAATTACGGCTGAGCCCACAGGGTGTAGATTTATGTTTACACAAAAAAAAAATACAGCCCACATAAAGGTAACACGAAAAAATAACAACAGACTCTGTTATGTTGAATTTAAAAACAAAGTATAGATTCTCACAACTATGAAAGATTTACATGTGAACAATAAATGTGTGCTCTCATGTTTAGAAACAAACTATGGTCAGCAAATGAACTAGGAGATCTTTTCTATGGTAGTCTTGCTGGTGGGTATTATACTCATCTCTCCGAGAATGGGGAACTATTATCTAACTTATATGCTTCAAATCAACTAGCTATAGGAGGAAGCATATTTCCACATAAAAGAATACATAAAGCAACATGGATATCACCTGACCACAGAACTGAGAATCAGATTGATCACATATGCATAAGTAAGAAGTTTAGGTCACCACTGCATGATGTGCAAGTATGTAGATGAGCAGAAGTGGTATCAGACCACCATCTTCTGTTGGCTAAATCAAAACTAAAACTCTAGAAATTTACAACAATATATAGCTACAAACAAAGGTATAATGTGGGATATCTAAAAAAATCAGGAAATAAGAGAAAAATTGTCAATCACAGTATTCTTCAAATAATAAATACTACAACAGCTGGAAGATGAAACAGATACGGAAGACCACTGGCAACAAGTAAAAAATATATGGAACGAGACATGTGAATAAGTACTGAGAAAAAAGAGAACATCGGCATAAAGCATGGTTAACAACAGAAACCAATAGCAAGATAGAAGAAAGGAAAAACAAGAAAGCAGATTTAAACGGAAGCAAAACCAGAAGCTCCAAAGCCACGCTCTGAAGTGTACATAGAAGCAAGCAAAGAAGTAAGAAGAAACATCAAAAGGAAAAAGAGAAAGTATTTTGAAGGCAAGGGAAGAGAGGAAGCTGCAGCCAAAGGTTATATGATGGACCTGTACAACAACACAAAGAACTAACAGGGAAATATAAGTGACACAGATGGAAATAGTGCAGCAGTAATCATCTACTTTTGCCCCTCCCCATCTAGTTTATATTTTTTGCTACATGAACGAAGGATTCACCAGTGCATATAACACGTGAGCCATCTGGCAATTAAGCCCTATGTGAAACAGAGAGCGAAGTGCGTAGCGTGGCGTAATAGATTCTTTGATTGGGGAAACACACGACATTAAATCTGAGACGGACCTTGGATTGTAAAACTTTCAGGGGAAGTAATTGCGTAGCTGATATTCGGCAAGGCGGAGATGATGAAAGTCAAGCCAGAGAGGTTATCGTTTGAAGAGGTGGTAAAATTACCTTTGATTCAAGAATCGAACGGCAATTTGGCTCGGGTCTGGCAGTAGGTGTGACTTTCGTATTAAATAACGATAGAACGGAATTTATCAATAAATACCATGTCTCTCCGATAGCCATGATCTGTTGCCCAAAAATCTATCTGAATTCACTCGCTCGTTATCTTAAGATTTCTAGTACAGACTGAAAATTATTAGATTGTCGTGGAGTGTTTCATTTTTCTGATTGCGGTAATTTATATACTAGCCTTCAAGTAATTTAGTATGTTTAAAGTTTTCATTATATTTCACTGAGATTTTCTGTGCTTATTAAATAACTTATAGCTAAATTTTCCAGCCGTAAAGTAAATTTAATTACTCGCTATTTCCCAGTAAGAGATGTTTTAAATTGACTAGTACATGCATTAAATAACTCTCTACTGACGGTATATATTATTTACTTCTATCCATTTTATGTAATTTTATAAATGACTAGTGTTCATAGCACGCGTTAAAAAACGATAGGATAAGCTAGACACGTGTGTTTTAAATCTAATTTATAACGGAGTGGTGAAAAGGTCCTAATTTAACACGCGTTAGATATGATATTGATAATTTGGTGTAATATTTATATTTTCTTTCCCAAAATCTAGGCTGATCAAAACCTGAGTACTAGCGGCTTTTCTTATGGCCAAATGAACTTATGATCATACGAACATATAATAGTATACGCATCCAAGGATATTTAATATTGATGAGTTTCTTGCTGTGACCTGTGCGGTCCAATTTTTTTCCATTTTCATGAGAGAAAGCTGAATAGAAACATTAAATTAAAATATTAACTGGACCAGAACTATTACCAGATTTACTTATATCAATCTCATCAGCCAGCTGTGGCGAAATATATTGTCAGCAGCATTTGTGTAACTTAACATAGCGTTTCAGCCACCAGAGGCTAGAAAACCCAGGAACCATCTATATTTTCTATTTATCCTACATCGGCGATCACCACGCATGAACCTTACTCCAACCAACTGAAGACATAGATAACTTATTGTATCCATGACAAATTAAAACACCGACTCTAGCGACTCCCGTGAAATTTGCAGTCAGCAACTACGGCGAGTCTGGGGCTGGATTTGGCAAAACTAAAATTTGACACTTAATAGCATTATTACTTATTAGTCTATTTATTTGGAATGCCTGCGACAACTACTAAGGTAAGCAAATCTGAAAGTGGCCACTGTGTGTATGTGAATTTAATGAACAGAGAAAGAACTTTATGTCTTTTGTTAACATCATATACTTATATGGTTTCTTCTTTCTTTTTTTTTTTATCTCAATAATCTGATTAGTCACGGGATAGATTACATTAGGAACCGATTCTTTTCCCATACTGACTATTTCATAACTTATTGTTACTTTTTGATCTTTGTCGTGAAATATTCTAATCCACATATATAAATTATCAGGTAAATATAAAGCCTAACAAATACATTTAATAAAGAAAAGAGCAATGGTAAAATAACAGTGCTGTCACAAAGAATGTACTCGAAATCCCCCTTTGTTTTATGCTTCGTCTGCAAATTGTAACGTTTCCACGTTAAATATAAGCCACTGCATAAATACAAGCGTTTCCACAACACATTAAAACGGGTATTGCATTTCTAAGAAAAACATTGAGAGGCACACGGCGTAACTAAAGACAGATGGACTAAAGGATAGAAAGAAGGGAGGGCTGAAAATCAGGAACGCATGCAAAATTAAACACGCGTCTCGCTATTAATGCCACCCCCAACAAGCGTAACGCGATACACAATTACTACTATCACGCGTGTAAGGCCACATGCACTAACTTTTTCGGACGGACAGTGATAAAAACACTAACCTTCCCAGAGTTAGGTTTTAAAATCCTGAAAAACGCTTATTAGAAAAGATAACATTAGATGGGTTTACGTTTGAAAACATTACAGTACCCAGACAGCACATCTTCAAAACAGGAGGTAGAAGAAATTGCATATTTTGAACGCAGCCACTTAGCTCTTTTAAATTTGTATATTTGGGTTCCTTAGGGCTTGCTGACAAAGAATATGTAAAACGTTACGCAAATAGTCTAGGAATTAACAAGTTATAACCAAAATAAAATAGTGGGGATGCCTGACAGCATGAAATCATTTCTGCTCATAAAATTTTTTTATAACGTGTTTGAAAAAAACCTTACGTACAGAAATAGCCTACCATGTAAACTCCAAATTGATTGGAGCGCAACAAATATAAGACTAAACACGATTGGTCGGACTATAAATACTATCTTTGGTTGTTAGGGGAGACGTAGGAAGGTAAAATTTTTTCAAACACTTGTCGAAACGTGGCTCCATTGGCCAGACTCGCTGATATAATCACTTAGGAGCGTTAGTTCGAGACCACTAGTTCAAATAAGCTTGATAAAGCAACAGTGCGTTGAAGCCAGCTCATATTTTTGCTAAATAAAAGCCTGGAACATAAGCAGATGGGAATTTGTGCCAGTATTTGTGCCAGAATTCATTGCTAGTCAACGTATCTGTGTTTATTTCCATGAATTGTGGTAAGCTTGAAACATTCAGTATCTTTTAATGAAAATTGAATGTGAATTGTTAATTTATACCTGTATATATGTGTAGTTCAGTAGCAAACATGATGTAAAGCCTATAATGCTCCAGCCTGAACAGAAGGTGTCGGAGGAAAGTAAAACGGCATGGAATGGCCAAACAGTACACTGACACCTAGATGATTGACTAGAAAGAAATAATGCTGGAATTGCAGAGGCGTAGTAACCATTAAGGAGGTTAATACTGGTATAAAGTATTTCAGATGAAGCTGACAGTTGGCCTAACGCTCTGAACTCAATATTTGTGATGTATTGTGCTCAGTGTAGAACTAGAGTATCAATTAGTTATGAAGTAGAAGGTACATCCTTCTTGTTTTCAGGGACCGTGGTCTTGATGGTATTGAGCAGCACCTGGTCAGAGCTTTGCTGAATCCAGAGTCGGACAGCATACTCCTTGGTCCATGTAGCTATCAGTGAGGTGTCTCCAGAGCCCAGGGGAGAAATTGAGCAGAGGAGTCTTTTCCTGCCGCCATCACGCAAGATAAGCTGAGGTGGCCAGCTGAGCTCAACATTATGTACCCCCATCTTAAAATGACATTGTAAAAATAACATTAAGAGGGGAATTAAATTGTTTTAATATCAGGAACTGAGAACATCTCCAATACTAGTTCCAATAAAGACAAACTATTGAAGTCATGATGACAAATACCAACAGATTTTGAACAAAACAAAACCAGTATTACCTCATATTACTACTACACAACTGACACACATAGGATACTTTTAATAATATATGTCACTACAATATTCATATTGATAAATTCTGTACATATAACTTGTAATTAAAATTGATTGTGATTCCTGGTTCCATTTGTATTTGAATCAGGACACATATTCATTCATGACAGCACTGAATACATATTGTTATTTGAAAAGTTATCAGTGACTCCTTTAAGATATCCTTGTAGAGTGTTTTATGTATGTGAGTGTCACAGTGTTGTCACGTGTAGTGGAATAAATTAAATTGTTTATCTGTCTGTTGTTGTTTTGACTTACACTTCATCATACACATACCCTAGACATATAACGTAGTCATCACACTATTCCAGAATAATTCTGACTGAGGTATACATATGTGGCAGCAAGTAAGGTTATATATAATACACTACTCTTATTAGATATATATATACCTTCACAGCTGATCTCAGTCAGTACACTAAGTCGCCTATAAATATTTATAACATCCCACTTCACCACATATATTGGGGTCTCGCTCTTGGGATTTTGAATCTTTACCTATTAAAAATAGTGGGGGTAATTCACTTCAGGGAATATAAGAATTAAAAGGTATCCTTGGGTGGAATTAAATAAGGTTGAACTCACGGTGCCTGTGTTGTCCATTAGATATATATTTAGAGATTGAATTGTTGGTTAGACATTGTATAAATTTACCTGATAGACAATGGCGGACCTGGCCAAGTTTCGATCTGCTGCTGTTCAGACTGCAAAAGAGTTAGGATTAGATGGGCAAGTTATGGTTGCCTATGTCACTACGGAATGTGACAAATTTATTGAACGCGAAGAAAGAAGATTAGAAAAAGAGGCCGAAAGAAAGTTAGAGGCTGAAAGGGAAATTAAGAAGTTACAATTTGAGGCTGAGGCTGAGACTAAGAGGTTGCAGATTGAGGCTGACAAAGAGGCTAAAGCATTGGAAACCGAGGAAAGAAGACAGGCTGCAGAAAGGGAAGAGAAGAAATTAGCTGCAGAAAGGGAAGCAGAAGAAAGAAGATTGACTGCAGAAAGGGAAGCAGAAGAAAGAAGATTGACTGCAGAAAGGGAAGAGAAGAAATTAGCTGCAGAAAGGGAAGCAGAAGATAAAAGATTACAAAGGGAACATGAGTTACGACTAAGGGAGTTTGAGTTTCAAGGCCATGCTCCTGAAAATGGTGCCAGTCCCTTTGCCTCTGATGCTACGGTTACTCAGGGAGCCTCAACCTCAGCTATGAATTTTCATTTAGATCATTTTGTTGAGAAAGACGATGATATAGAGAGCTACCTAAATAGGTATGAACTATTAGCTACCACGTATGGGTTAGAGAGAGAAAGGTGGAGCTTAAACTTATCTCAAGGACTTCGTGGGGCAGCTTATGAAGTTTTTGCAAAAATGAGCAGAGGTGATCAGGAAAATTATGACATGCTAAAGCAGGCTCTTTTGTTAAGATATGAAAAGAATGCAGAATTCTATAGGAAAAAATTTAGGAATGCTAAACTACTGTCAGGTGAAACCTATCACCAGTTTTCTGCACGAATAGAGACATACTTGGAGAAATGGACTTCTCTGGGGAAAACCCAAGATCTTAAGGAAATGGTCCTTATAGAGCAACTAAGAGAGTCCATGGCTCCAGACCTGAGAAAGTTTCTCATGGAACAAGGTGCAGAGAGGCTGGGTGAGTTGCTAAATGTTGCTGAAAGGTATCAAGCAGCTCAAGCAGAGGTAACAGGTAATAAAAAGAAACAAGTGGATAACTTTAGGGCACCACAGAACTTTAATAAATTTGATCCTAGGGATCAAAACAAAGGTAAGCACCAGTTTGATAGGCCACGGTATGAAAATAAAAATAAATTCCCACAATTCGATGAAAGGAAATATGATGAAAGAAAATCTTTCAACCAAGGAAAAAGGTGGTGTAAAAATTGTCAGATGGACAATCATGACACTGACCGTTGCAGAAGGAAACCTGTGTATATGGCAACCCTTCAGGTCAGGTCGACCTCAAGACAGGAGGAGGATATTATGTTAGATACCACTCCAGAAGAGATGAGGAAGGCACAGGCTGGGGATAAAACACTCAAGCCTTGTTTCAGGAAATTGTCAACTTGTCATACAACTCCAGGCAAGGGAGATTTTTACATGAAAAACAAGTTGATGTATAGGAAGACTGGAGCTAGATCCAAAGGTCAGGGACAGCTGGTACTTCCTAAAAGATAGGGCAGACTTAATAAGGAGCCTACATGTGAAACCAGATGGGGACCATGAGAAAATAGGTACCATCATTCAAAAGGTGGCTCACAATTATTATTGGCCCAAAGCAAGATGGGACATTGAGAATTTTGTAGAAAGGTGTAGCATAGCACATGAGGGAACACCCACAAGTGGGAACATGGATCAGGACCTGGACACGCCACGGGGCAAAATTAGGCCTGACAATAAAAAGAAATATAAATTTGATAAGGTGGACCAAATGGAATGGGAAGCCCCTTTTCACGGACAAGCTTCACTTAACTGTTTTACAATGGCCACTATGCGGAGAGTGCAAAAAGATGTCTTACCCCAGGATAAGCCGACAATCCCTCAATCGAACTTAAACAAACTGGAGGAAGAGGATGTAGAGAGGAAATCTCTCATCAAGAATTTTAAGTGGGGAGAAAGCCCCAAAAGAAAAATTGGTAGCGGTCGTTTTGTGAATGATAATTCTGGGAGGAAAAATCATCACTATAAAGCTTCGAGTGGAAGAGACCATACCGGTGCATGGACAAATAGGTCCACACAATTAAAGGTCCATATGTAGCTTTGTTAAGAACGTGGACTGATGAAAAGGCAAAGGAAAACATTACATCTTCATGCCAATATGTGAATGAGCTGACCACTCGTTTAAAAACTGGCTGGAAACTTACCAATGAAAATTTGAAACAAGCCAGGAAGAAACATGCTGCCTATTATAACAGGAAGGCGAAAGACAGAAATTTGGCTGTGGGAGAGAAAGTACTGCTTCTTTTGCCCGGGAGTCAGAATAAGTTACAAATTGGATGGCAGGGTCCATGTACAGTTTCAGAGAAGGTATCTAGAACAAATTATAAGATAGATAAGAAGGGGAAAGAAAAAATCTATCATGTGAATCTCCTGAAGAAATATTTGGAAAGAGAACATCAGGAGGAGACACACTTGTTGACCTTGTCCATCGCCATGGAGATGAAAAAGGAACCCCTTTCATCATTTGAGTATCCACTACACCCCTGTGAGACAGCAGCACAGGGAAAATCAGTACACATTTAACGAAAACTCAGAAAGAGAGAGTGCAACAGGTTCTAAATAATCATGCAGAGGTGTTAACAGACCGACCAGGGCATACAAACCTTTTGGAATATGATATGAAACTGATAGACCCCACACCTGTCTGTATGAAACCATATTCGATTCCGTTTGCTAAGGAGAAAGCTTTGAAGGAAGAGATAGACTATCTGTTGAAGGAAGGAATTATTTCGCACAGTGAATCTTCGTATAGTTCCGGTGTTGTACTCTGTATAGATTACAGGAGACTGAATGCTATTACAGAAGGACAGGTGGATCCATTGCCGGATACAAATCAGCTGTTTGCCAGACTAAATAAAGCTAAATATTTCTCAAAAGTGGATCTGAGTAAAGGATACTATCAGATTCCAGTAAAGCCTGAGGTTAGACCATACCTAGCTTTTAGTACCTCAGAAGGACACTATGAGTTTAATAGATTGCCATTTGGATTGAAGAATGCGCCTAGTGTCTTCTCTAGAATGATGAGAAAATTGTTGGATGTAAACATTTCGAAGGAACGTAACGAATCCCTGAGTTGCCTCTTTGATTGAGGATATTCCGAATGTTTCATACAGGATAATAAGAAGATTATGGGATCCACTACGAAAACTCTGCTATCACCAGGTATATGTTATCTCCTCATAACGTACATTTTGAGGGAAATATAATGTTCTCTGGACATGTCATTGCGCAGACTCAGAGAAGAGAAATGGTGAATACGGGTTGCGAAGCAGCATTAAGACAAGCACTCACACTTGCGGCTGTTCAGTAACATAACCGAAATATATTATTGGTTGTAGAAGTCTGAGGCAGATTTCATGAGTAGTGCCTACTCTGAATGGACCTAACCACATAAAACCATGATAGCACCACAGCAGAGTAAAGTCGAGTTGACTTACATTTATCTATGTGTATATAGAATAAAGGACTGACATGGGATGTCTGTTTTAAGAGGGGAGGTGTCGTGAAATATTCTAATCCACATATATAAATTATCAGGTAAATATAAATCCTAACAAATACATTTAATAAAGAAAAGAGCAATGGTAAAATAACAGTGCTGTCACAAAGAATGTACTCGAAATCCCCCTTTGTTTTATGCTTCGTCTGCAAATTGTAACGTTTCCACGTTAAATATAAGCCACTGCATAAATACAAGCGTTTCCACAACACATTAAAACGGGTATTGCATTTCTAAGAAAAACATTGAGAGGCACACGGCGTAACTAAAGACAGATGGACTAAAGGATAGAAAGAAGGGAGGGCTGAAAATCAGGAACGCATGCAAAATTAAACACGCGTCTCGCTATTAATGCCACCCCCAACAAGCGTAACGCGATACACAATTACTACTATCACGCGTGTAAGGCCACATGCACTAACTTTTTCGGACGGACAGTGATAAAAACACTAACCTTCCCAGAGTTAGGTTTTAAAATCCTGAAAAACGCTTATTAGAAAAGATAACATTAGATGGGTTTACGTTTGAAAACATTACAGTACCCAGACAGCACATCTTCGAAACAGGAGGTAGAAGAAATTGCATATTTTGAACGCAGCCACTTAGCTCTTTTAAATTTGTATATTTGGGTTCCTTAGGGCTTGCTGACAAAGAATATGTAAAACGTTACGCAAATAGTCTAGGAATTAACAAGTTATAACCAAAATAAAATAGTGGGGATGCCTGACAGCATGAAATCATTTCTGCTCATAAAATTTTTTTATAACGTGTTTGAAAAAAACCTTACGTACAGAAATAGCCTACCATGTAAACTCCAAATTGATTGGAGCGCAACAAATATAAGACTAAACACGATTGGTCGGACTATAAATACTATCTTTGGTTGTTAGGGGAGACGTAGGAAGGTAAAATTTTTTCAAACACTTGTCGAAACGTGGCTCCATTGGCCAGACTCGCTGATATAATCACTTAGGAGCGTTAGTTCGAGACCACTAGTTCAAATAAGCTTGATAAAGCAACAGTGCGTTGAAGCCAGCTCATATTTTTGCTAAATAAAAAGCCTGGAACATAAGCAGATGGGAATTTGTGCCAGTATTTGTGCCAGAATTCATTGCTAGTCAACGTATCTGTTTTATTTCCATGAATTGTGGTAAGCTTGAAACATTCAGTATCTTTTAATGAAAATTGAATGTGAATTGTTAATTTATACCTGTATATATGTGTAGTTCAGTAGCAAACATGATGTAAAGCCTATAATGCTCCAGCCTGAACAGAAGGTGTCGGAGGAAAGTAAAACGGCATGGAATGGCCAAACAGTACACTGACACCTAGATGATTGACTAGAAAGAAATAATGCTGGAATTGCAGAGGCGTAGTAACCATTAAGGAGGTTAATACTGGTATAAAGTATTTCAGATGAAGCTGACAGTTGGCCTAACGCTCTGAACTCAATATTTGTGATGTATTGTGCTCAGTGTAGAACTAGAGTATCAATTAGTTATGAAGTAGAAGGTACATCCTTCTTGTTTTCAGGGACCGTGGTCTTGATGGTATTGAGCAGCACCTGGTCAGAGCTTTGCTGAATCCAGAGTCGGACAGCATACTCCTTGGTCCATGTAGCTATCAGTGAGGTGTCTCCAGAGCCCAGGGGAGAAATCGAGCAGAGGAGTCTTTTCCTGCCGCCATCACGCAAGATAAGCTGAGGTGGCCAGCTGAGCTCAACATTATGTACCCCCATCTTAAAATGACATTGTAAAAATAACATTAAGAGGGGAATTAAATTGTTTTAATATCAGGAACTGAGAACATCTCCAATACTAGTTCCAATAAAGACAAACTATTGAAGTCATGATGACAAATACCAACAGAGCTTGAACAAAAACAAAACCAGTATTACCTCATATTACTACTACACAACTGACACACATAGGATACTTTTAATAATATATGTCACTACAATATTCATATTGATAAATTCTGTACATATAACTTGTAATTAAAATTGATTGTGATTCCTGGTTCCATTTGTATTTGAATCAGGACACATATTCATTCATGACAGCACTGAATACATATTGTTATTTGAAAAGTTATCAGTGACTCCTTTAAGATATCCTTGTAGAGTGTTTTATGTATGTGAGTGTCACAGTGTTGTCACGTGTAGTGGAATAAATTAAATTGTTTATCTGTCTGTTGTTGTTTTGACTTACACTTCATCATACACATACCCTAGACATATAACGTAGTCATCACACTATTCCAGAATAATTCTGACTGAGGTATACATATGTGGCAGCAAGTAAGGTTATATATAATACACTACTCTTATTAGATATATATACCTTCACAGCTGATCTCAGTCAGTACACTAAGCCCCCTATAAATATTTATAACATCCCACTTCACCACAATCTTCTGGGATAATTAACCTCTGTTGGGATCGTCATTTCTTTTCCTTTACCAGAGAGGAGAACCTATTTGTTTAATTTTCATTTTGTCTGTAAACCATGATCTATTGATGCATATGATTTATGTTGTGATTTTATATTAATAATAAACTTTATTAAACCTTTAGTTATCGTGTCGGTCAACCCCTACCCATTATATATTATTCATAGTTTGTTTTTTTCACGTTCGTGCATATTTGTCACAGAATTGTGTGCATGTGAGTGCAGTGTAACTTGTATTTTCGTACAGGGAGAGAAAGTGCGTCTGATTTAAATATCGTCGTCCAGATAGGCTGGATTAGATAAATTATTCTATCCAGAGACTGTCCTTTCTCTTACACGATCACCCTCGTGATAAAAACTATATCTTACCCCTTACTTTCACATTGTCATCACTATCACCTCTGCTCAGACAGGACTATAAACATCTATTACCTATCTGATAATTCATCCACGACAATAAGCAAGCAAACTGCCTCATAAAAGACAAGAATGAAAAATCGCTTAGTAATATACAAGAACAAATGAAGAGATGGACAGAACATTTTGAGGGACTTCTCAATAAACCAGAGCTAACTAATCCCCCAGACATCCAGCCAGCAGAAGAGGAACTACAAATCAGCTGTAAACGACCAAGTAGAGAAGAAATAAAGAAAGCCATAAAGCTTCTGAACGACGGAAAAGCATCTGGTCCAGATGGAATTCCAGCAGAGGCCATCAAAACAGATATTGATACCTCTACAGAGATATTATAAAAACACTTGGAAAAGTATGGGAGAGAGAGGAAATACCAGCAGAGTGGAAGGAAGGTTATCTGGTCAAGTTGCCTAAGAAGGGAAATTTACAAGAGTGCACAAATTATAGATGAATAATGTTACTATCAGTGCCAGGAAAAGTATTAAACAGAATATCCGTGAGAGATTAAAAGAGTCCATAGACAAGGAAGTGAGAGATGAACAAGCAGGTGTTTGACAAAAAAGATCATGTACAAACCAGATAGCCACAATGGGAATAATAGTTGAACAAAGTATGGGATAGAATTCACCGCTATTCATCGGATTCGTGGACTATGAAAAGGCATTTGACAGTGTAGACAGAGAATCACTTTGGAAAATGATGATGCATTATGGAGTTCCCATGAAGATCATTAACTTAATAAGGAAGACAAATGAAGACATGACATGCAGAGTTTTTCACGAAGGACAACTTACAGAACCGTTTACAATTAGAAAGGGAGTGAGACAGGGATGCCTCTTGTCTCCATTTCCTGTCTTACTAGCAACACACTTGGTTATGAAAACATCGACATCACAGAACAGCAATGTAATCCAGTGGAATCTGACTAAACAGCTTGATGAACTGGATTTTTCAGATAACATGGCTCTTCTGTCCCATAACTAAAATCATATTCAAGAGAAAATGACAATGCTCGATGAGAGGTCACAAGAAGTGGGCCTGAAAATACTCAGGGAAAAGACAAGATTTTGAGAATAAATACAAGAAATGATAACAAGGTTCAACTTGAAGAAACACCACTAAAGGATGTAGAATCAAACCTATATATAGGCAGTAATATACATGTGTAAGTTAGAAAGTAAGGATCCCTATTTAATTACCACCGAAGTACTGCACGCAGTGAGATGGCTTTTTGCTGACAGGAAGATCAGACCTTGACCGCTAGGTGGAATAACAAATCAAGCCCTAGCTCCGCCATTTTCCTGACCTAGACAGTTTAACAATGACTACTGCTCTGTGTGAGTCGATACAAGAAGAGGTACGATCAGTTATTCGGTTAAAATGTGGGCAAAGGGACAGCACCGACACAAATTCATCATGAACTTGAAGCTGTGTATGGCCTGAACGTGATGAGTGTGCAGCATTTGAGAAAATGGTGTCGTGAGTTCAGTTGCGGTCGAGTTAGTGTGACGGACGAACAAAAAAGCGGGTGTCCTTCCACGTCAGCAAATCTTGTCCCTGTAATTGAGGAAAATTTGCGTGCTGATCGCTGCGTGTCACTTAAAGATTTGGAAGAACAATTTAATATTTCACGTGCCACAAACTGGGACATTGTTCACGACCGTTTAGGGTACCAAAAAGTGTGCAGCTGGTGGGTCCCTTGGCAACTGAGAGAGAGCCACAAGAACAACCATATGGTGCGCCCCTCCCCCATCTCCTCCGCTTTCATGGTGAGGATTTCTTGGAGCAAATCATTACTGGAGATGAAACGTGGGTATACCACTACTGTTCTAAGATAAAAGCCCAATCCATGGCGAGCTAACTGGTATTGATTGATGTATTGAGGTTTAACAACAAGAGACAATAATTTTGTGTCACACAGGTTTAACAACAAGAGTCAATCATTTTGTATCATACAGATTTAACAACAAGACTCTATCATTTTGTGTCACACGGGTTTAACAAGAGACAATCATTCTGTGTCACACATGTTTAATAAAAAGAGACAATCTTATCCCCACGTCTTATTCAACTTGTCAACATCAATGTCTTAATTTCTTTTTTTAAATATTCATCAGTCCTGAGTGTAAAATTACAGCTATAAATTCTTATACATATTTCAGTCACTGACATGACAGTAAGACATGTATTACTGAAATATTAAACCCCCCCCCCCCCCCTCCCTCCCCAATTTGTTTTCAGTGTTTAGAAGTAAAGTACACAAAATAATGTCGAATTTTCTTACCTTGTGTCTGTAATTAGTTCCTTGTTGATAATGTCGTCCTCAATATCGTTGTACAATGTTTTCTCGAGCACGATCTCGACTTTTGTGAAGGCTATATCTATACGAGCTGATGCGTTAGGTGCTAAAAATAAACCTTACGGACTTTCTAGATGACGTCATATGTCATAACAAGTTTTCCCGATTCTGACAATATCGGTCTCACATTGGCTTTGGTGTCAGGATTTCTTAAATTTTAGCCAATTGACCACACGAGTGTCCGTGAATGTATTGTAGGGGATCCGTGTACATAACTTGTCGTCTATGTACCCCTTGATGGTGCGTGGATGGCTTATAGGGGGTCCGTGCACTTAACCTGTTGTCTATAGACCCCATGAGGGTCCATTAATAGATAATAGGGGAGTCCGAGAACTAAACATAACATTTAAAATGTCAAATTGTTTATTATATTTTTATGTACATTTTGTTCTAACAAGTCGAGCAGACTATTGTGACCTTTAGCTCTAAAGCAGGTTCGTTTCTACCTATCGCAGCGGACTCACTGTTAACTCACTTACTCACACCTAAAACACGAGAACAGTGACCATACCTCTCTCTGCCAAACATCACGCATAAATCCTTCACACTAGTGAACAAAACAAACTCACAACAATAAATAACCCGTGCTCCGTCCTATTTCCTACCCACAATATTTACAGTTACTACTGTTACACAACAGAAAACAATTACAACAACAACTATAATAATTACAAATAGTGCAACAAATAAAAGTGACAAAGTATAGTTGAGAGATGAAGAGAATCAAGATATTGTGAGAGTCAACATGTCAGTAAC
The DNA here is from genome assembly GCA_024509875.1 of Oreohelix idahoensis. Lineage (NCBI taxonomy): Eukaryota > Metazoa > Mollusca > Gastropoda > Stylommatophora > Oreohelicidae > Oreohelix > Oreohelix idahoensis. The sequence goes on from JAMPIV010002471.1 coordinate 88,848, forward strand.
AGAAAGAAAGTACAGTTGAGACATAAAATAGAATCAAGATATTGTGAGAGTCAACATGTCAGTAACAGAAAGAAATTACAGTTGAGACATAAAATAGAATCAAAATATTGTGAGAGTCAACATGTCCGTAATAGAAAGTACAGTTGAGACATGAAATAGAATCAAGATATTGTGAGAGTCAACATGTCAGTAACAGAAAGAAATTACAGTTGAGACATAAAATAGAATCAAAATATTGTGAGAGTCAACATGTTCATATCAGAAAGTACAGTTGAGACATGAAATAGAATCAAGATATTGTGAGAGTCAACATGTCAGTAACAGAAAGAAAGTACATCTAACAAGCCTGTCATTGAGATCGTTAGTGTATTTCTCGGCCATAAACAGATGGCGGGGAACATGAAGAATAATCAGACTATGAAGACATTATTGAGAAAGAATAAACAGGATTTCGACAAAACAGATCAGATACAGAAAATACAGTAAAACTGCGTATAATATGTGACATGGCCTTGAAAATGAACTTCTCATTAGATTCGTGAAATATTAAAAAACTTTTGACCAAGCTTGACTCAGTCCCTCTTATAATCAGTAACCGAATAAAGAAAATATATGAAGACACAAATAGCAGAATTCTTCATGTGTGACAACTTACCGAACCAACTGAGATAAGAAAACATATGAAGATACTAATAGTAGAATTGTTCATGTGTGACAACTTACCGAACCAAATGAGATAAGAAAACAAGAGGTTGGAGCGTGACTGGTATGACTCTTGTTACCATTTCTCTTTTTACTGGCTGTTGATAGGGTCATGACCTCAGTGATAAGATAGAAAAACTGAGTTCAACAGCTTGACGATCTACAGTTTGTCGCTGACTTCCTGACCCACAATCATGATCAGAAGCATTAACAACAAACAAAACACAAACACTTCATAAAATATTATAATATTACGTGTGAAAGTTCACAGAGAAAGACATAGTTTGTTATAGTACAAGCAGTAAATTCTGCTCTTAAAGAAGCATTCCCACAAGATGAGAACACTTCATATATTTTGTTGTTGTGACCGTATTTTGTAATCGTGTCAGAAATCGGGAAAGTCCATTCTTACACTTGAGAGTGTATCACGTGACTGTCTGACGTGGCAGTATATGTTATTATTAGAAACGGGAGAGCCCCCATACTGTTCTACAGGCTGTCTTCCTCCTGGCCTTGTGACTGTCTGACGTGGCAGTAAATGTTATTATTAGAAACGGGAGAGCCCCCATACTGTTCTATCAGCTGTCGTCCTCCTAGCCTTGTGACTGTCTGACGTGGCAGTAAATGCTATTATTAGAAACGGGAGAGCCCCCATACTGTTCTATCGGCTGTCGTCCTCCTGGCCTGGTGACTGTCTGACGTGGCAGTAAATGTTATTATTAGAAACGGGAGAGCCCCCATACTGTTCTATCAGCTGTCGTCCTCCTGGCCTTGTGACTGTCTGACGTGGCAGTAAATGCTATTATTAGAAACGGGAGAGCCCCCATACTGTTCTATCGGCTGTCGTCCTCCTGGCCTGGTGACTGTCTGACGTGGCAGTAAATGCTATTATTAGAAACGGGAGAGCCCCCATACTGTTCTATCGGCTGTCTTCCTCCTGGCCTTGTGACTGTCTGACGTGGCAGTAAATGTTATTATTAGAAACGGGAGAGCCCCCATACTGTTCTATCAGCTGTCGTCCTCCTGGCCTTGTGACTGTCTGACGTGGCAGTAAATGCTATTATTAGAAACGGGAGAGCCCCCATACTGTTCTATCGGCTGTCTTCCTCCTGGCCTGGTGACTGTCTGACGTGGCAGTAAATGCTATTATTAGAAACGGGAGAGCCCCCATACTGTTCTATCGGCTGTCGTCCTCCTGGCCTTGTGACTGTCTGACGTGGCAGTAAATGCTATTATTAGAAACGGGAGAGCCCCCATACTGTTCTATCGGCTGTCGTCCTCCTGGCCTGGTGACTGTCTGACGTGGCAGTAAATGCTATTATTAGAAACGGGAGAGCCCCCATACTGTTCTATCGGCTGTCTTCCTCCTGGCCTTGTGACTGTCTGACGTGGCAGTAAATGTTATTATTAGAAACGGGAGAGCCCCCATACTGTTCTATCAGCTGTCGTCCTCCTGGCCTTGTGACTGTCTGACGTGGCAGTAAATGCTATTATTAGAAACGGGAGAGCCCCCATACTGTTCTATCGGCTGTCGTCCTCCTGGCCTGGTGACTGTCTGACGTGGCAGTAAATGTTATTATTAGAAACGGGAGAGCCCCCATACTGTTCTACCGGCTGTCGTCCTCCTGGCCTGGTGACTGTCTGACGTGGCAGTAAATGTTATTATTAGAAACGGGAGAGCCCCCATACTGTTCTACCGGCTGTCGTCCTCCTGGCCTGGTGACATTCTAGTTATTGGTCATTCATCATCATCATTCCTTGTCGTTCCCTGTGGAACATAGAGCAGAAACAGTTGCTGTCCATCGATTTCTATTCTGGTCTGTCTTTTTCAGCTGTGCCCAAGTCATTCCAATTTCCCTAGCCTCCTCTTCAACAGTTCTTCTTTAATTTCTCTTTGGCCTCCTCACTATTCTTTTTTCCTGTGGGTTCCAGTCAAGGGCACTTCTGGCTATGCTTGATTTTTCTCTTCTGAATGTATGTCCTATCTACAACTACTACTATTACTATTGCAACTACCTCTACTGCTATTGCTACTACTACTACTTCTCGTACTACTACTGCTTAAACTACTACTGCTGCTGCTACTACTACTGCTACTACTACTGCTACTACTACTGCTACTACTACTGCTACTACTACTACTACTACTATTACTACTACTACTACTAATACTAATACTACTCCTTCTACTACAACTGTTGCTACAGCTCCTATTACTATTACTACTGCTAATACTACTTCTACTACTATCACTGCTTGGACTACTACTATTACTACTACTACTACTACTGCTACAACTACTACTACTATTAATATTATGACTTCTTTGTCTTCTACTACTATTAATTCTATTACTACACCTTGTACATCTACGTGTACTACTGCTTCTATTCTTGCTACAACCACCACTATTACACCGTCTGTATTTACTACTTCTGGTACTACCACTACTTTTTCTTCTGCTACTACTGTACCACTATAATTTGTGTACATCGGATCATGAGGAATTAATATTGTACAACTATTCTAACGCTTACTGTAACAAGAGCTAATGTACTGTGGCCGTGTGTGTTGTTGTTTAGTTGTAAGTCCGATCACTATCCTAACAGTTGGTGGTTGCACATGATGATGTTTCACGTACGAGTACATACATTTACGTGGAATGAATGTGTTATCACCACTTCAGACATTCACGCATCAATCTAATTATTTCACGAGCTTGAAAAGCTAAGGAAGTTACCAATCTGAATAAAAAATGCATGTTTTGATTAATGTGTAATTGAATGAAGGTTTATTTTGCAACTTAATAAGGCGCATTATGATCTCAAAAGCGAAGGGTACCGCAAGGCCAAAGCCAATTGCCGACATATTGAGTCAAGGCTAGGAGACCGGAAAATGCCATAATTAAAGCAGCTAATGCTGAAATGAAATATCCGGACTCGCAGCCAATAGTTGATAGTCTTAAAATTCCCCGAAAAGAAGAAATATATATGTATAAACAGCTTTCATAAAATAGGAGCCGCGGTAGCTATATATATTATATATAATAGTCATAAACAAGAAAAGGTAAAGGATCCCGTTACACGCCCATTGAGGCATATCGGGAATATGGTGTTAGGTCCATATTTTCTTGACCATCGGCACACTAGGGATGACGTAGTCAGCATCACGCCGGCCACCTTAACCTTGCCAGAGTTGCTCTGGTACCCAATTTATGAGGCTGGGTCGACCCTGGAGCCGTTTGCGGTGTAAAAAATCCCACCTCAACTATGGATCGAACCTTGGACCACCGAGCTAGGAAGCCAGTAATAGTAATAGTTCTAATAGTATATGTAATTCTCTATACATGTTAAAAAAACAATCACTTCTGGAATTTTATTGTTGCAGATGACTTCTACTACGATGTTATGAAAAACCATGTTTTTAAGACTGGGAAGGGCCGCCGTTCAAAGGTGCCTGCTATCACACTGACAAATAAGGTCCTTGCACAACTCTATTATTTGAAGGAGGATGGGAATGCAACATGGATTGAGGTAGATTGTTTGTAATGTTTAGTTTTTCTTTAATGAAGTGACAGACACCCAGAAAGACCACAAATTAACACAGTACAAACAAATAAAAACTGCAAACGAAATGGAGAAGACGGAGGAGCAAATAGAATAAAAGTTGAAAAGTAGAGAATTCAAGAATGAAGAAGAAAAACCCAATAAGTGAATAAGTTTATAAACCTTTAAACCCAGATAGACTTATGTTCTTACTCATCTTTCCATCCATCAGGTGACTGCATGGTTCCTCAAGCTTTTTCCTTCGCAGCCTTTCACTAGAGAAAGGCTGGAGCATCGAATGATGAAAGTCCTGAAAACTGTGCATCATTTTCAGACTGGCAGCAATGATCATGAGCTGCAACAGTACTTAGCAAATAATGTAGAGTTCGACGAGCTTCCTGAGCTACTCTCATCACTCAACTTGACAACAACAAAAACTTTTGTCCAGTCCTGCTGACTACGAACCACCCATTGACTTTGTGATGACCAATTCCATATTGGCAGCACTTGACATTTTCAAAAATAGGGAGAACCTTCCAAATATCAAAGAATTGTATTTAGGACTTCTGAAGCATTTAGGTATTGAGGCTTCATCATTGCCCTCTGGCAGGAACACAGTGCGCCATGATTACTCTCCTCCAGTTTAAAATGTCTTTTTAAATGCTAGTAAACAGTTATTTTAACGAAAAATAGCATTTATATGTTGTTAATTATTGACTACAAATGATTTTTTATGAACTATGGACAGTATCTTCAAAAAATGTTTTCTTCATTTTCACATTTTTTTTTCTTCCCCTGCAACAAATTGACCTCTGGACACATTTTAAAAAATTATACAAGAACAAACAGATGTTCACATCCTTTGAAAAAAAATTGGGTTGTATTTGTGTAGTATGCAGATTAATATGTACATATTAAAGGCTTGTGTACCTTTTATATTTTTTGAAATATGATGTGAAAATTGACGTTCAATCAAAATACTACATTTTTGGTAATGTGTTTTGCAGATTTGCAATTTTTGGTCTCAAATATATTGATAATTATTCATGTTGTAGCCCTATTGTTTTCTTTATGTAATCAATGTATTACAGACTGACTGCTGTTTGTCAGAGAAGGTTGTAAGATTATATTTAAGACAACGGGAGCGCTCTCAAGTTGGTGTGATGTCACTTTTTCAACTTTGTGAAAATATTCCTACACTTTTAAAAATGCCGTAACTTTTTTTATTTTTTGTCCGATTTAAAAAAAAAAATAAAGTACCAAATTTCATGGTTTTCCAAGAGCTTCCAAACATTGTTTTCTCTGGTGTTTCTGTGTAAACAAAAATCACTTTGTGGTACCTAGTACTAGTTCCAAATAGCTCTCAAAGCCAGTCCGTGGACCTTTGATAGCACAGCTTGTCGCTTCATCTTGTAACAACTCTGACTAGTTACCTTTAACACCTGCAACTTTCTAACAGCTTAATGTAATTTTAATAATTGTTACGATAAGTGAGTGGAGAAACTTACATGCTGAAGGTTATATTGTCTTTTTTCTGCTGTCATCAGCCTTGGTAGAGAGTAGAGAACTTGGGCCAATGGGAGAGCAGAGCTGGAAATTGTTAGCTTATAAATGTTAATACTGCGGATGATGATGCCATTGTGTACACTACCGGATCTGTAATCCGTGGTAATAAATCAGGGTGAGGCTTCTCTGCTAGAGTAAAGGGTAGAACCAACGCTGAACATAGCAGGGCTTACATGATAACAACCTCCAGTATGGTAATGGAGGTAGAGGCAGTTACTGCTACCTTAAGATGTCTGGGGGTGTTGGGAAGTCAGGTATTGGTAGTACCTCTGGTGAAGGAGCTGTCATGCCCTTTTCAGGGCAGCTCAGCCACCTTTGGTCCAAACCTGGCATCCAGCTCTCACCTGTGGCTCCTCGTAGCTGTCAGCATGCGACAGCGGCCACTCCCGGACAACGGCTTTGACAGGCCGGCTAAATTAGGTGAGGGTAGCCGAATGGTTATAAACCTTCGGTGAGTTAGGGTCTGCCTACCCATGCATGCAAAGACTGGATTCGATAGACTGCGCGGAAGAAACCACCTGTTGGTTCAACGGGCATGACGGCGATTACCAGCAACGCGCTGTGGAGCGTAAGGAGCACGGCGAGGCACGTAGAAAGCCCTGGTCATCCACTGCACCTGACTTCATCTCCAGTCGTCTTGACTTGTCTTGCCACTGGATTGAGATGGACCCAGGCGAGAGAGTGAGGTCGACGAATTGCGCAACTCTTCCTCACTTTAATCCAAATCACCGCGCAAGTCACTCTTTCATCCATTCATCCATTCATCCATCCACTCACAACAAGTCCTGTGGCGATGGGCGAGCGGCGAAGCGGCAGGCGTGGGTACGCTGGCAGTCGTAGTCGCAGACCTACACACAGGCGGCTCAGGCCATATGGTCGTCTTCCACTGATCGGAGCAGCAGTGGGATTCGGCAGCCCCCTGAGTGTCTGAGCAGCCCTCTTTAGGAAAGCACTGCTCACCTCCATGGCATGAGGAAGGGGCTAGAAAAGGTGCCCTAAACATTGCCTGCTTCACCATTACCTAACCAGCTTACCGCGGTTGGTGGGTACCCTACTTCGGCGGTCGACATATAAGAAAAAGAAAGGACAGATTTTTTCCCCCTCATTCTAGGCGCATGGAATGTGCGCACTCTACTTGACAAAGACTTTAACGCAAACAGACCTGAGAGACGAACTGCCCTGATTGGGAGAGAACTGGCCAGGTACAACATTGACATAGCAGCACTGAGTGAAACTCGACTTGCAGGCGAGGGCCAACTTTGCGAAAAGAGTGCAGGTTATACATTCTTTTGGAGCGGAAGAGGAACTGAAGAAAGACGAGAAGCAGGGGTTGGATTTGCAATCAAAACAGCAATTGTCAGCAAGTTAGCGGGGCCCCCAAAGGGAATAAATGACCGACTCATGACGGTCAAGATCCCTCTGTTCTATGGAAGAAAACATGCCACCATCATTAGCGCGTATGCACCAACTATGACAAACCAGGATGATGTCAAGGATAAGTTTTACGAAGAACTACATGCAGTCATTGCATCAGTTCCTAAAGCAGATAAGCTCATCATTCTTGGTGACTTTAATGCAAGAGTAGGCTCAGATAACATCTCCTGGAATGGCACTATTGGTAGGTACGGCGTGGGTCGCTGTAACAGTAATGGACTTCGTCTCCTCCAGACTTGCGCAGAACATGACCTCCTTGTCACCAACACCATTTTTCGACTTCCTACCCGCAACAGGACCTCCTGGATGCACCCTCGCTCAAAGCATTGGCACCTAATTGACTATGTAATTGTTAGGAAGAAGGACAGGCAAGATGTCCGGGTGACCAAGTCCATGTGTGGTGCCGAATGCTGGACTGATCATCGCCTCATTGTATCTAAACTTAAAATTCGTATCCAACCAGCCAGGCGCCCTCAGGGGAAGAAAACTCAAAAGAGGCTGGATGTCACCAAACTAAAGAAGACAAAAATCAAACAGTCATTTACTGACACCTTAGAAGACCGTCTCAAATCTATCTCGCTAGACGGCCAAAGTGTGGAAACAAATTGGGCAGCCCTAAGTGAGCAGATCTACAACACTGCTACAGAGGTCCTGGGTCCTTCCATCAAGAAACAAAATGACTGGTTTGATGAGAACTCAGATGATATAAAGCAGATGTTGGCTGAGAAACACCATCTCCATAAAGCATATTCAAATGATCCAAAATCTACATCCAAGAAAGACGCTTTCAACAACATGCGTAGAATCGTCCAACATAAACTACGCCAGATGCGGGACTCATGGCTGAGTAATAAAGCAGATGAGCTCCAAGGCTTTGCTGACAGCCATGACTTGAAAAACTTTTACCTTGCACTCAAAGCGGTCTATGGTCCAACATCATCAGGATCATTTCCCCTCCTTAATGCAGATGGAAAAACACTAATTACAGACAAGGAAAAAATGCTCCAACGCTGGGCTGAACATTTTAATAATATCCTGAACCAGCCATCATCTATTAACGACGAACCCATCATCCGCCTGCCCCAAATTCCTATAAATGAAGCATTAGATGATGTACCAACTCTGGAGGAAACTAAAAAAGCGATTCGTCAACTGTCTAGTGGAAAGGCCCCTGGCTCCGATTCAATTCCTGTTGAGGTTTATAAAGATGGCGGTGCAGTTCTGATAGAGAAACTTCATATGATCTTCCAGCAAATGTGGCAGAGTGAAACCATCCCACACGATCTCAAAATGCCTCAATTATACATCTATATAAACGTAAAGGTAATCGCCAAGACTGCAACAATCATCGAGGCATCTCTCTTTTATCAATCGCTGGGAAGATATTCGCCAGAATCCTTTTGAATCGCCTTACGGCTCATCTTGACAAAGGTCTTTTACCTGAAAGTCAGTGTGGATTCCGGAAAGAACGTGGAACCACAGATATGGTGTTCGCTGCAAGACAGCTACAAGAAAAATGCCAAGAACAGCACTGTGACCTGTACACAGCTTTCATCGACTTGACAAAGGCGTTCGACACGGTCAGTAGAGAGGGTCTATGGAAGATCATGGCAAAATACGGCTGCCCAAAGAAATTTATCACAATAGTGCAGCAACTGCATGATGGAATGCAAGCTAGAGTTCAGGAAAACGGTGAGCTATCAGAGCCTTTCCCCGTCTCAAATGGAGTTAAACAAGGGTGCGCACTTGCACCGACTCTGTTCAGTATCATGTTTTCTGCTATGCTGACTGATGCTTTTAGAGACGGGGACACAGGAATCGACATTAGTTATCGTATTGATGGAAAATTGTTTAACCTTAGGAGGCTTCAAGCAAAAACCAAGGTCAAATCACACACCATCAGAGATCTTCTGTTTGCTGATGATTGTGCCCTCAATGCTGGCTCAGAGGCTGATCTGCAGCATAGTGTGGATAGATTCTCCGAAGCCTGCACCAACTTTGGGCTTACCATCAACACGAAGAAAACAGAAATCATGTACCAACCAGCTCCTGGCACAGTTTATACTGAGCCAGTCATCAAGGTTAATGGTGAGAAACTGAATGTTGTGAACAGATTCACATACCTTGGTAGCACACTATCCCAGAACATTGTCATTGATGATGAGGTGAACACCAGGATCTCCAAAGCCAGCAGCACATTTGGCAGACTATACACCAACGTTTGACATCGAAGTGGCATTAGTCTACAGACAAAGCTGAAGGTGTACAGAGCTGCGGTGCTTCCAGTGCTGCTATATGCATGTGAAACATGGACTGTATACAGGCGCCACGTAAAGAAGCTAAACCACTTCCATACAGTCTGTCTCAGGAAGATAATGAACATCAAATGGCAAGACAAGATCCCGGATACCGCCGTTCTTGACAGAGCTGGTATCCCTAGTATTGATACTATTCTGATGCAGTCACAAATTCGCTGGGCAGGTCATGTAGTCCGCATGCCAGACCATCGACTGCCAAAGATACTCTTTTATGGTGAGTTGCAGAAGGGTAAACGCTCCCATGGTGGCCAAAAGAAGCGCTTCAAAGACACGTTAAAGACGTCATTGAAAACCTTTGACATAAACCCAGACACATGGGAAGCTGCTGCGCAAGACCGAACTGCTTGGCGCACATCTCTTCGTAAAGGTGCAGCAGCATGCGAATCATCCAGAAGAGCAGCAGCGGAACAGCGGAGACAAGCTAGAAAGGACCGTGAAATAAAACCTTCACATGAAGCAAACATTCCCTGCCCACACTGTCCAAGATCTTTCCAGGCCCGCATCGGGCTCTTCAGTCACCTTCGTACCCATAGACTAACCTAACATATTCTTAAATAATTGGATGAACAGAGTGGCCTTCATCACCCGTGATGGACGAACAACCAACCAACCAAGATGTCTGTCTGAGACTTTATTAACAAAGGCAATTATTGTATCTGGCTCACAATCCAGGCTTCAAAAGGTCCAAAATGGATGGCTCCGATATGAATGGAAAACCTCCAAAGAAGCATCAATTCTTCAAGAACTGATGTGGATCTACTGTCATGGTCATGGACTTATGAGAGGACACATCTGGCGTGTATACAACCAGTGCACAACAGGAACAATTAGCATTCATACCCTTCGCCATTTGCTGAGGGAGACTGAGCACCTATGGGTTTGCTCGGAGTGTGATGACGTTGATTCTAATTAACATTATCTGCTGTCTATGAGTCTACAACTACAGCTGGTCTTCTGTAAGTGCTGTATTAATTCTTTTAACACTTTGAGATGGTCAGCCCTATTCTTCTCTGATCCATATCCGTCGACAGTCAGTGGTCATCACACATGGTTGCGTCTTGTAGGGCAGCAAGAAATTGATTCCACTTTGTTCGGTCGATGGCCATCCTTTTTACAGTGCCCAACTCTGGTTCATTCTTTGCAACTTGGCTTCCACAGATCTCCGCCATGTTGTTTTTGGTTGGCCTCTCTTTCGCTTAGGCATAGCTGTTTTTCTAATGGCATCAGCGTTCTTTTGAGAACGTGGTTAACCCAACTCCAGCGTCTGCCAGCTATGATGGTGTACATGTCCTCGTGGTTACTCCGAATAAGTTTTTTCTTGGTTGCTGATGGTATTCAGCCAAAAGATTTGGAGAATTTTCCTTCGTCAAATTATGTGGAAGGATGACAGTTTCGACATTTCCTTGTCTGTTACTCTCCAGCATTCCACACCATAGAGAAGCACAGAAAGTTCACAGCTCTCATAGTCTTAATTTGGTGTTTGTGCTGTACTTGGAAGACTTCCAGATGTTGTTGAGACTACCGAAGGCTGTTCTCACTTTATTCATTCTGTTGTTAATGTCCTTGCTTGTTCTGCTATCTGGTATTACTACGCATCCTAGGTAAGTGTCTGTCTGTTCTAACTTCTGGTTCCTTATTGTTATTGGTTCAGTATTGCCCACATTGAGTGTCATGACTTCTGTCTTTCTCAGACTGATGTTCAGATCAACCTGCTGGCTATATTTATTCAGTCTATCGGTTTTTCTTGGATGTGTTGATGTGAATGTGAAAGTAGTGCAATGTCATCTGCATATTCCAGGTCTTCCAGTGTAGAAAACGTTGTCCATGTAATTCCTCTTGGACTGTCCTCTGTTGTCTGGTGCATCACCCAATCTATGCCTGTCAAAAATAATGTTGTTGATAAGGGGCATCCCTGTCGTTCTCCTGTTTTCACTTCGAAAGTTAGGTTGCTCAATCCAACACTGCACGTAAAGTTAGAACAGACGCTCTTTATAATGGAAACAATGCAGCTGGGAATTCCATAAGTCCTCAGTATTTTCCACAGGCGGTCCCTGTGTATAATAATAATAATAATAATAAATTCTTTAACACATTAACTACCGAATTGAAAAACACACTGTGGCCGAATTAAATTTTTTTTTCCATTTTCATCCTGTAGGGGTTTGCACAAAGTAAGCTGTAGTTTTCGTAATTGTTTACAGATTTTTATGAATTACACGTCATTTTAAAGATAAATGAATGTACTATTACAATAAACACCGGTTGTAACTCTAATAGAGGTTGTTGCTATTTAACGGCCCTCCGATGGCCGAGGACTTGCAATATTTTCACAATTATAACTGCTTGCGTCCCATCTCTATCAAAATCACAATTTCAATCAATGTGCACACCGTTTTCACTCTTGTCCTCGTCGCTAGATCTATCAGTCAATTGTTGAAACAAGTTTCTAGCCTATTCAGCCGTAAGACGAGATGTACACGCATTTTTTGTAGTCCTATCAACTAGTTGCCATGGTAAACAGTTTTACACGATTTGGTAACTAACCCAAAACGCTGAAAAATATGACCATAATATCAATTTTCCAGTGTTCTACAACAACCATGCTTTGGGAATTTGTTTTCCGGTGGCAACTTAAAATCTCGAACCAGATCATAGAGTGTTTCAGTACATTTTTCATTCGTTTTATTACTAAGCTTAGATTGGCGCTCTGAGCGGCTTGCGGTCTAAATGTGATTATTTTGTGAGCCGCTGACAGCGGCTTGCGGTGGTTAATGTGTTTTAAGCACCAAACACGGCGCATAAGGCAGAAACCAGTGCTCTCCAGTTGTTCGTTGTGACGCCACTCCTCTTAGCTCTTGCACATTGTTTAATCCCAACGTTCTTCCTTCTCTTATTATTGTTCTTCTGAGTGTTTTTTTTTTTTGGTCTTCCTTTTTTCCTCTTACCCTCAGGAACCCAAGTGAGTGCCTGCAATGGTATTCTGTTGTTTTGCATTCGTAGGACATGACCGATATATGACCATCGTCTTTTCCTTATATAGTTGGAGACATATTTCTGCCTAGAGTCTTCTCTTATTTGTCGATTAGTCTTGAATTCTTTCCAACTGATGTTCATGAGTTTTCTAAGACATTTGTTCTCGCATGTATTCAGCTTGTTCTCCAATGATTTTGTTATTTTCCAACTCTCACAGCCGTATGTTAACACTGAGATAACATTTGAATTAAACAGACGAAGCTTGGTATGTATATTGTAATATAATACATTAATAATACGAACCACACATTGTAATAATATGCGAATCTTCACATGTACGATATCCTGTAAATAAACATGGCTACAACCTGAACATGCTTTTACTGAGTGCCTTCTGAAACATGTGTGTGCTTGTGTAGATGACGAGGTAATGCTTATATACATACATCATAACATTACATGGTGGCCGCGGTCGATACCGGACTGACGCAAAACAGCTACACGATAACACGTGAGTACAGTATTCGGTTAATTTTCGTCATCGAGGTCAGCCATGGCGGCGAAACAATATCGCAACGCACCGCGAATGAGATTCGCCGGTCAAGATGATAAGAGTGAAGCTTTCTTGTTATGGCGCCAACGCATAGATCTATATTCCAAGACCAGTGGTCTGGAAGGACAAACCCTAACTCCATATATCCTAGAAGCATTGGACGATGAAGGTTTGAAAATTTACAACAGTTTTGCTACCGCCATGCCTGTGGAGTCGGCGACAGACCCCGCAGCCATATTGGACGAATTTGAAAAACGTCTGATAATAAAGCACACGAACTTTAGAGCGGCAAGATTAGAACTTCACCACCTGCGACAGAAACCTAGTGAAAGTCTAGATGGTTTTTTCACTCGCATCAAGGAGAAAACAAGTGTATGCAAATTTAACAAAGAAGAAGAAAAAGAGCGAATTATCGAACAGATCCTTCTCAGCACACCAATGCCAGAGTTCCAGAAATGGATACTGAGCCAAAGTGACACACTAACTATACAACAACTTCTGGATGAAGGCAGGAAACACGAGGCACAAGCACTAAACATTAAACAAATTCAGCAAGGTACATTAGCAGCCCAGGTGGATGCAGTGAAAAGCTATAAACCTAGACACAACAAAGCAACTGGTTCGAAGCAACAAGAAAAACACAACACAAGCAGAGGTGCTATGTGTAAATGTTGTGGCCTAAACCACATACAAAACCACTGTCCAGCTAAAGACTCTACATGTCATTACTGCAGAAAGAGGGGCCACTGGATAAAATTATGTTTCAAGAGGAAACAAGACAGTGCTCAACACAACCTTCACAGCAGAGAGTCATCAAAACAAACACATTTTATGATGACTGAGGACCTTGACTCCAGTGAAGAAAGTGATCCTTCCACTTTTGATACTGTGAAGATACTAACTTTCAGTAATGAACCAAAGAGAACGCAGGCTTTCTGCAAGGTACAATTCCGAATACCAGGAATTAAAAGGCACAAAGAAAGATATATTCGGTTCAAGATAGACACAGGTGCCCAAGGTAACACTCTACCCTTAAGAATATTCAGACAGATCATGCCTGACAAGGTGGATGAGCAAGGATTTCCCACAAGGGATGTAAAAAGTAGGAGTGGCAGGACAAAGCTAAGAGCTTACAATGGAACAAGTATAGACTGTTTCGGAGCAGTAACACTTGAATGTTTATACAGAGACTCTGAATGGACATCGTCAACATTTTACTTGGTAGATGTTGAAGGACCTGCAATTTTGGGTTTACCAATGTGCGAAAAGCTGAGTGTGGTAACTATTAACAACATTAAAGAGGGACAAAAAAGAACATCTACTCTACACGTCACTGGAGTAGATGACCAACAAACAGCGATCTTCCCAGAAAGGTTCGACAGAATAGGCAAACTTCCAGGAAAGCAAGATTCTTTTTAAAAGACAACGCTGAGTCAAAGATAGACCCACCTAGAAAGTATCCTATACATGTTAAACAGAAACTTGCCACAGAACTAGAAAAGATGGTGCAGAATGATGTTATTAGAACGGTTGAAGAGCATTCTGAAGTGTAGTCTGTATCACAACCGTTCTAAGCAGGATGGTTCTCTTCGGGTTTGCCTTGACCCAAAACACTTAAACAACAGTCTAAAGCGCTGTCCACACAAAATGCATACAGTGGAAGAGATAACTCACAGATGCCACAATGCCAAATCTTTTTCTAAACTAGATGCTGTACACGGATACTGGAGTGTTGAGATAGCAGAGGAAAGTCAACTCCTTACAACTTTTCGAACACCATTCGGCAGATATTGTTTCAAGAGACTCCCATTTGGTTTGAATGTATCACAAGACATCTTTCACCAGAAGATTGACAACATTGTTGAGCAATGTTCTGGTACAGTGGCTATTGCGGATGACATTGTAGTCTGCGGCAGGTTTCCCATCAGAACACGACAGTAACTTGATTAACTTGATGTATGTAGCACAGGCCAATGGGCTAACATTCAACAGCAAAAAGTGTACAATTAAGGCAACGGAGATACAATTTTTTGGCTTGCTGTACACCCAGAATGGTGTAAAACCAGACCCTAAAAAGGTTGAAGATATTCATGACATGCCAACACCAGCTACAAAGAAGGAACTGCAACAATTCTTAGGTGCTGTCAATTTCCTAGCACAATTCATACCAAATTTGTCAGCTGCTGCAGAACCTTTGCGATCTCTACTACAGAATGAAACTCCGTATGAATGGTCAGAAGACTACCAACACATATTCAACCACTTGAAGACCCTCATATCATCTGATGCATGTTTGAAATACTATGACATGCAAGCACCCACTTTTCTCATGGTTGATTCCAGTCTGAAAGGCCTAGGAGCAGCACTTTTG
This sequence comes from Oreohelix idahoensis, assembly GCA_024509875.1. Classification (NCBI taxonomy): domain Eukaryota; kingdom Metazoa; phylum Mollusca; class Gastropoda; order Stylommatophora; family Oreohelicidae; genus Oreohelix; species Oreohelix idahoensis. Next base: position 104,310 of record JAMPIV010002471.1, read on the forward strand.
CAACCAGACAAAAATCCTGAAGGACACTGATAAGGGTGGATTTGTGCTGAAGTGGTAACTTGCCACCCTTATCGACACCTGGTGTTAAAGTGTAAGATGTAGGTGTCTTCTCTGATTTAGGATGTTGCTGTGTATGTGGTAGTGGAACAGTTCACAGGGTTATCACACAGGCAACATGACGTGTAGAGTCATAGAAAGGGTAACTTCGTTGTATAAGTTTCTTTCATTTATTGCACGCCACAAAACAGTCATGATACTTATGACATCAACATGGTTAACGAGTTCAGCAAGATGATATGGCACATTGAAAACAATTTCTGTAGTCAGCAATGATAGCTGTTGTATATATGCGTCATAAGACATCACAGTTCAATAGATTCAGAAATTCATCAATCATCGAGTGCTAGTTCGTGAAGCTGTATAAATAATAATAATTTCTATAACTTCTGCAACAGTGTCAGCTACAGATCTTCAATGTTCATAAACAATAATAAATGCTCCCATTCTGATGCTAGCAGATCAGTTGTATACAATAAGTCCGTTCACTGTCTGCACGTGAATAGCATACATGGGCTACAGGTCAGCTCGACCTTTATAATGTTCCTAAGTCTAACCATCTGACTTGGACGTGATCTCTGATATAACGAATCCTGGAACACAGACAACAGTCTTGTTGGTCTAGAGCGACCCATATATATTTAACTAGTTCAGGTATACAGATACTGGTGACTTAATCCTAGTCAAAGTACCTCTCCATTTTGCATCACACAGGCGAGCAAATAGGCGACAAAATGACGAACCTCTAGACGATAGCATAAAGTTCGATACAAGAGGAATTACCTTATTTCGGAAAATCAACCATGAACATATGCCTCCAGGCAGGCTGCATAATACTGGGAAATAGTCTAGTTAGCTAACTAACTCACTAAGACACTGTATTTCCCTCAGAGAATCACAAGACGCAGTTGCGTCTGCTCGCTTCTTAAACCATTTCTAAACTGCCCAACTGGGCGGAACACACAGAACGAACTCCCGGTTTGACATGCGCAGAACGACAATCTCTGAGTTGCCGTTCACAATAAGACGATTCGAAGAACATTCGAGATAAAAGTCTTACACAGTCGCGCCTTTTATGGTCATGAAAAGAAGCGTTAAGAAAGGTTTCAGACATCTACCATAGTTGACTGATACTACCAAATAAGGAGATGTGGTCACGCTTCGTTCAAGAAATTATAGACCGAACGTGTCTCTATACAAGAGAAGGCAACTCCTAAAAAATTGTAGTTTCGATAACTCGGATTATGTCCCTTTGACCATAGAAAACATAATACACACTTCAGTCAAAAAAATGATCATACATATGAAAAATGTTTATACAAACGAAAAATAATAATGATCCGTGCGTAACATTACCGCACCCTCCCTGGAAAAAAAAAAATGAAACATTTTTTTTTTTTTTTAAATCCTGGAGCCGGAAAAAATCTAGGCTCCTAACGCACGTATGATGCGTGGATATTTACCTAACAAATTAGCTCAACGCATGGAGCGACACTGAGATCATATCTCAGATCCTTAGAGAAAAAATTTATCTAAGTATACGCTGATATATTCCAGGAAGGTGCCACCAACACACGCCACAATGATGGCAACAACATAATGACAATCAAATTATACTCATACCAATATATGAAATTAAATATATTATGTGTTATCATACAATGTGTTGCAAATAGCGGTGTAATTTACTAATATACCGCACTATATTATTACATTATATAAAGTAACAGTAATTAATAAGTAATACATGTGTTGCTCTTCGGTGACACAAAACATTCAATAGAAGAAGATGTGGACATCATCCGCTCCCAATGTAGGACAGGACTTGATATCCTCAAAGTTCCACAATGGACATAAACTCGCAGACTTCAATGATGTGCTGCGAAAATATCAATAACACAAATCTTAAAGACAACTGGTAAATTTCTTAATACAATCCTGAAAATAATTTATTTAAATGTGGCCGAGTGATCTTTTGGCCCGTATATCACTAACTAAGCCTTCTTAGATAATTACATGGTACAATGTTATAAATTTCCCTCAAAAAAAAAAATGAGACAAAATCTACTAACATGTCATTATAACATTGGACTGTATATCAGGAAATATATATATATGACAGAAGAATCATGTGGAATCGTGTGGACATCTGGACAGAATGTCTGCCATTACATTATCCGAACCACGGATAGCTCGAACCGAGAAATGAAATGGTTGAAGAGCTATGGCATAACGAGTGGACCTCGAGCTCTTCAAGTTTTTGCTCTGAATAGCAGTAAGCGCTTTCTGGTCGGTTTCCACAATGAAATGTGCGCCTAGAAGAAATCTTTGTAACTTCAGAATAGACCATACCATAGCCAATAACTCACGGTCTAAAACCGAGTAATTCTTTTCTGCAGCGTTTAATTTCCTAGAGATATACATCACCGGATGCAAAGTATCAGAATACTCCTGCATTAGTGCTGCCCCAATCCCTGTTGACGAGGCGTCACTTCGAAGAACAAAAGTCTTCTCAATAGTAGGTAACTTAAGAATAGGTGGAGATGAAAATAGGGCTTTAACCTGGTCCAATGAGGATTGACATTCTTTAGACCAGCGGATCAGATTAGGCGACCCTTTCTTCAATAAAGTAGAAAGCGGTGCCATAATGGAGGACAGATTCGGAATGAATCGTCCGTAGAATTGAATCAAACCTAATAGACTCCTTACTTGTTTCTTCGTCTTAGGGACCGAAATGTTAAGTATTTTTGAAACATTGTGGTCCTCTGTCTTTAAAAGACCATGACCAACCCGATGACCTAGGAAAGAAATCTCGCTAAATCCTATAAAGGCTTTAGAGGGTTTTGCAGTCAAGTTATACTCGCGAAGAGTAGACAGTAATTCGTATAAACCCAAATAATGATCTTCCCAAGAATCACTGAATAGACAGATATCATCTAGGTATGCTATGACATCTGTACGATATGCGAGAATTCGCCGCATCATGCGTACGAATGTAGCAGGGGCGTTCATAAGACCAAAAGGCATGAAATTCCATTGGAATAAACCCCTAGGTGTAGAAAAAGCTGTAAAAGGTTTGGCACGTTCAGTTAGCGGGACTTGCCAATAACCTTTAGACAAATCTAGTTTGGTAAAGAATCTAGAATTAGAAAGTTTATTGAGTAGCTCTTCTAATGAAGGCATAGGTTCAGCATCGAACTTCGTAACTTGGTTCAATTTGCGATAATCTACGCAAATGCGAATGTTATTATCCTTCTTTCGAACAATAACCATAGACGAAGAGTATGCTGAAGTGGATGGTTCAATGATTTCCAAACGTATCATTTCATCCAACTCTTTTTTTCGACTTGAGACTGGAAATGAATAGGTATTGGATATGGTCTGACTCTGATAGGATTGTGATCAGTTAGCACAATGTCATGTTCTATGACATGTGTGTGTCCCGGGATGTCTGTAAGAACATCCTGAAATGTTTGCAACATCGAAGAAACTTGTCGATGTTCCTCAGCGGAAAGATTTGGAGAAACGGTCACGTTTTTCCAAGATTCCGTAGAATAAAGTGGGACCATAGAAAGAGGAAGATTGACATCAGAAAAAGTAGTTTCCTCATCCTGTATAACTGACAGAGATGAGTACTGACCATGAGTTGCTTGTGAATTGTCCGTAGCCTGGAAAATAGGCTGCAAATAGTCAGGTCTTTCATAAAATTCTGTGAGCATATTTATGTGGAAAGTTTTATGCTTTCCATCAATATCGACAACATAGTCGACATCAGAAATTTTGGAGACTATTGCATATGGACCTTTCCATGCAATTAGAAGTCTGTTCTCCCTTGAAGGAAGTAGAACGAGAGCTTTGTCACCTGGACAAAGTTGTCGTAGACATCTATTCTTATTTGCAAACTGCCTTGCCTTTTCTTTAGCAAATTCTGAAGACGAAGTTGCTAGTTTGCATGCCTCGATGATCTTTTGCCTAAGAGCAATGACGTACTCATAAGAAGATTGAGTCTCATCGCTAATATTATCGGCAGTGATTAGATCGTGAAGTAAAGACATAGGGCCGCGCGGTTGCGCGCCAAAGACAAGTTCAAAAGGGGAAAACCCCGTATGTTCATTGGGGACCTCTCTATACGCAAAGAGAGCCGCGGGTAAGACCCTGTCCCAATCCTGAGGATGATCCTCAGTTATTTTACCAAGTAAAGTTTTCAGAGTCCTATTTAAACGTTCGACCAACCCATTAGACATTGGGTGATAGATACTGCTGAGAGACCTTTTAATGTGTAGCATAGACATTACCTGTGACATAGTGTCTGATATAAGTTGAGTGCCATGGTCTGACAATATTTCTCCGGGAAAACCCAAGCGAGAAAATATCAGCCAAAGAGCGTCTGCGATATCAGCAGTTGAGATGCTCTTGAGAGGTATTGCCTCTGGCCAACGTGTGCACATATCGACACATGTAAGGATAAATTGATGTCCTCTAGCCGACTTAATTCTAAAAGGACCGATAATATCTATTGCCATTTTTTGAAAAGGGCGAATAGGAATGTCAGCAGCCTGGATAGGCGCAGCATGTCGTGGTCCTTTAGATTTGACCTCCTGACATACTTTGCAAGAGCGACAGTACATTCGTATGTCCTTGCTCACAAATGGCCAAAAGAAAGCCGCAAGAACCCTCGACTTTGTACGGGAAAAACCCATATGTCCAGCACATTGCGAGTCATGAGCATGTTGCAATATTTGCAATCTCATGCTCTTAGGCACAAGAATTTGTGAATGAGTGGACGTAGTCGAGTCTTGTACCATACGTACAAGTACGCCGTTCTTCATAGAAATCCAAGATTTCCTATTAGTGTTCTGATTAGGATCACCTTTTTTTGCTAGAATGAAGAATTTTTGTAAAGAAGGATCTTCTTCTTGCAATTTGATAAATGAGTCACGTGTAATAGTCAAGTGACTATCTTGGTCATTTACTTCATCATTATTAGTTAATGAAGTTTGAGGTGGATCCAGAGCATGTGCTCTTGTGACCACCGCATTGGTAGCTTCAATGTTTTGCTCTTCCCAAACAGCAATCTGCTGTGGGGTACATTCCCTAACTCCGTGAATACGACCAATAATAAGGTCCGCAATAGGGTTTGGAAGTAGACACGCGTGGACCTCTCCCGTGAAGAAAGGAGTAGCAATGTGTATTATAGCAGTAGGATACTTTTCTAACGTGCCACCAAATGTGACACATTTGATGACTTTTCCTGTAGCACAGGATGGATCTACAAGAGATTGCCTAACGCCGACAGTAGTACATCCAGAATCAAACAACACTGAGACTGGATTACTATTTACTAGCCCCTTATGTAATATAAGAGAACCTCTCCCATCATGAGCAACATTAGCAGGAAGAGCGGGCAAAGGATGACCACAGCTTAGAGTACTAATGGTTTTCGGATCAAATAAAGTACTGCATTGGATACACTTATTTGCCCTACGAAAATCAAAAGATGAGCATCCGATAGCATTATGGTCTTTATCATTATTAACCTGTTTATCTGCTCCCTGAGATTCTTGTTGAACAGAATTTGTCTGTTGATATCTTTTTCTCTTATGTTGCGATCTACCGCGACCATTATTGCCTCTGCAATTATCATTAAAGTCCCTACTGTAATTTTTATCCTGGTTTGAGTTCCAGTTTCCATAACTGTCATTACTATCTCTATGCTGTTGAGAACCTCTATTATCTTGGTATTGAGGTCTCTGCATAAAATATTTTCCTCTATACCGATTACCTTTGTGAAAATTTCTAAAGTTAACCGGAGTAGAATAACGTGTAGTATTAGGTTGTCTCCAGTTCTGGGAAGAAGAATCACCCTGGAATTGATCACTATGGTTCTGGGCATAATTACGATTACTCTTTTTATTGAAATTTTTCTGGCTACCCTGAAATTTACGCATAAAATTTGGGCCATAAGGTGCTGCCGAAGCAACTGGCAGACCTTCTTTCACCTTAGAGTTACTAATGGTTATGTGCGGATGCGCAGTAACATACTGGCTACAGTATTCTTCCATTTCTTTTATGTTTTTAGGCTTACGCTCATGAAGAAAAGATAGAAAAGCTTCATTAACAGAAGACATAACCTTATCTCTAAGTAGTAAATCCATAAGAGCTTCAAATGTATTTTCTGTCTTAGACAACTCAACCCATCGTAAAAAAGTAAGACGGATGCCTGAGATGAATTCAGAGAATTCAACTCCAGTTTCTGGTAACATGGTTTTAAATTTAAGACGATATCCGTCCTCGTTAAGTTGGTACTTCTTTAACAACGCCGCCCTGACAACCTCATAGTTGTTTTTGTCAGGCACATCTACCATACTCAACAAAGTCAAAGCATCACCTCTAAGTATCTTGGACAGATGATACACATATAATGTTTTATCTATATTATGTACATTACATGCACTTTCAAATCTATCTAGATAAAATGTTATATCATCGATTGAGGGATTAAATGCTGGTAGATTAAGCTTGAAATCCTTAGCATTAGTCTTATTTGACACCTTATTTGCCTCATTAGCATTACCAGTGTTCAATAACTTTAACTTCTCTAACTCTAAAGCTAAGACTTTTTCATCATGTTCCATTTTTGCTTTTCTCTCATCAGCCTCTCTTTGTAACCTTCTTTCTTCAGCCTCAGCCTGTAACTTTCTTTCTTCAGCCTGGGCCTGTAACTTTTTTTCTTCAGCTTCTTTTTCAAGTCTCTTATTTTCAGCTTCAGCCTGGGCCTGTAACTTTTTTTCTTCAGCTTCTTTTTCAAGTCTCTTATTTTCAGCTTCTCTTTTTTGTTTTTCCATTTCCATTTGAAATCTTTTTTCCTCCACCTGCATCTGCAGTTTCTTTTGTTCTATTTCAGCCTCTATTCTCTTTTGTTCAGTTTGTTCTTTCATTTTCTTTTCTTCCGACTTCAATGCCTTGGCATATTGAACAGTCGCAAATTCTTCTAATTTATCACCTGTCTTCCCAAGGGCGTTACCCTGCTCAATAAAGTACTCAAATGTAGACATGATGTCCAAAATGTGAGTACAGAACCTGAAATAATTAATTATCTTATTTCAATGTTAAATAGCAACAAGACTTAATAAAGTGCTTGTATAATCTCTATGTTGAACCCAATCTCTGTGGGAAACAGGAGTTGACACCAACTTGTATTATCAAATGTATAATAATATCACAAGTCACCTCTTAATTAACAGTGCACTACCCAAATCAGTGCATAATCATCAGTTATTTATCATAACTGCACTACAATAGTGCATAAGCAAAAACACCAGTTTGTTATGATAAGTGCACTATAGACCAATAGTGCATGAGCATATATCAACAATAGTGAAAGCTAACTATGCAAGAACTATGTAAACAATAACAAGACAATGTAAACAATAGCAAAGGTCACCAACAATGTAAACAATAACAAAGATCAAAGTCAATGTAAACAACAACAAAGATCCGAGTCAATGTAAACAATAACAAAGATCAGAGTCAATGTAAACAATAACAAAGATCAGAGTCAATGTAAACAATCAACAAAGATCAAACAATACGAAAACATTCGCATAAGTCAAATACACAAACAGCAAAACTAAAAAGAAATATGCGAAGATATGACTAACAAATGACGCTACAGTGTATACACAAAAATATACGTAAAGAACTGAATAATAGCAAAGGGGAGACCTACAAATACAAACAATCGAAATCGAAACTAAAAACACAAAGAAAGAGAGAAAAGAAAAAAAAAAAAAAAATATATATATACAAGAAACAGAAATAAAGCACAACTCGTCACAACTAAACAGATATAGCAACGATTGTCGCTAGCAAATTTCACTGTAGGAAATTCGCACAGTCCCTAACGAAAACGCTAACAGTAGAACCTCTGTGACGTGGTATCTTCTACTGCAAGACTCCGCCCAACCGAGAAAACCCGCTGAAATATAAACATATAAATATACAAATAACAAAAAACATATAACATATAAACATGTATCATGAAAACAATAGGAGAAAGTGTGAAAGTACAGAAGGCTCAGTTAGAACATAAGGGCACAGTTCACAAACAAAACAGGCCACTTAACTTCTATAAATCCAGCGTCAGCACGGTGCAGAACAGGATGTAATCAGCATTCTGAGGATAATGATCCAACGTTGATTAACTTCTGCTCCCATAAACAGCCATGACGAAGGAAATGAGCTTCTAATACTGCAACAGTTGTTACGGCACTTGACCTTCTGAATCTTCTAAATTGATTTAACCGGCACTTGACCTTCTGAACCCGCAGCAGTACCCCTGAGACCGGAACAGTTGTTACGGCACTTGTCCTTCTTTTCACCAGATCAGGAAATCCATTCGCTCGGTACTTGTCCTTCTAATTTTACATAAACTTCAATATTGCCGAGCAGCGCCGGGTAGTTTCAAAATCAGCAACTGTCAGAAAATCCGGATACTTTCAATAAAATTTCTTGTAAGGTGGTAGTTGATGCTGTAGTTGTATCTAGTATGATGATGATGTCTGGGTTTGCTGACCCCCTTGATAGCTGGAATCAGAGTGAACCAACCTATGGCCACCAAAAATGATATGGTGCGCCAAAATATCAGATGATAGAACCAGCTCTGGCCACCAAAAATGATAAGGGTGGATTTGTGCTGAAGTGGTAACTTGCCACCCTTATCGACACCTGGTGTTAAAGTGTAAGATGTAGGTGTCTTCTCTGATTTAGGATGTTGCTGTGTATGTGGTAGTGGAACAGTTCACAGGGTTATCACACAGGCAACATGACGTGTAGAGTCATAGAAAGGGTAACTTCGTTGTATAAGTTTCTTTCATTTATTGCACGCCACAAAACAGTCATGATACTTATGACATCAACATGGTTAACGAGTTCAGCAAGATGATATGGCACATTGAAAACAATTTCTGTAGTCAGCAATGATAGCTGTTGTATATATGCGTCATAAGACATCACAGTTCAATAGATTCAGAAATTCATCAATCATCGAGTGCTAGTTCGTGAAGCTGTATAAATAATAATAATTTCTATAACTTCTGCAACAGTGTCAGCTACAGATCTTCAATGTTCATAAACAATAATAAATGCTCCCATTCTGATGCTAGCAGATCAGTTGTATACAATAAGTCCGTTCACTGTCTGCACGTGAATAGCATACATGGGCTACAGGTCAGCTCGACCTTTATAATGTTCCTAAGTCTAACCATCTGACTTGGACGTGATCTCTGATATAACGAATCCTGGAACACAGACAACAGTCTTGTTGGTCTAGAGCGACCCATATATATTTAACTAGTTCAGGTATACAGATACTGGTGACTTAATCCTAGTCAAAGTACCTCTCCATTTTGCATCACACAGGCGAGCAAATAGGCGACAAAATGACGAACCTCTAGACGATAGCATAAAGTTCGATACAAGAGGAATTACCTTATTTCGGAAAATCAACCATGAACATATGCCTCCAGGCAGGCTGCATAATACTGGGAAATAGTCTAGTTAGCTAACTAACTCACTAAGACACTGTATTTCCCTCAGAGAATCACAAGACGCAGTTGCGTCTGCTCGCTTCTTAAACCATTTCTAAACTGCCCAACTGGGCGGAACACACAGAACGAACTCCCGGTTTTTGACATGCGCAGAACGACAATCTCTGAGTTGCCGTTCACAATAAGACGATTCGAAGAACATTCGAGATAAAAGTCTTACACAGTCGCGCCTTTTATGGTCATGAAAAGAAGCGTTAAGAAAGGTTTCAGACATCTACCATAGTTGACTGATACTACCAAATAAGGAGATGTGGTCACGCTTCGTTCAAGAAATTATAGACCGAACGTGTCTCTATACAAGAGAAGGCAACTCCTAAAAATTGTAGTTTCGACAACTCGGATTATGTCCCTTTGACCATAGAAAACATAATATACACTTCAGTCAATAAAAATGATCATACATATGAATAATGATAATACAAACGAAAAATAATAATGAAAAGAACTGATATACCATGGAGTGGCCAAGCTCTATCAGGGAAGTTCCAACACACATCCGTCCATGATGAGGGACGAGTTAAGCATCGAAGATGGTCTGATCCTTAAAGGAGATCGCATTGTTGTACCAGCAACTCAACGCGATATCATCCTTAAACAGCTCCATAATAGTCACCCTGGGATTGTGAAGACACAACAGAGAGCAAAGAACGATGGTTACTGGCCACAGATAAACAAGGACATAGAAAAACTATGTAAAAACTGTTTCAATTTGCCAAGAACATGCAAATAGGCAGTGCAGAGAACCTCTCATACCATCAGACATACCATTGAGGCCTTGGAGCATTATAGGAACTGATATTTTCTCAATCGACAATAATGACTATCTTATTATTGCTGATTACTACAGCAAATTTCCCATCATTGAGAAACTTCCACAACCCACACCATCAGCTGTTATTGCAGACATTACAAAGAAGTATTGCAGCATGTTTGGCATCCCAGATGAAATTAGATCAGACAACGGTCCACATTTCTCAGGTCAAGCATACAGAAACTTCACTAAGGACTGGAAGATCAAACACACAACATCATCACCTAGATACCCTAAATCTAATGGTTTCATTGAGAGACAGATACAAACTATCAAGTCAATCATGAAGAAAACAAGAACAGCGGATGTACACCTAGCACTCTTGAGATGGAGAACAACACCGGTAGACAGTAAGATCGACAGTCCAGCAGAACTTATGTTTGATAGAAGAATTAAAGACCTCCTACCATCTAAGGTCCACTTCCGTCCACAACATAGAGACAGCACATATGATCAACTTCAGCATCGTCAGCAAGTTCAGAAATCCAACTATGACAAATGTGCTAAAGACTTACCACCATTATATCCTGGTCAGCATGTGACTACCTACAACCACAACAATGACACATGGTCAAAAGCAACAATCATTTCCAGAAACCCTGAACCCAGGAGCTATACTTTAAGACCAGACAGCAGCAACAACCTCCTGAGGCGAAACAGAGTGGACATTAGAGAAATCCCACAGAATACAACAGAGAAGAGAATTCCCACGCTTACAACAGGCAATGCAGTAACTCCAGACCTTGGTACCCCACAAAACCAACAAGCGCCAAGGCCGAAATCACAACCAACTCAAGCTAAACCAGGGACTTCCGCAGAACCACCAGCACTTTACACCACTCGTTCTGGCAGTACAGTGACACCTCCCAGCCGATACAGACAGTGACATATATATACTCACACTGAGCATTACACATACTTATCCTTTCTCACATGAAACATTTCGTTGGAAATGTTTGCACACATTTTTTTTTTCAAAAAAAGGGGGGATGTAATATAATACATTAATAATACGAACCACACATTGTAATAATATGCGAATCTTCACATGTACGATATCCTGTAAATAAACATGGCTACAACCTGAACATGCTTTTACTGAGTGCCTTCTGAAACATGTGTGTGCTTGTGTAGATGACGAGGTAATGCTTATATACATACATCATAACATTACATATATTCAATGATCGTAATTTCCAAATGTTAGATAATCTATTGAAGGCGCTAGCTGCCAAAGCAATTCTAGTATGAATTTCTCTTGTTGTGTCACCATCCTGAGTCATTTTACTGCCTAAATAATTGAAACTTTCAACTTTCTGTAGTTTTTCCCCGTTCAGGATTATATTAAAGGTCTCGTTAAAAAAGTTCATAACTTTAGTTTTAGAGGCATTTATTTGGAGACCTATTTTAACCGAAAGATGACACAAATTATTTACTGCTTCTTGGGATTGTCTGGGTGTTGAACTTAAGAATGATATATCATCTGCGAAATCCAGGTCCCCCAGACATTTTCCATTTGTCCATTTTATACCTAATTGTTCATTGTGTATACAAGCTGTCTAAAGCCTTTTCAAAATCAACAAAGTTAATGTACATTTTTTCAGTAGTCATCCCTATGTACAACCATATTAAGTCACATTTTAAGTCATGCCTGAGAGAGAGCAGTTCCATTTCTCTATGTCTTTTTCAGTGTCCATCTATCTCTCTAACCCTGTATGTCCCAGAACAACGACTGCCAAGTGAATGAACGAACAAACAAACTTTATTTTCGAAGGGTTAAGAATTGGGCACGCATGCCTGTCTAACATTCTGCCCTTCAGCATGCTATCAGCAGGCTTCCTCAATGTATATCACCAGGGCTTGAGAGGGCAGCAAAGAAAAGAACACTGCATCCTATCGTGCATGTCATAGGAGTTGATTATGGAAGGGTTGGCTACTCCATCGTGTAAAAACGTTAAACAAAAAAACAAAAACTTAAAAAACAACATGGTTAAGTAATGAGAGTAAAAAAATGTAGGTAAAGTATCCTTTTACACGCCCATTGAGGCATATTGGGAATACCTTCCACATATCCTGCCCACTGCTTTGAGAGCACTGGCCTTTTGATATAATTATTTGTTCCTCCAACTCTTTGTCTTGTCTCCACTGCTGCCAAGATATATGTATGATTCTTTATGCTGCAAGGATGCAATTTCCAGTGCTACCTGGCTATTGCATCCATTTTCCTTCCCTACGATGCATATCATGAGTTATCTAGGCGAGACTATGTCACCATTTTTCGGCCCATGCACTGGATGCAACAGATTGAGATACCATCTATACCACAAGTACAGAATAGGTGCAACAGATCTGTGGCACCAACCCAATGACAGCCAAACACCTTCTGAAGTCCTGCACAACATACAGCAATGGAGTAGCATATGGCAACAACCTACTTCAGTCCCCAAAGACTGTTTGGAGAGGTCATGAGCCTTGAGCTGACTACGGCCTTATTCGAGTCATTAATGTGGAAGTCTGAAGACAAATGAGGACGTCCCTCCATTAAGCACTCACATTCTGCCCCCCACATCTATCTTGTCCCACACAAATTTTGCAGACATACTGGTACAGTGTTTGTTAACTAAAATGTGATGAGTAAACAACATAAACATATGGAGCTCAAAAGAAATCAAGTCGGACCCACAAATCAAAATCTTCAAATTGAAATGTCAAGTCAGTCCTATTGTATGGCTCTGAAACTTCTTCTTCTTTGATCCATAACCGCCAACCGTCAAAGGAGTCAGCAGCCATCATGCCTGGTGGCATCTTGTAGGGCAGCAAAAACAACAACCAAAAAGCTACAGACTTTCATAAATGGGTACTTGCGTACATTAGCAAAATTGAAGTGGTATAAGATTACTAATGTGGAACTGATAAAAACCAGACAAGTGCCAGTGGAACAAGAGATAAGATGACACTGAAGATGGATAGGACACACACCGAGATGAAATCTTTTGACATTATTATCAGGCAGTCCTTGTTCTGTAATCCCTAAGGTGAGAGAGGGAGACCTAGGAACACATAAAAAAGACACGAATGACACAAAACTAAAACATCCCATACAAGTCCACTGCAGCTATCAATTCTCAAAACACGTGGCAACATTAGTAACACAGTTTATTAGTATACACCAAACCACTGAAATAATTTAGTTAATATAAATGTTCACAATTAACAAAAACTAATAAATGACACAAACTTTGGTCATACACAAATTCAAAGAATGCAAAATTTAAAAAAAAAAATGAACAGCAACAAAGTATAAAGCATCCACCATTAACTGTACAGCAGTGCTTCTTAAATGTGGGTGTGAAATCTGACATGCCAGATAGCTTGGAAGGCATATCAACATATACACAGAGAATGAATTTTTTGTCAAATATAACACTGACAATGTGAATTCAGTGAATATAAATATTATATAAGATATAAACCATCTTGATAAAGTTTATAATGTTGGTGACAATTGTGTTCATTATGTCTACAGCTGCCATGAACAAGCACTAGACATGACTCCAACAAACATTTTTAATTGATGTGCCTCTAAATCTAATGACCCATTTTCAGGGCTCAATACACACACTGAATATATCAATAAAATAAGTTTTTATTTTGTGTAAACAGTTACGTTTATACCTGTCTTTGTGCTTCTGACATGTTTTGTAAGCTAGAAGATAAAGGGGTGTGAGGCTTCTTAAGATGTCATAATGGGAGGTAAGAAGCTCTTACTATGCTGTAAAGGGATGTGAGGCTGCTTAAGATACTGTAAAGGGGTGTGGGGTTACTTAAGATACTGTAAAGGGGTGTGAGGCTACTTAAGATACTGTAAAGGGGTGTGGGACTAAGACTAAAAGGTTACGAAGCACTACATAAGATATATTACTGGGGACCATCTGGACTTAACAGGAATGTTGTAATTAGCCACTTTCATTATAAATAAGAAGTACTGCAATAATTGACTGTTATGTACTGCCACAATTGACTTGTCAGTTTTAGCCGTATAATCTTTACCTTTCATAACGGGTGCTTCACTTGACCGTTGTGTGCCAAGATTTCATCAACACCCTCAAACTACCCAAGAAGCACAGGACTTCCTGTCATGTGACATCTGCTGAAACTCTTTCCATGTCTTCTTGATGTTTGTCTCCAGTTCTCTTCTCCATGGGTGGACTCCACTCTACCTCACTTCCCTTGGGGATTCCTGGACAAGAACTACCTTGTAATACTATCAAGTTTCCACAATGTGTTGTTTGGTCTCCACTCTACCTCACTTACCTTGGAGATTCCAGGACAAGAACTACCTTGTAATGCTATCAAGTTTCCTCAATGTGTGACTTATCCATCTCCAGCATCTTCTTATTCTTATTATCTCATGTCCCAGTGGCACTAGTCTGATTCTTGTCATCAGTGATCACATACCACTTCAATCCTACTTTATACAAGCAGCCATTTAAGATAATAGAGAGGTTTACAGACACATGGTTGGTCCTGATCCTTATGACAACAAAACAACTTGAGAAAACATGCTGATAGCACTACATGGCATTGGGCTGAAGGGCAAGAGCCCAAGTGCTGCTGGATTAATAATAACAAGATAAATAACTTTCTTCAGCCATGGACCCCTTTTTGATTGTCTAGCGGCAGACCACGGTCCTCTTAGATTGTCCATTGAAGGCCACGGACCTCTTAGATTGTCCATTGAAGGCCAAGGACTCCTTAGGTTGTCCAGCTGAAGGCCAAGGATACCTTAGATTGTCATGCTGAAGGCCACTGACCTCTTAGATTGTCCAGCTGAAGGCCACGGACCTCTTAGATTGTCCAGCTGAAGGCCAAAGACGTCTTAGATTGTCCAGCTGAAAGCCAAGGACCCCTTAGGTTGTCCACTGAAGGCCAAGGACCCCTTAGGTTGTCCACTGAAGGCCATGGGCCTCTTAGATTGTCCAGCTGAAGGCCACTGACCCCTAGATTGTCCAGCTGAAGGCCACGGACCCCTTAGGATGTCCACTGAAGGCCATGGACATCTTAGGTTGTCCACTGAAGGCTACTGACCCCTTAGATTGTCCAGCTGAAGGCCAAGGACCCCTTAGAAAGAATGTACATATACACAATTACATTTTGCATACAAGTAATACGTTTTATTAAAAAGAAAAAAATTGTTAAGCTTACATACAGTTATACTCAAATACAATAACAATCTGTAAAAAGAAGATATTTACTTACATAAGAAATGGATTATTTGTTTCCTCTGCTTAAAAAAAAAAAAAAAAAAAAAAAAAAAAAAAAAATGAAATTCCTTAAAACAAACATTTAAAAAATAATGGACAAAATACATCCTGAGAGCACTTTGAAATTCAACTGTGTCTTAATACAGTGTTGTGTCTTTCAGGTCTCAGTTAGTTAGTCTAGGAATGAGAAGTTTAATTTAATATTACAGTTTGTGTTAGGAAATACATCATGGGTTGACAATGTACAGACCTACTAGTTAATAAAGAAACACTTGGTGCATGAATTCGTTTGGAAATGAAAACAGCTCACAATATACTGACACTGGACAGTTTTTTTTTTTGCCCGAATGTTAAATACAAAACATATAACAATTAGCCCAGCATTTCTTAAGTTGTATTTTGTGATATATATAGGAACATATTTGCAATGTCAAAAGCTGTAAGAATAGAGATGACAAAATTATTTCTTAGTTAAACGCTAGCTTTTTTTGTCTGTATCATGGTGTCCCACTACCATCACATTATCTTTGATAATTTGATATTCAGCACCATGTTAACAAACAGATACATATTAGCACCATATAACATATATATGTATATATATATATATGTATATATGTATATATATATATATATATATATATATATATATATATATATATATATATATATATATATATATATATATATATACTATGATAATAATAATAGCCCCTTCAGTCATAACTGAATATGGGAATGAGCACCAGAGGTGACAGCCCCCAGCTGCTTATTTTCCTGGTGTTCCTTTCAACATTTTCTTCTCTCTTCTGCTCATCATGTTAGGTTTTTTTTTGCCCAACCTGATGTGGTGCGGCAGAAAACATTGCTACTTGGTGCGATTGGCAGCTTCATCCTTCCAGGCTGTTGGATTTATGTCCAGTACTCTCATGTCTCTCTTGTACACATTTTCGAATCTCAGCTGTAGTCGTCGAATTGTTCTTTTGCGATATATATATAGTATTTTATCAGTGCCACTGTTACACTCATCAGTAGCTCCTATCTTTAATTTTTGTTGAGGTGGTAATATGTACCATTTTGTGTGTGTACACATGTATATGTATTTATTTATTGTTAGAGAGATAGACAGAAGGAGCCAAACCAAAAAAACACTTTGAGATGGGAACTGGAGGCAGACATGAAAGAGTTATGGTAAGACATTTAACAGATGACACAGGAAGTAAAGGCTTGACATACATTTGTTAAGGCCCTACTGCTCCTTAGGAAACTGAAAAATAATTCATTTATAACCCTCCACTCCCAAAGGAGCATAGGCCTTCAACAAACACATGCCAAGTCCTCCTGTCACGTGCCATCATCTCAAGTTCTTTACACATTATCCTCATCATTTTCATGAAAGCTCCTCTTGCTTTTTGAATTCTTATTTTGATATTGTCTGACCCTCTAATTTTGTCTGTATTGCTGCCAAGATATGTGTACGATTCTACATCTTTTAGTGGTGTTATGTTATGTTCAACCCTGCATTTATTCTCATTATTTTTGTCTGTTCCCTGTGTATTTTTAGACCCAATTGCTGTGACCTCTCATCGAGTGTTTTCAATTTGTCCTGTATCTGATTAGGATTATGGGACAGAAGAGCCAAGTCATCAGCAAAATCCAGATCATCCAATTGCTTTGTCAGAGTCCACTGGATTCCATTTCTGTTGTAGCACACATACAACATTTATAGCACTTTTTTTAAAAATGCTACAATTTGAGCATCCATAGAAAACACTGCATCATCTATCATAATTACATGGCTTCTTTTCTGTATGTCTGAATATGTTCTTAGCTAACAGGTAGAGGCCACACTTTACAACAAACAAAATCACATTTATAAGACCTCTCTGTGGTATATCACAAAATATAGCACCGCAAAGATTACATTTATCTTGCTGAGATGCATGGAGGCATATCTGGAGTCATCTTTAACTGACCACCAGCTATACACAATGCTGCTGTGTACATATGTGGAAGTGAACCTCTGTGAGGCTAATTACACCCTCAATGACGCTTGAAATCATCCACAACTTCCATGGATTCCCTCCATGGTGAAACGTGCTGAGAACTCAGCATTGCACACTAAGCTTTGATTCCCAGACGTGATTCTTTAGCTTTGACCTGGTTGACTGCATGTAGGAGGATCTCACTATGGACCCACTGATAAGCAGGGGAACTGAGAAGTGGCTCTGTGCAGGACATGACATTTCCTTGGGAGAGCCCAGAACCAGAGAACAGTATTTTAACTCTACATAGTTGGACAGCCCTCTTGGATGGCACGGAATGCACAGTATGCCACATACTTCTTACTCCTAGCTTGATACCCCTATGTGATGATCCTTTAAATGCAAGCTAAGCTGGAAAAACTGAGCTCATGACTTTAACTCAATATGTTTCGGAATGGTAGAAAAGTCACAAGAAAAGCCTAGATCTTCAGTGTTACTAAAGAGTGCTGAGCTTGTTACTGGCTGCAAAAGAGTGAGAAAATCAGCAGCCCTTTTAAACAACAACAATAACAAATCTGGTTGCGATTTCAATTTACACAACAAAATACTTTTTTCACTACCACTTTGCAAAATGAAGTCCACAGGAAGTGATCAAATAAATTAAACCATCAAGATATTTTGTGAAAAGGGGGCTGAAGAATAATGAATGAGTAAAGTTGAATTACAAACATCATGCTTACAAATTGTGTAAGGTAAACACATACATTTTCTCTGATGTACGTCTAGTGTGCAGTTTTAGAATACAGACGAGTAAACTCAACACCACAAACATTGCACTTACAAATTGTCTCTCATGTATGTTTTGTAAATTGTGTGTTGTTTTAGAATGTAACAACACTCTTAGGAAGTCCCTCTCATGTGTGCCTTCTTTTGTGTAATTTTAGAATACAGACTTGAGAAAACCTAATACCTAATACAACAAGCATCACATTTACAACTCTCTCCAATGTGTTTCAACACGTGTATCTTTATTTGGGTAGCCTGAGAAAACGCATCACCACAAAGATCACACCTATTGGTTTTTCCTCTGTATGTTGCCTTATTAGAGAAGTGTATTCAAAAAATCTTAAACTTATAAGGTTTCTGTGTCCTTTTGTGTCTCTCTTCAAATTATTATTTTTAGAAAATTCTGCTTCACAAACATTACACTTATAAGGTTTCTCTACTGTGTGTGTCAATGTGTGACTCTTTAAAGCCCCATTCTGAGAAAATTTTGCAAAACAAACATCACACTTATAAGGTTTCTCTCCTGTGTGTGTCAATGTGTGACTCTTTAAAGCCCCATTCTGAGAAAATTTTGCTCCACAAACATCACACTTATAAGGTGTCTCTGCTGTGTGTGTCCATTTGTGACTCTTTAAAGCACCACTATGAGAAAATTCTGCCCCCCAAACATCACACTTATAAGGTTTCTCTCCTGTGTGTGTCCTCTTGTGACTCTTTAAATGACCATTTTGAGAAAATTCTGCTCCACAAACATCACACTTATAAGGTTTCTCTCCTGTGTGTGTCCTTTTCTGACTCTTTAAAGAACCACTAAGAAAAAATTCTCCTCCACAAACATCACACTTATAAGGTTTCTCTCCTGTGTGTGTCAATGTGTGACTCTTTAAAGCCCCATTCTGAGAAAATTTTGCTCCACAAACATCACACTTATAAGGTTTCTCTCCTGTGTGTGTCCTGTTGTGAATCTTTATAGACCCACTAAGAGAAAATTCTGCTCCACAAACATCACGATTATAAGGTTTCTCTCCTGTATGTGTCCTTTTGTGAATCTTTAAAGTACCATTAAGAGAAAATTCTGCTCCACAAACATCACACTTATAAGGTGTCTCTCCTGTGTGTCCTTTTCTGACTCTTTAAAGCACCACTTTGACAAAACCCTGCTCAACAAACATCACACTTATAAGGTATCTCTCCTGTGTGTGTCCTTTTGTGACACATTGCAGCACCACTTTGAAAAAATCCTGCTCCACAAACAACACACTTTTAAGGTGTATCTCCTGTGTGTGTCCTTTTGTGACTCTTTAAAGCACCACTAGGAAAAAATTCTGCTCCACAAACATCACACTTATAAGGTTTCTCTCCTGTGTGTGTGTCCTCTTGTGACTCTTTAAAGCACCACTTTGAGAAAATTCTGCTCCACAAACATCACACATAAGGTTTCTCTCCTGTTTGTGTCATTTTGTGACTCTTTAAAGCACAACTAAGAGAAAATTCTGCTCTTCAAACATCACACTTATAAGGTTTCTCTCATGTGTGTGTCCTTTTGTGTCTCTTTAACTCTTTCACTCCCATGCAGTTTTTACGTTTTACCCTGTCACAAAAATGGATGCCGCTTTCCGCACAGGTTTTCAATCAAGCAGTAAAAATATATATTTATGATACAATATAAAATATCAATATAATGTTGTATATTGGTTGAAGAATTCTTATAAGTTGTTTAAAGTCTGTATGCAACAAATAAAGTTCTTTTACACCGTGTATTCACGAGAAGATCTGACCATAACCAAACGGGCGTACAAGACGGCCCTAGGGAGAATAAAATGCCGTACCATATCTTGACGTGCTATACGGCTCGTGGGAAACAATGAGTTAAAGCCACATTCTCAGAAAATTCTGCTCCACAAACATCACACTTATAGGTTTCTCTCTTGTGTGTGTCAATTTGTGACACATTAAAGCCCCATTCTGAGAAATTTCTGCTCCACAGACATCACACTTGTAAGGGTTCTCTCTTGCGTGTGTCCCTCTCATGTGTGCCTTCTTTTGTGTAATTTTAGAATACAGACTTGAGAAAACCTAATACCTAATACAACAAGCATCACATTTATACATCTCTCCAATGTGTTTCAACACGTGTATCTTTATTTGGGTAGCCTGAGAAAATGCATCACCACAAAGATCACACCATATGGTTTTTCCCCTGTATGCCTTCTTAGAGAAGTGTATTCAAAAAATCTCTTTACTTACTTAGTCATTTCCCTTCTACTGTGAGGTGTAGAGGTTTGGAAGAGGGCACCAGACTATCCATTTGGCTGTCTTCCTCCTGGCTTGGTTCCATTCTAGTCCTTGGTCCTTCAAAGATTGTCTACTGTAGTCTTCCCAGTGGACTCTGGGTCATCCTGGGGGTCTGGATCCCTGGCTCTTTGTTTCCCATGCTTGTCATGGTAGCTGATATTATCCCATTCTGCAGACATGGCCAAACCATCTTAGTTGGGACTTTTCTACTTGGGACTGCAGGCGGTGGGATTTCAGGCCTTGACGTACCATCTGGTAGTGGACCATGTCTCTTCTTGTTACTTCAACCACCTTTTGTCCAATACCTCATTTCTAAAGTTTGGATCTGGTTTTTGTAGATTGTTTTCATTGCCCATGACTCGCATCCATATGTCAAGACTGGGACATAGGTGGAGTGGTATACAGCCATCTTCGTTTTCTTACCAACCTCTCTCTTGCTGAGGAATCCTTGATTTATGGCCTGGAAAAGTCTCCCAGCTGCTGCTTTTTGAGTGGCCAACTCTTCATTGATGCCTCCCTGTCGGTCTATAATAGCTCCGGTGTATTTAAAGTGGTTGACCTGCTCCAGGATCTGTTCTCCCAGCTTAATCTGATGTCTTCTTTCTTCTCGTGATATCACCATGGATTTTGTTTTAGAGCTGCTTATGACCACCCCTGTCTTCTCCAGCTCTTTCTTCCAGACTTGCAGGTAGGAATGAAGATGTGCCTCTGATTTAGCAACCAAGGCAACATTATCAGCAAATGCCAGCTCTGAAATCAGACCTGTCTTATCTTCCAGTACCCCACTGAATACTTTCCTGTCTTCTCTTTAAATGCCTTGATGACATCGTCCACGAGGAGTATGAAAAGATAAGGTGACAAGATATCACCTTGTCTTACACCAGTGGTGGTCCTGAACTCTTCTGATTTATGGTTTGCTGTCCTCATATAATTTCTTCAAGACTTGTAGAAGCTCTGTATAGCATGAATCAAAGGTGATGGAATATTCTTCCTTGCCAAACAGTCCCCAAAGTTTGTTCCAGGGGACGCTGTCAGATGCCTTTTCCAGATCTACAAAACAAAGATGGATCTCACTCTTATACTCAAGGGCCTTTTCACCCAGCTGTCTGAGTGTGAAGATTAGGTCTTGAGTACTTCAGTTTGCTCAGAATCTGCACTGGACTTCATCCAATTGTGGCTCAGCTAGGCATCTGATTCTCTGCTCTAGGATTCTAGAGCAGATTTTACCAGGGACACTGAGAAGGGATATGCCTCTATGGTTTCCACATTGTTGGTTGTCACCGTTTTTGAAAATTGGTGTTACGATGGCAATTTCCCAATCTTTTGGTATGTTCTTGTTGCACCATGCTGCCTGTAGGACCCTTAAGAGTAATAGGTTGCCTGATGCTCCCATGTACTTAACCATTTCTTGTGTTATACCATCATGCCCTGCTGCTTTGCCCATCTTGATTTTCTCCAGTGCTGCCTTCAGTTCTTCCATCTTCATGTCATCTTCACCACCATTGGTTTCTCTTCTGTGCTAGTGGTTATCATCTCTGATGCTTGACCTTGCTCACCATCAAGGAGTTCTGAGAAATATTCTTTCCATCTTTCCATTACTTCCTTTGGGGCAGTAAGCAATTTGCCTTGCTCGTCCTTTAAAAGTTTGAGAGGGCATTGTTTTTCCTTCCTCATGTTCTTTAGGGTCTTATAGAACAATTTCTGGTTTTCTTGCACATCTTTTTCTGGCTATTTTCCAAATTCTTCCTAGGACTTCTGTTTTGCTGCTAGCACCTTGTTCATTGCTTCTCTTCTGAGTATCACATATTCTCTATATTTCTCTACATGTCCTGCAGTGTTTTTAGCTCCTAAGTAATGCTTCTATGACTTTTTCTTCTCTCTTATTTTCTCTTTGACTTCTCTGTCCACCAAGGTGTCCTCTTTCTCTTGTTCCCAAGTCAGACTTCACCACATGCTTCAGCAGCAGCTGTCTTTATGATGTCCTTGAATTTAAGCCAGAGGGTTTCCAAGTCATCAGGTAGTTCTTCTGTGTTTCTCACTGTAGCAATAAGCCCCTGATATCTGGTCTTAATTTCTGGCTCTCTCAGCTTGTAGGTCTTAACTCTTTGACTCCAGACCAATGCTCTGAGCGTTGCAAAATTCAACACGCCGTGCCAGAGCAACGCTCAGAGCGTGGTTTTTAGTTTATCACGAATAAACCCTAAAAATCGTCCGCTTAATGCAGTTCATATATTAAAACTCGTAGAATGACTTCCGCTACTATTTAAACAACTAATTTGACTTTAGTTAATCAGCACATGTGCGTGTTTTGATGTTATTATCACAATTTTTGTGAAGATTCGCGTGTTTACGTTTTTCATTGTTTTTGCTAGAGAAATATGTCACGCTTTATATTTACATTTTCTAAGTCTCCTAAGCAAATAATTGTGTCAAACTACTTTGAAACATTGCTGACATTGATGATGATTGTTTGGTAGTCACAGTTTGTTGTCAAAATACGGAATATTTGCAGAAAAGCTAGACACACTAGATTTAGTTGATGAGTGGGCGTAGTCATATTCTGGCCGTTCAAAAAGCAACCAAACTAGACCTACCGTAACATCTAATCACTAGTTCTTGGTAGAAGATGAAGCTAGGGATACTATTAAAACATTAAACAAGAGTAAAAAAGTATTTATATGACGTTATTCTTATTTATTTGTTTGAAAATTACGTAATGCACGATTGCATAATTTATTTTTTTCTTACAAAGAATCACGGAATAACTGGTGCGAATAACACTAAATGTACTAATTTTGGCCATAAGCATGTTTTTTTACTTTGTATATGGATTAACTTGACGTTTGAAGACTAAAAAGAAAGTTTTATTGTCTACGACAGTAATTTGTCTTTTGGTAAGATCGTATTCTACAGTCAACTTTTTAGCGTTTTTCAATTTTACATGCAAAATGATTAAATTATACCGAACATACTTGTGTTAATACTACCACAGACATTATATATTTGAATTTTCTATTCATTTCCCTACAGTTTGGTATATAATAAGTACATGTTCAAAGGAAAATTCACAAACAAATTTAGACTGAAAGATGAACACTTCACTCTATAAAATTCTGCCCACAAAAAAAGTCTGGCACAGCGTGCAAAATAACTCTGGAATGAATGAGTTAATGCTCATTTCTCCCATTCATTTACTTAGTTTCTTGCATGATGTTGGGCAGTTCCTAGGCTAAGAAACTCTTTCAGTTGTTCTTTTGATTGTAATCAGGTAGTGGTCACTTCCAATCTCTGGCCCCCTCCAGACTCTAGCATTCCAGACATACTTGAATGAGCTCCTCCTAATTATGACATAGTCGATCACTGACTTCACATTCCTTGTTGGTTCACATCTAATGTATGCATGTATGCACTTATGGGGGAACTTTGTGTTTGTAATGATCAGATTCTGCTCACAGCAGAATCTAAGGAGTCGTTTTCCATTGTCATTGAAAGTATCTTCTCCATATCTTCCGCTAACTCCACCCCATCTAGTATGGTAATTTCCAACTCTGGCATTGAAATCTCCGAGCTTGATAATTTCATCTATGCAGTCATCCACTGTCCTTTGAAGCAGCTCGAAGAGTTCCTTTTTGATCTCTGCTCTCTCATCCTCATTTGGAGCATACACTATGAACAGGTTGACAATGGTTTCTCATTTTTTTAGTTTTACAACCATAATGCACTCCAAGACAAAGTTACATCCTTTGATACTATCTTTTTGGCTTTTTGCTACAATGCAACCAATGCCCCTTTTAGCTCTTTCAGATGTGGGTACACCACTGTAGAGCAGCGTGCTGCCATCAAGATCCATGACTCCTTGTCCCTTTTTCTTTGTTTCCATTATAGCCAGGATTTCTAATTTTGCTTTCCTCATCTCTCCCACTAGCTCCTCATCTTTCCCATTTATACTTCTTGTGTTCCAATTTCCATAAGTCACAGTCCGTAGTTCGTTCCAGTTCATCGCCTTTAGAATCAGCCCAGTTTTCTCTCTTGTAGTTCGCGTAATCATGGTTTAAAGCAAACAGGTGATTGGCCTGTTGAGCCTTTGCATGGTGGAGGGGATGCCTCCTTACGGAATCAATGCAGGCCGCCCTCCTCATTTTTTCAGCCTGGCTTGGGACCGGCCAAGGCTGTGTCTCTTTAAAGCACCACTATGAGAAAATTCTGCCCCACAAACATCACACTTATAAGGTTTATCTCCTGTGTGTGTCCTTTTGTGACTATTTAAAGCAACACTTTGAGAAAATTAGGCTCCACAAACATAACACATAAGGTTTCTCTCCTGTTTGTGTCATTTTGTGACTCTTTAAAGCACAACTAAGAGAAAATTCTGCTCTTCAAACATCACAATTATAAGGTTTCTCTCATGTGTGTGTCCTTTTGTGTCTCTTCAAAGCCACAGTCTCAGAAAATTCTGCTCCACAAACATCACACTTATAAGGTTTCTCTCCTGTGTGTGTCAATTTGTGACACTTTAAAGCCCCAGTCTGAGAAAATTCTGCTCCACAGACATCACACTTATAAGGGTTCTCTCTTGCGTGTGTCCTTTTGTGTCTATTCAAATTATTATTTTAGAAAATTCTGCTTTCACAAACATTACACTTATAAGGTTTCTCTCTCCTGTGTGGTCAATGTGTGACTCTTTAAAGCCCAATTCTGAGAAATTTTGCTCCACAAACATCACACCTTAAAGGTTTCACTCTCCTGTGTGTGTCCTCTTGTGACTCTTTAAATAACCATTTTGAAAAAATTCTGCTCCCACAAACATCACACGCATATGAGTTTCTCTCCTGTGTGGTGTCCATATCTTGTGACTCTGTTAATAACCTTTTCGAGAAAAATTCTGCTCCACAAACATCAAACTTATAAAGTTTAATCTCCTGTATGCGTCCCCCTTTTGTGACTCTTTAAAGAACCATTCTCAAAAAAATCTGCTCCACAAACATCACATTTACAAGGTTTCTCTCCTGTGTGTGTCCTTTTGTGTCTCTTTAAAGAACCATTCTCAGAAAAATCTGCTCCACAATTATAACACTTATAAGGTTTCTCTCCTGTGTGTGTCCTCTTGTGACTCTTTAAATGATTATTTAGAGAAAATTCTGCTCCACAAAAATCACACTTATAAGGTTTCATCTCTCCTGTATGTTCCCTTTTGTCCTATTTGAATCTTATAAAGTACCATTCTCAGAAAAATCTGCTCCACAAACATCACACTTATAAGGTTTCTCTCCTATGTGTGTCCTCATGTGACTCTTTAAATGATTATTTACAGAAAATTCTGCTCCACAAACAACACACTTATAAGGTGTATCTTCTGTGTGTGTCCTTTTGTGATTCTTTAAAGCACCACTATGAGAAAATTCTGCCCCACAAACATCACACTTATAAGGTTTCTCTCCTGTGTGTGTGTCCTCTTGTGACTATTTAAATGACCATTTTGAGAAAATTCTGCTCCACAAACATCACACTTATAAGGTTTCTCTCCTGTGTGTGTCCCTTTGTGACTCTTTAAAGCACCACTTTGAGAAAATTCTGCTCCACAAGCATCACACATAAGGTTTCTCTCCTGTTTGTGTCAATTTGTGACTCTTTAACAAATTAACAGGGAAGAGGCAACTCCTCTAATAAGTAAGGAAGTACATAATGACGAGTGTTCCTTAAATTCTGTTGAAAGGGAGCATTCTGAGAAAGACCACCTAAAAACTAGTAGGAGAAGCCTAAAAATAGGAACATGGAATGTTAGAACTTTAAACGGAGAAGGAAAGCTGGACAATCTTATATTAGAGGCAACCGACATGAAACTCGATATACTGGGAGTTGCAGAGGCAAGACTTTTGGATACAGGCTACATAACAAGAGACCAGTACACGCTTATACACTCAGGAGGAGAAAAACACGAAAGAGGGGTAGGAATGTTGATAAAGAAGGAGTTAGAAAAATACGTATGTGGATACTGGACACACAATGACAGAATGATGTTACTAAAGATGAGAGCAAAGCCATTCGACATATCAATCTTACAAACTTATGCACCAACTAAAGATTACAGCGAGGAAGAAATAGAAGAATACTATGAAGAGCTACAACACACACTAAAACCAGTCAAATCTACAGATGTGTTGATAGTAATGGGTGATATGAATGCAAAAGTAGGAAAAGGAAAATACAAGAAAATAGTAGGACAGTATGGATTAGGGACAAGAAATGATAGAGGAGACAGACTTATCCAGTTCTGTGAAGAAAACCAGCTGGTCATATGTAACACCTTTTTTGAACATCACCCAAGGAAATTATACACATGGAAAAGCCCAGGAGATGTAACACGTAATCAAATCGACTATATCATGATAAAACATAGATTTAAGAACAGTGTCACAAGTGCAAAGACACATCCTGGCGCCGACATAAATTCAGATCACAATCCAGTTGTCATCAAAGTAAATATAAAGCTGAAAAGAGCAGGAAACAGAAGACAGGAGGAACCCCAGATAGAAATATCAGCGCTGAAACAACCAGATATAAAACAGAAATATTTAATCGAAGTCAAAAATAAATACCAACAGTTATTGACAGAAAGCATGGAGCAGTATAGAAGAGAAAACCCAGAAGAAAAAGCAACCGCAAAATGGGAATGCTTAAAAACAAGCATACAATCAGCAAATGCAAATTTACCTAAAAAGGAGTCTAAGAAAAATCAAATTTGGATGACAGATGACATCTTGAATAAAATGGCAGAAAGAAAGAAAGCAAAAAATACTCCAGAATATAAAACAATAGACAATGACATACGTACTATGTGTAGAGAAGCAAAAGAACGGTGGATAGAAACAAAATGTAAGGAAATAGAAGACTTGGAAGCGAAGCACATGACAAGAGATATGCATGAAGAAATAAAGAAATTATCAAATCGGTCGCGGTTTGCACAAGGAGGAAGCTGTATCAAGAACAAAAATGGTGTAATATTACTTGATGAGAAAGACATATCAAACAGATGGGCAGAATACGTAAAAGAACTATTCGAGGACAACAGAGGTAAAAAACCATCACCAGATTCTAATGAAGGCCCACACATTCTCAGATCAGAAGTAGAGAATGCCATTCATATGATACAAAAAGGAAGATCAGCAGGCATGGATAACATAAACATTGAAATGATAGAAGCTCTGGAGAGCTTTGGTATAGATACAATCACAGAAATATGCAATGATATATACAATACAGGATATTTACCACACGACATGAAGACATCAGTTTTTTATAACATTGCCCAAAAAAACCAAATGCAACAGAATGTTCAGACTTCAGAACAATCAGCCTGATGAGTCATGCAATTAAGATACTGCTCAAAATCATACAGGAAAGAATAAAAAGTAAAGTAGACAGCGAAATCCAAGAAGAACAGTTTGGTTTTAGACGGAACAGTGGAACAAGAGAGGCAATATTTTGCCTAAGAAGATTAGCAGAAAAATATACAGAGGTCCAAAAAAGTATGTATATGTGCTTCATTGACTATAAGAAGGCTTTTGACAGAATCCATCATGAGAAAATAATTGAATGCCTCAAAGACATAGGTATTGATGGAAAAGATATAAGAATACTCAGTAACCTTTATTGGGAGCAAACTGCCACAGTAAGATCGGGAAGGAATTATTCACCATACATAGACATAAAAAGAGGTGTCAGACAAGGTTGTGTGCTGTCCCCCTGCCTATTTAATTTATACACCGAAAAAATTTTCAAACAGATACAGGAAATACCAGGACTGAACATCAGTGGAAGATCAATAAACAACCTTAGATATGCAGATGATACCGTGTTGTTAGCTGAAAGCGAACAGGAGTTACAAGAACTAGTGAAGCAAGTGAACAGTATAAGTCATGAATATGGACTCGACATTAATATTGAGAAAACTAAAACTATGATAATTAGCAAAACAGACGATAAACCCACATTAAAGATAAGCGTAAATGGGAAAATCCTGGAACAAGTCAAGAGCTACGTATATCTTGGTCATATAATAACAGAAGATGGCAGATGTGAAACAGAAATCAAGAAGAGAATAGGAATGGCCAAAGCTACATTCAACAACATGAAACATATACTGACATCCAAACAGTTATCTCATAAATTAAAACTGAGAATCATAAAGTGTTATATATATTCTGCATTTCTGTATGGTGCAGAAACATGGACGATGAATAAGCATTTGGAAGAAAGAATTGAGGCTCTTGAAATGTGGATATATAGAAGAATGGGGCGTATCTCATGGAAAGAGATGAAAACAAATAAGGAGGTCCTAGAAAATCTAGGTATGAAAAGAGAACTAATGAGAGAGGTCAAAGTTCGGCAGCTAAAATACTTTGGCCACATAAAAAGGCATAACACCTTGCAGAAGACCATAACAGAAGGGAGAGTTGAAGGTAAACGTGCAAGGGGAAGACAGCGCTATAAGTGGGAAGATAACATCAAGAGATGGACAGGAAAGAGTCTATCAGAGTGTACCACCAAGACAAGAGACAGAAGATGTTGGAGATCCATTACAGCCAACCTCCGTTGTGGAGATGGCAACTGATGATGATGAAAGCACAACTAAGAGAAAATTCTGCTCTTCAAACATCACACTTATAAGGTTTCTCTCATTTCTGTGTCCTTTTGTGTCTCTTCAAAGCCACAGTCTCAGAAAATTCTGCTCCACAAACATCACACTTATAAGGTTTCTCTCCTGTGTGTGTCAATTTGTGACTCTTTAAAGCACAACTAAGAGAAAATTCTGCTCTTCAAACATCACACTTATAAGGTTTCTCTCATTTGTGTGTCCTTTTGTGTCTCTTCAAAGCCACAGTCTCAGAAAATTCTGCTCCACAAACATCACACTTATAAGGTTTCTCTCCTGTGTGTGTCAATTTGTGACACTTTAAAGCCCCAGTCTGAGAAAATTCTGCTACACAGACATCACACTTATAAGGGTTCTCTCTTGCGTGTGTCCTTTTGTGTCTATTCAAATTATTATTTTTAGATAATTCTGCTCCACAAACATCACCCTTATAAGGTTTCTCTCCTGTGTGTGTCCTTTTGTGACTATTTAAAGCACCCCTATGAGAAATTTCTGCTCCACAAACACGACATTTATAAGGTTTCTCTCCTTGTGTGTCCTTTTGTGTCTATTCAAATGACTATTTTGAGAAAATTTTGCTCCACAAACATCACACTTATAAGGTTTATCTCCTGTATGCGTCCTTTTGTGACTCTTTAAAGAACCATTCTCAGAAAAATCTGCTCCACAAACATCACACTTATAAGGTTTCTCTCCTGTGTGTGTCCTTTTGTGTCTCTTTAAAGAACCATTCTCAGAAAAATCTGCTCCACAAACATCACACTTATAAGGTTTCTCTCCTGTGTGTGTCCTCTTGTGACTCTTTAAATGATTATTTAGAGAAAATTCTGCTCCAAAAAAATCACACTTATAAGGTTTCTCTCCTGTATGTGAATTTTGTGAATCTTTAAAGTACCATTCTCAGAAAAATCTGCTCCACAAACATCACACTTATAAGGTTTCTCTCCTGTGTGTGTCCTCTTGTGACTCTTTAAAGTACCATTAAGAGAAAATTCTGCTCCACAAACATCACACTTGTAAGGTTTCTCTCCTGTGTGTGTCCTTTTGTGTATCCTTAAATGACCATTTTGAGAAAATTCTGCTCCACAAACATCACACTTATAAGGTGTCTCTCCTGTGTGTGTCCTTTTGTGACTCTTTAAATTACAACTTTGACAAAACCCTGCTCCACAAACATCACACTTATAAGGTTTCTCTCCTGTGTGTGTCATTATGTGTTTTTTTATAGCACCAATATGAGAAAATTCTGCTCCAGAAACATCACATTTATAAGGTTTTTTTTCTGTATGTTGGCTTTTGTGCCATTTCTTGCTAACCTGTACTCGACAAACATGACAGCTGAAAAGTTTCTCTTTTGTACCTATTACTATTTCATCTGATTGTACACTGCCACACAATTTAAAACCTTCTCTACTTCCACTGTCATAGACTATTGTTGATTTCCTGCTGCAGTTTTCATTTTGTAAGACTGCAGTATAAATCTCAGGAGTCGTATTCATGTCTTCAGCCATTATCTCAGAGTCTGTGACATTCGGTGATTGTACCTCTTTTAATCTTGATTCAATGTTATTGTCTGTATTTAGTGTTGCAGCTGCCGTACTTACATCATCTTTCATTTCACTCATAATTTTTTCTGTGAATTCTGGCAACACTTGATTAAATGCAGCATTTTGTATTGGTTGACTCTTTATGAAACTGTTCATAATTTTCAAATCTGGAATGTCAACACTAGAGTATAGGCGGGATCGCTGGTTACAGGAATGGTCATCTGAAATTCATTGAATAAAATATAATAGTAAAAATTTCAGATAATTATGGCATGCATAACAAATTTTAATTCTGTATGTTTTAAAGCGTCATATTAGGTATGATTTAAAAGTTATGCAACTATAAGATTATTTAAGAAGTATTTGTTTCTGTCTGATATGTTAATAGTTCATGGTGTATTGCATACTATGAAACTAATAGTATGCATTTGATAATTTTAAATGGTGTTGCAAATTGATTTTTTTTTAATGTGGTCGCTTATCTCACATATTCACTAATATTTTTATTGTATGATTACTTCTCATGGATGTAAGAAATCAGTAATAACAATTTATTTCTGAATTACTTCCCTCCAAACAGTCCTGAAATGATTACAAATATTATAATGTTTATAATAATTTTTTTCTGTCACCATTAAAAATTTTTTTGCAAGAAAAGAACCTCATGACATTACCTGATAGATCTGTGGAGTAACAATACTGTGCCAGTAAAATTCAAACTTTGTTTTTGATAAAATGAGTTTTGCTCAATTTCAGTGATGCCTGCAATTGTATACCTAGACACTATATAACCGAAACTAATTATTATTCATGATGGATATGCAGGTAATCCTCAAAGCGGCTGAAGGAATGGCTATAGGTCCTAAGCTTGGTGGAATGTGTCACTGTTACGACATGTTTTATGATGTTGGCCACTATTACAGTGAGCACGTTTAAAGTTACGCATTACATGCTTGAGATGCTATAAATATAATGTTTTCACGCTTCACGGTATTTAATTGAACGCAAACTTTTTGGGAGCCGCGCTGGTGTAATGGCTTCGGCGTTGTACTGGCGACCAGGTGTTCGTGGTTCAAACCCGGGCGTCAGCGTTTGAAGAAATGTTTACGGCCGGAAATTTGACTGAATAGCCTGAACGGCTCCTGTGATAAACCCTCTGTGGATGGGAAGGAGCAAAGCTCCTGACCGGGTTGGAAGGAAAGTCCTCAGGTTCCCCAGCCTCGCAATGACATGTCATTGGGCCGAATGGCTGAACGCCCAAGTGCCGCTGGTTAAGAAAAAAAAAAAAAAAAAAAAAAAAAAAAAACGCAAACTTTATCTAGTTGTCTAGGTCCTTTAATGACGTATTGCGTTGTTATGCTAACGCATAACCTAGTTGTAATTGTACCCTTTTGATTCCGAACATCAAGCTAGTCAGACGTGTATTAATTTCCTTCCAGTAATAGTGTTCATAGTGCAGAAGTAATTATTTGAGATTTGGCCAGAGGGTCGGCCTTAATTATGTTTTAATGAAATGATGGAACACTGATGGTTATGTTCAACCATTGTTTATGGAAAGCAAGATTTACAGGAGTATTTGATCATTTATTATGATCCATGTTCGCAAACTAGTAGGTATCATTTTTGGTTGACTGCACAGCGGCAATGCGTATATACAGCCTACTATGTTCTGACGACAATAATAAGTAATCTACATAACTGGAACGGACAGCACTGTATTGATATGTATAATATGGCCCCCAAAAAAGTAAGACGGCACCGCTAAAAACCATCAGCGGAGAGAAGCTAACCGATAAGGGTAAGCAGATGAAGAGGTGGGTCTAGCACTACTCTGAGCTTTACGCTAGAGACAATACTGTTACGCCTGCAGCCCTTGATGCTGTCAATAGTTTGCCAACTATAGAGGAGCTGGATGCCAAACCAACATTAGAGGAACTCAGCAAGGCCATTGATAGCTTGGCCTCTGGCAAAGCACCAGGCAGTGATGGGATTCCTCCTGATTTAATCAAATGCTGTAAGAGCACGCTATTACATCCCCTGCCTAGGATGCTGTGCCAGTGCTGGGAAGAGACAACTATTCCTCAAGACATGCGAGATGCCAAGATTGTAACACTGTATAAAAATAAAGGAGACAGAAGTGATTGCAATAACTACAGAGGCATCTCTCTTCTTAGTATTGTTGGTAAGGTTTTTGCCAAAGTCATCTTAATGCGACTACACAAGTTAGCTGAGCGCATATATCCAGAGTCACAGTGTGGATTCCGAGCTGGCAGATCAACAACAGACATGATCTTCTCTGTCCACCAGCTTCAGGAAAAATCAAGAGAGCAGAAGAGACCATTATATATCACCTTTATAGACCTCACAAAAGCATTCGACCTGGTTAGTAGGGATGGACTCTTTAAAATCCTCCTGAAAATAGGCTGCCCTTCTAAAATGCTGGAAATAATAAAGTCATTCCATGACGACTTGAAGGGAACAGTCCAATATGCTGGAAGCACGTCACAGCCCTTTGATATACGAAGTGGCGTTAAACAAGGCTGTGTTCTGGCTCCGACCCTCTTCGGAATCTTCTTTGCCTTACTCTTGAAACATGCATTCAGAGATGCAACTGAAGGAATATGCCTTCACACTAGGTCAGATGGCCGTCTGTTTAATCTTTCAAGGCTGAAGGCAAAAACAAAAATCAGAAGGGTCACTATAAGAGACTTGTTGTTCGCTGATGATGCTGCAGTCGTCACTCAAAGCCAACAGGAGCTTCAGAGCTTGATGAATCGCTTCACTAAAGCATGCAAGGACTTTGGCCTCACAATAAGTCTAAAGAAAACGAATGTGCTGAGTCAGGATGTGGGTGCTGCACCAGTTATCACTATCGATAACTATGAATTGGCAGTGGTGCACCACTTCACATACCTAGGGTCTACCATCAATGACAAACTCTCACTGGATACAGAAATCGACAGCCGCATTGGCAAAGCTGCAGCTACCTTTGCGCGCCTCACATCGCGTGTTTGGGGACACTCCAAACTCACAATGAAGACCAAAGCTGCGGTATGTAACGCCTGCGTCACCAGCACACTCCTATATGGCAGCGAGACCTGGACGACCTATGCTAAGCAAGAAAGAAGGCTCAATACCTTCCATTTGCGGTGTCTACGCCGCATCCTCGGCATCTCGTGGAAAGATAGTGACAAATGTCGAGGTGTTGTCACGTGCTGGCCTTTAAAGCATGTATACGCTGCTTAGACAGCGCAGACTTCGCTGACTTGGCCATGTTCACCGCATGGAAGATGGTCGCATCCCAAAAGATATCTTCTACGGACAGTCAGCAGATGGCAAGAGAACAGTTGGGTGACCACAGCTGAGGTTCAAAGGTCAGTGTGCAAGAGAGATATGAGGGCACTGGACATGGATCCAGCAACATGGGAGGATGAAGCTGCTGATCGCACTAAGTGGCGATGCTATTTACGGCGCCACCTCAGATTGGGCGAAGAGACGCTCACACAACAAGCAGAGGAGAGGAGAAAACATCAAAAGGAGCACCAGGAAAAAAAGCAGCTGAGGGCTGCAACCTCAGGGGCGCATTCCCATAGTCAGTTATGACTGAAGGGGCTATTATTATAATAAGATGATTTCCTACAAATGCCATGAACTTAGATGTTATCTGTGATGTCAATAAAATATGTTTTATATGGACTCTGAACAGGAAAGAGTTCTCAGCTGATTACCATTGAAGTTGGCTACTCTACTGAGCTTTTCATTCATACTTATATTTAGCACGATTCGCTCATTCAGAACACTGGTATTATCGAACAGATAGATGGGGTCCGTAAGGAAAGAAAGCTGATGACACCCACTACTCTCACAAGTTGAATAACCGCCTAGATCCTTTGAACCATTGAAATCTAATGAAAGAACCCAACGCAACAAATGGTAGGCCAGCGTGGTTGTGAAGCAATTCAAGTAATAACAGTTTCATTTCAAGATAAATCTTCTACTATCAAGAACTGTCCTGATGATCATTGCGTGAAATTATACACAGTTCAATGCACATGCGCACTGGAGTTATTCTGACGTCATACTTCGCTACAACAAGCAGACTTGACCGTTATGATCAGCAATCAAATTGAAGTTCAAAATGCAACAATTTCGTTACTTATTCAACAGAAACAAAGTTAGCAATACCTCCGTGTTCAATCCAGACATCTTTCCTATGATGTTGGTACATGGCAGCATCGTGCGGTTGGTTGAAGTCGACCTTTAAAGATAAGTAAATATTTTGGCCCTGGTGCATGTCTATGTCCATTGCTTCTGCAGGCATGTTTTTTCTCAAAACACATTTTACATGTTTTGTAGTATAATGTCGTTTATATGTTCATTTAGCGGGCGGTTGGAGATCGACTAACACCTTTTTGAACGGTCAGTCGATTTGAAACCGGTCTATAGGGCATTAGTTGAATATTATCAATTTTGCAAAACATCCATTGATAATCATTCGTGGCATAATGTGTTTGCACCCAATTCTATTCAACTATAGTCATTTAGGTGTGAAGTTCTGTATATACCCGTCATATTATTAGTGTCTTCAGTTTCATTTTATTAATTTTTGTCTTCTGTTTATCACATATCCGTTAAGCCTAAATCTTGCTATCATTTATTTCCAAGCTTAAATTCGTGACGTCATATGTAATGAGTCCATAGTTTATCATGTTGTACTGTTGTTAATACAAATTATTTTAATAATGGAACATAATAACTATACAATAAAAATATTATAATGCTGAGGATTAATTTATTGAAAATAATTGGTGACTGTTATAATTTCAGTCTAGTGCACTAGTAGTCCACGTCGATACTATTTATACATCTTGCGTATGGCATGATGTCATGATATATTGATAAATAAATATAAATTTATATCTTACCTTGCATTTGGTAAGCTTATTAATGGGAAATTATTAGACTGGTCTAGTCATATTACTATTTTGACCATTGGGCACTTATAATTGATTTATATTGTTGAGTAAGATATATAGTTGACAAAATAAATATATTAACATTTTTAAAAATGTTAACTTTAAAGCATTTTGTGAAACTTGGAAAGGAATTTGCTATAAAAGGAGAAGCACTTTGTGAATATGCAGTGGAGGAACTTGCGAAATATAAACGAGAATTAGAAGAACAGAAGGCTATAGCAAAACAAGAGGAACTTGATAGAGAAGAGAAGGAAGAAAAGAAAAGGGCTATAGCAAAGCAAGAAGAGATTGATAGTAAAGCTACACTGAAGGAAGAAGAAGAAGAACGAGAAGTTAGGGAATATAAAAAAAGAAAGGAACAGGAGTCGAGAGATGAAATGATTAAGATTGCTGAGGAAAATAAAAGGAAACAAGAAGAAATAATGAGGCAACAAGAAAAAGAGTTACAACTTCTTCGTCTAGAAGAATTAAGATTAAAAGCACAATTTGCTACAGCTAGTAATAATGAAGGGTCGCATACTACACCTTCATCAGAGCATAACAAGGGCTATTACATGTTTAGATTACCCACTTACAATCCAAACTCAGATGATTTAACGTCGTATCTGGGTAGATTTGAACAAATTTGTCAGGCTAACAGAATTGATAAATCTTGTTGGGTTTTAAAACTTGAGGAATTTTTGGCTGGTGATCCATTAACAGCCATACGATTTATGGATCCTACAGGTCGTAATAATTATGATATGGCAAGGGCAATGTTGTTGAAACGTTTTCAACTCACTGAAGAGGGCTATAAGGAAAATTTTTAAATCCATGCTTCCAGATTCAAGCAAGGATTTTTCTGCATTTATTTCGTCGATACAGATGACGTTCCTGTATGGAAGGAATTAGCTGGGGTTAATAACTCATATGTTAGATTAGTGGATTTGATTCTAAGAGATAAAGTTTTATCTTCGGTTAGCAAACCTCTTTGGGAATTTCTGCAAGAACGCAAACCTTCTACGTTGTCCAATATGGAGAAAATTGCTGTTAATTATTGTGTTGCACATCAAGGATCATGTTTTGCAAACACGCAGTTAAGAGAACCATTACCAGTTGCTTCTAATATGGCATACCATGGTAAGGATAGATCAAGAGCTCAGAGCCTTGATAGGAATTTTTCACATAGAGGATATAATGACAACTATTATCAGAGGCAAAATAATTACAACAATAATGATAATTTCAATCGAGGTAGGCAGCAATTCAGGAACCAGTCACCTCAGTTCAGACATAACAATAATTTTCAACAAAAGTCAAATTGGAATAAACCATTTAACTTCAATACGAATAATAATGGTAACAACTGGAATAATAATAACCCTAGTTACAGATCTAGAAACAATAGCTACAATGGTAGACAGTGAAGTAATTCCGGTGACCATCACCGACAACGGTCTCAGTCACGTAGACCATCACATATTGAGCACAGCGCAGGGGCGGCACTCACTAGTGGTACGACCCCTAGTGTTTCAGATAACAATAATCAGGCACAATCTTCATCTTCATGTTATGCCGTTATTTATAATGTGGCAAATAGTTATCAATATTGTAATACTATTTTTCAGAAGACCAAGGATACAGTGCTGAATTGTGAACATCTTATGCCAGCAGTTGGTCTCTCTGCAAATGATGGTACAGGCACCCTAATCTTCAATAGAGGAATAGTTAATGGTACAGTAGTATCAGTTTTGAGAGATTCGGGATCAACTACCATTGGAGTCAGGCAGTCACTGGTCCATCCCAGTTGTTCTAACAATGAATACGTTAGATGCATAACCTTCGGGGTATTGTTGAGTACTACCTCACTGCCATTATTTATATTAACACACCATTTTTTACAGGTAATGTTAAGGTCTGCATGTTGCAGAATCCAGCAGCTGATCTGATGGTAGGACATATCTACGGCAGTAAAGACTGTACACCAGAGAGATTAATGAATGGGAAAGGAGGAATTTGCAATTTTATGGCAATGCTAATGCTGTTGTTGCGATGGCTACACTTCGTGCCAACAAAATGAATGTATGTGGCACAGTATTTTCTAATTTTGGTCTCTGCACCATTCTGGAAACTAATGAGGATGATGAGATTATCCCACTTAATGTTAATAATGATGATGTCATGAGTGAGATCCCAAGTAGTAGTGACATTTACACTACATGCACATCAACTGTCACTCATTTTGACACTGTTGTGCATACATCTTATGATGTACCAATACACAGCTACATATCTGTTATGAATACTAACTTACTCAGATTTTTCTATTTATATTTGTGGCCTATGTTCACAAGTATACTATTGTCATTTTGTTTGACATCCACTATCGTGGTTAAAGACTTCTCAAGTTCTACTCACACACATTTTCTTAAGAAAATGTTATTTATTATCTTTTTTTCTTATTTTGTGTTGAATACAATGTCCAGTGCTCATTTCACTACGCACGAGATGATGTTGTTTCATTCTACCACTGACATGCGCAGACACGTCATGTCACCTTCTCAGATGACTCAGCACATTCAGATATCATTCTTTAATGTTGCTAGTGACAGGTTATATGAATTTCATTATCTTTCAATACATCTACAACTTTCTCTACCAGATCTCAATGACAACTTACTTATCTCTTGTCATTATTCTAATCTATCGGTAATACAGGAAGAAGAATCTTCTTTTCCTGAGGTACCCATGTCTTTACCTGTACCTGCTTTACAGGCTACAGAATCTTGGCGGGATGTAACCATTTCTCCTTCGGTTATACCGCAACAGCATCAACAGATTGCTGGTCTTTTACAATCTTTTTCGGATGTGTTTAACTAATCTGCCTGGTCCCCACATCAGTTATTAGTCCATTTCTCCAAGTATGTCTCTATTCGTGCAGAGAACTGGTGATAGGTTTCACCTGACAGTAGTTTAGCATTCCTAAATTTTTTCCTGTAAAACTCTGCATTCTTTTCATATCTTAACAAGAGAGCCTGCTTTAGCATGTCATAATTTTCCTGATCACCTCTGCTCATTTTTGCAAAAAACTTCATAAGCTGCCCCACGAAGTCCCTGAGATAACTTTAAGCTCCACCTTTCTCTCTCTAACCCATACGTGGTAGCTAATAGCTCATACCTATTTAGGTAGCTCTCTATATCATCGTCTTTCTCAACAAAATGATCTAAATGAAAGTTCATAGCTGAGGTTGAGGCTCCTTGAGTAACCGTAGCATCAGAGGCAAAGGGACTGGCACCATTTTCAGGAGCATGGCCTTGAAACTCAAACTCCCTTAGTCGTAACTCATGTTCCCTTTGTAATCTTTTCTCCTCCTTTTCTGCTTCCCTCTCTGCAGCTAATCTCTTCTCTTCTCTTTCTGCAGTCAATCTTCTTTCTTCTGCAGCTAATTTCTTCTCTTCTGCTTCCAATTTCTTAGCCTCTTTGTCAGCCTCAATCTGCAACCTCTTAGTCTCAGCCTCAGCCTCAAACTGTAACCTCTTAATTTCCTTGTCAGCCTCTAACTTTCTTTCGGCTTCTTTTTCTAATCTTCTTTCTTCGCGTTCAATAAATTTGTCACATTCCGTCGTGACATAGGCAACCATAACTTGCCCATCTAATCCTAACTCCTTTGCAGTCTGAACAGCAGCAGATCGAAACTTGGCCAGGTCCGCCATTGTCTATCAGGTAAGTGTATAAAATGTCTAACTAACAATTTAATCTCTAATTATATCTAATGGACAACACAGGCACCGTGAGCTCAACCTTATTTAATTCCACCCAAGGATACCTTTTAATTCTTATATTCCCTGAAGTGAATTACCCCCAATATTTTTAATAGTTAAAGATTCCAAATCCCGAGAGCGAGACCCCAATATATGTGGTGAAGTGGGATGTTATAAATATTTATAGGAAACTTAGTGTACTGACTGAGATCAGCTGTGAAGGTATATATATCTAATAAGAGTAGTATATTATATATAACCTTACTTGCTACCACATATCTAGATATCTCAGTCAGAATTATTCTGGAATAGTGTGGTGACTACGTTTAGTGTCTAGGGTATGTGTATGATGAAGTGTAAGTCACAACAACAGACAGATAAACAATTTAATTTAATCCACTACTCTGGACAACACTGTGACAATCACATACATATAACACTCTATGAGAATATCTTAAAGGAGTCACTATTAAGCGTGATGGCGGCAGGAAAGGACTCCTCTGCTCGAATTCTCCTCTGGGCTCAGGAGACACCTCACTGATAGCTAAAAAGACCAAGGAGTATGCTGTCCGACTCTGGATTCAGCAAAGCTCTGACCAGGTGCTGCTCACTACCATCAAGACCACTGTCCCTGAAATCAAGAAGGATGTACCTTCTACTTCATAACTAACTTATACTCTCTTGTTACACTGATCACAACACAGCACAAACATTGAGTTCAGAGCGTTAGGCCAACTGTCAGCTTCATTGAAATACTTTATTCCAGTATTACCCTTCTTAATGGTTACTACGCCTCTGCACTTCCAGCATTATTTCTTTCTAGTCAATCATCCAGGTGTCAGTGTACTGTTTGGCCATTCCATGCCGTTTTAACTTCTCTCCGACACCCTCTGTTCAGGCTGGAGCATTATAGGCTTTACCTCACTGTTTGCCCACTGAACTACACATATATATACAGCATAAAATTAACAATTCACATTCAATTTTCATTAAAAGATATTGAATGGTTCAAGCTTACCACAATTCATAAAAT